>JAJOZX010003224.1:220000-530083 GCA_023014485.1 Bathynomus jamesi | reverse complement strand
GATTTCTGTAAGTGTCTATAATTCGATTATTATATATATATATATAATATATATATATATATATATATATATATATATATATATATATATATATATATGGAGGGTCGTTGCTTACTCTTCCACATTTCAACATACCAGGATTATTGAGCCGGACGTAAAATAACAGGATCATTTGATCCGAGAGAGTAGTATGACCAAAAAGCATGCATGATTTTCTCTTTAGTAATAATAACAACTACCTCGAATTGTAACAGCGGGTAAAGTTTTCAATCCACCTTAGACCCACAGTTTAACGCGGAAACCGAATGCTTTTTTAAAAATATAATTAGGATATATTTCTTTGAGAAAATATAAAGATGTCATTAGTCGTCCGGCCCCGTTATAGCGGATTGGTACACGTCATAGCTCCACCCAGCTACACCGGCAGCCAATCACTACGAACATCTGGTCTTTTGGGGCGGAGCTTGGCGATTGTGTATATAAAAGGGGATTTTTCAGTTTGGGTAACAGTAGCTATTTTCGCGTCAGTGAATAATCATTCCCTCCACCATGGACCTGTAAGTCTCCCCGGATTTGTATGAAGAAAGTGACACTGCAGCATTAACTGCAATTAATCTTTTTAACGCGATTGACCGTGATGAATTATTTCCAACGCAAACCGTTGAAATATTTGCAGTGACGCTCCTTACAATCCAACGCAAGGGACTACCATAGAAATGTAAGTGTCTATAATTCGATTTTATATATATATATATGGAGGGTTGTAGTATCTCGTCAAATACTTCATTTAGATACTCGCCAAAAAATCGAATTTTTTATGGTAATCAATGTTATTTGGTTTTACCTCTTATCCCATTATGCTAAAATCGAAATTTTTTTTGGCAATCAATGTTATTCCTCTTAAATGAACCAAAGATATCTTCACATAATGGGGATCTGTCTGTATACTCTGTATATGTTTTAAAAGAATGAACATTATTCCTTTAAAGTCCAATGAGGATTTGACACGTGTTATACAATCTTTTGAAGAATCTCGTGTCATGAATACGGAGGATATACTGATCAGTCAGCAATGTCACACATCCTCCACCATGGACCTGTACGTCTCCCCGGATTTGTATGAAGAAAGTGACACTGCAGCATTAACTGCAATTAATCTTTTTAACGCAATTGACCGTGATGAATTATTTCAAACGCAAACCGTTGAAGATATTTGCAGTGACGCTCCTTACAATCCGACGCAAGGGACTACCATAGAAAGTAAGTGTCTATAATTCGATTATATATATATATATATATATATATATATATATATGGAGGTTTGTAGTATCTCGTCAAATAATTCACTTAGATACTCACCAAAAATCGAATTTTTTTATGGCAATCAATGTTATTTGGATTTACTTTATCGCCATTATGCTAAAATCGAAATTTTTTATGGCAATCAATGTTATTCCAATTAAATGAACCAAAGATATCTTCACATAATGTGGATCTGTCTGTATACTGTATATGTTTTAAAGAATGAACATTATCCTTTAAGGTCCGATGAGGATTTGACACGTGTTATACAATCTTTTGAAGAATCTCGTGTCATGAATACGGAGGATATACTGATCAGTCAGCAATGTCACACATCCTCCACCATGGACCTGTACGTCTCCCCGGATTTGTATGAAGAAAGTGACACTGCAGCATTAACTGCAATTAATCTTTTTAACGCAATTGACCGTGATGAATTATTTCAAACGCAAACCGTTGAAGATATTTGCAGTGACGCTCCTTACAATCCGACGCAAGGGACTACCATAGAAATGTAAGTGTCTATAATTCGATATTATATATATATATATATATATATATATATATATGGAGGTTTGTAGTATCTCGTCAAATACTTCACTTAGATACTCACCAAAAATCGAAATTTTTTATGGCAATCAATGTTATTTGGATTTACCTCTTATCGCCATTATGCTAAAATCGAAATTTTTTATGGCAATCAATGTTATTCCAATTAAATGAACCAAAGATATCTTCACATAATGTGGATCTGTCTGTATACTCTGTATATGTTTTAAAAGAATGAACATTATTCCTTTAAGGTCCGATGAGGATTTGACACGTGTTATACAATCTTTTGAAGAATCTCGTGTCATGAATACGGAGGATATACTGATCAGTCAGCAATGTCACACATCCTCCACCATGGACCTGTACGTCTCCCCGGATTTGTATGAAGAAAGTGACACTGCAGCATTAACTGCAATTAATCTTTTTAACGCAATTGACCGTGATGAATTATTTCAAACGCAAACCGTTGAAGATATTTGCAGTGACGCTCCTTACAATCCGACGCAAGGGACTACCATAGAAATGTAAGTGTCTATAATTCGATTATATATATATATATATAATATATATATATATATATATATATATATGGAGGTTTGTAGTATCTCGTCAAATACTTCACTTAGATACTCACCAAAAATCGAAATTTTTTATGGCAATCAATGTTATTTGGATTTACCTCTTATCGCCATTATGCTAAAATCGAAATTTTTGATGGCAATCAATGTTATTCCAATTAAATGAACCAAAGATATCTTCACATAATGTGGATCTGTCTGTATACTCTGTATATGTTTTAAAAGAATGAACATTATTCCTTTAAGGTCCGATGAGGATTTGACACGTGTTATACAATCTTTTGAAGAATCTCGTGTCATGAATACGGAGGATATACTGATCAGTCAGCAATGTCACACCGAAATAATGTAAGTGTTTTTCGATCTTTTTGGGATAAGAAGACAATATATTTTCATAAATTTATTAAATGAAAGAAATCAGTACAATAACCAACTACAGAATATACCGTTACAAATATACGAACAAAAACATTATACTATACAACGAGTACGTACAATTGGAAAACGGATTTTTATCTGTCTGCATACCATTTCATCGTTTCGGCGAGTGTGACACGGGTCAAATAAATTTAAAAAATTTATAAATTCTTTATCACATGACATATGCGTGAGAAATGAGACGCAGTACATTCCGCAAACATTACTAAAATATCCTTGTATACGAAATGGGTTCCATACAACTT
This sequence comes from Bathynomus jamesi, assembly GCA_023014485.1. Taxonomy (NCBI): domain Eukaryota; kingdom Metazoa; phylum Arthropoda; class Malacostraca; order Isopoda; family Cirolanidae; genus Bathynomus; species Bathynomus jamesi. Next base: position 526,968 of record JAJOZX010003224.1, on the reverse strand, counting down.
CGGGAATATGTAACAGCGAGAAATTTTACAATAATAGGGTCACTCCAGGGTTGAGTACTGAGTGAATCAAAATAGTACAGGCGCTGTCTATTTTTAAAATAGACAGCGATCCAATGAATCCCTTCATTACCGATGACATCTGTGTTCACAATAAGACTACCGCATTTTCGCGTACTTGGCAAACTCAATGTTTCATTCTTCGCAAACACACCGATAAATTTGGAACGTGTGACTCGTTCCATTACTTTCTGAAGTGTATTAGCATCCATTTTAAAAGTCAGTGATAACGCTCCTAAATCTATCTACTTCTATTAGGGCTTGCGATTCGAGATATACTAGTACACTAATAGGAGCGTCTATAGGCTTGGCGAATTCCAGCCGCACTGAGATGTTTCCGCTCTGCTGTGGTTAAATGGGTATTTACGCTAGCAGATAAGTCAGGTGTAATGTCAAACGGATAAAGGTTAAATTGATCAATGAATTCTTCCTGCGTTACCCCATTACCAAGCTCATCACAATCACCTGCAATATGGGTCAGATTACTATAGGCTCTGGCACAAAGAGGTAACACAGCGTCTGATGAATAGTCCGTACCCATTGTTCCACCCAAAACAGTGCCATTAACGTATAGAGTTATATTTTAAGTCCGAAATTCTCGAATTTAAAGGCACTTTTTATATTTTCCATTCACCGAAGCATGGTCCTGCATACCGATTAATATCCTTCTAGGAAGATTTCCCAGGCAATGTTTTCTATCTGCTTCAATGCCAACCCTGCAGGAACCGTATATAGTTTGATTTGCACTCTGTTAATAGGATATTTCACTGTAGCGTTTAGTAAATTTTCTCAATTTCTAGTTGTTTTGGTGAACTTAATTTCACTCGCCGTACGCGGAGGTATGTGTCCATAATGTGAACCACAACGGGCTTTGCACCCTCTTCTTGATCAGCATCCAGATTTAAGCAGATCTCAGGACTCGTGCGGGTGAGCTTTATTTTCATATCCACCCCGTTCACAAGCAACTTCTCCTGGAAAGTGAAATCTGTGTGCAAGCGTCCAAAACACTCGTATATTTTCTTTTTAGAATTTTAAATTTGTCCTTTATACTATTTTCATCTTAGTTTGATAATATCCCTCGGCACTTAAAAAGGTAGCCTTCGCTTCTTTGGAAAAGTTGAGGACATTTTCCAGATAGGCTCGTAGATGATAGTACCCCGTGCCTGCCGATATGTTGGTCTGATTTAAATATACGTCACATGGTTGAATATGGAGTGCAGAAAGTTTGTTTCAGGGTATACAGCATATTTGTCATCGCAGACCGTTCCATCAGAATGGGCTATACGTAGCTTAGCGTACATGTGCACACAGCTTGGATCAAAAAGTAAGGGCCTGAGCTGGGTATCACGAATTCTATAGGTGCACTCGGGGAACTAATTGTGTTTAAAGGGTTAATTGTAATAAAGTCACTGTGCTCAATAGAAACTTGGGTTGGAGGCAGCTCAAAAAGGGACAGCTCCGATTTACAGCATTGTGAACTACATGGGTGGATGAAGCGTGCCATGGCGAAATAGTGGCTCCTCTTTCGAAAAGTGGTAAACAAACTATGATTCATGAGATAGATGTCCTTAGCTTATATCAGTCAAAAAAGTGGTCAACCATAGGTTTCATTCGCTTACAGCACTTCTTTTTTGATGGCCTTTTACGTTTAATACCACGTGACCCCTTCTTCTTCCGGGCAGCCCTCTTCTTCTTCCCGCCACCACGCATTTTTCTCTTTACATCTTTGATGATTTCGTACCATGTACGCTTTAAATGTTTTTTTAGAGCTTATTTAGGTTTAGCCCAGGCCAATATGTCTTCTGCAGTGTTAATACCTGATTGTAGCGCTTTCCTTCCGAGGTATCTGGCCCCCCTCTTCAGCAAAGGAACAGCCGTACGTAGTATGGATGAAAAATGGATCCAAGTCCACTACCGCGCTGGTATCTCACCCCTCGATAGACGGTGAAAGGCTTTCTATCCATTATAACTCAGTGCGTCGAAAGTGTAGCTTCACTGTTAAGCTCCCGTTACCGAATGGGAAGTTTTCACCCAATCATTCTTATATATATTGAGATATTGGTTATTAAATTAGTTGCGACATTCACATAATGGGGTCTGTCATATGTAATACTCAAACTCCTTCCTCTATGGTTGGGGATGTGAGCAATGCGCAGCAGGCGCGCCTGGGTATCCCCAACAAACTGGTGCTCCACTATATTACTGTAAATATAGCACATGTCTGGGGACCTTTCAGCCAATTTCTCCATCTTCAATTGATACATTAATCTGGACAAGTCATGCTCTGTCTCGTGAAATGTGTCTCTTTGGAAGACTGCGCTATATCGGCCATTGGTTAGAATTTGGAACTTTCTATGGTCTTTAATACGCCTATTAGTCTTTGATTTTAGGATTAGCGTATGTGCAGGGTTGTTTACGATTTCGTATACTAAATCATTCGTAAGGTTTGAGTTTCTTAAACTTACGTTTAAGCCTCTCACAACATCCTCGGCCGAACCATATTAACCCGGTCCTAGTCTTACTTCTGTACTGTAATACCGTGCAATCTTAGTCCGAGCGATACGCATAGTTTCATCCATAGCTACCCCAGCTTTTTCACACTCGTCAATGTCTCTAACAATCGTAAAAACGGTTTCTTTATGTTCAATACTTAAAAAGATGGTGTCCAGCTGAATTTCGCATATCCCCACCTCATACGAATCACGACCCAATTCAATGTGCTTGTAGAGCTCTGTTACAAAGTTGGCTAGTGTGTTGTTAGGGTGTACAGACAGGGACGAGGAGGACGGGAGTGTGACGTAGAAATGGTTAGGAGCCATGTTGCATACTATTTAAGCTTCATTATTGCATCAGCTTTTATATAGGTGTTGAAGCTTTCTGGGTACCCTAGCCATTTCACCAGGTACATTTTTCTCTTTCCTGAACCTTTGCTTCCTAAAATTTTCTCAATTTTAAAAACATTTTTTCCTAAATTAAACGCAACTTTCTGCAATTCCTCGAGGTAAAAGTCTCCTGAGATTTCTTCCCCATTCAAATATTCAATGTAATACATCATTATCTCACCTTTAGGTCTCATAGCCCTAACTTTAAAAATCTCGCGTGTCCATCCTTGCTCAAAACCCTTTGCGAATTTATTCCCCGAACGCGACAGCCTTACATAATCATTGATTTTGAAGCGCGCAGAGTGTGGTGGTGGTGGTGATCCATCTCTTCTCGGGAGCTTACCTCTTTCTAAAACTTCGTTAGGTGTTGTCCCAATCGTGCGATGGTGTGAGCGGTTGTAGGATGATGCCAATGATTCCAGAATGTCTAGAAATCTGTATGTGTTTTTATGTGTAAAATAACGGTGCATGCGGTCCTTTATGGTGCGCTGAACTCTTTCAGCTAAAGAAGCCTTATGTATAGAATTGGTTGTGTAATAGCTGATATTAAACTCTGTCAACATGTTCTGAAAAGCACGGCCTATAAATTCCTTCCCCATATCCGTACAAAAATAGCCAGGAACCCTGTTTTCTTTTAACATTAGCGTTTTGGTGGCTTTAGCAACTGTTTCAGGTGATTTATTTTTCAGAGGAACTAGCCACAGATATCTAGAGAATACGTCTATTATGAATAGAATGTAGCGGTAACCATCGTTATACACAGAATATCTTTGCATGTCTGTTAAATCTGCTTGCCAAATAGAATCAATCGAGGAAGCCGCTGTCTTGGCTGTTTTAAACCTTTTTCTCACAGGCTTATGAAGCGTATAAGCGTCCTGCTCCCTCAAAAATCTTTCAACATCTTTTTTTCCAACTCCGTAAACACTTCTGTACAGTCTATCTACGCCGCCGTAAGAGGATGGGTTAGAAATGTCATAATAGGGTTTAGTTAATACGTTAGCCATTTGCGTATTTTAGAGGCACGTTGGTAGGGTTGGTTTAACCTCTTCTTGCTCCTCTTCAAAGGTGTTACCGCCGGGGGTGACGGCGCCTTCAATTGTGTCACAGGCGTTGCATGTTCCAAGTCTTTTAACCTGTTCAGATTTCCTATCAACGTTTTAGGGACATTTATTTGTTGTAGTCTTGCTTTAATATGCTTCCATCCTGATGGTGATGGCCTATCCCACTTTCTCACCAGATCATGGACAATGTCTACGATATTCGATCCCTGTACCTTTGATCGTTCCACAATGAGCTCGCCTGTATCGGTCCATTGTATGGCAGGATCCTCATTCAATAGATTATAAAGACTTAAGCCTTTATTCATCAATGTATGTGGGAGGGTGCTTTTTAATAATGTTCGATATGTTGTGTGGCTAATCTTTTTGGTTGGTCAGCTGTATCGTCGGGGTCAGATCCTATGTCGCCATGTCCATCGTCCCCCGTGCTGTGCCTAATAACCACAGGAATCTCTAGGGCTCTTATAATTTTCGTACTCGTGAAGAAATTTCTGCAGAGCTTCTTGGTATAAGATTCTTTTCTCATCAGGTGTTTTTTCACTGTTTAATAGGGCTAGCAATTCGCTTTCCATTCTTTTAAGTCTGCTTTTACGGGGATCTAGATCCGTGTCTGGATTCCTATGCAGTGAAGCGTACACCTCGTGGGGAATCACTACCACTTTCTTCATTATATTAATCTAGTCAGTAAAGGACCCAAAACTGAAAATAAGATGGGGAGAAATGACCCTCCTGTTTCTACAATAATTCGTTTTTTCTTCGCTACAGTTTGACTTTTACGAGCGAGTGCACGTATTATGTTATTGTAGCGGCGTAGGCGAGCCTTCTGAGGGGTTTTCATTGATACATTGCAATTTATAACGTTAAGACAGATTTCACAGATGCATTTTAAAAAGTCAGCGTCGATATTTTTAATAAACATCTGCTGCATTGCCCGGGGCAGTCGATGATAGATTTTTATTAATTCACGGTATTTCTTTAGTCTCTTTGTCATTCTGGAATATACACCGTTTCAGGCTCGTTTGGAAATATATTCGTTCGTAGAAGCACTCTAAACGTGTTTCGCGGATGAAGGTCGCAAAGCAAATATCCGTAACGCGTGCTTGTAGCTTCTTTATAAACTTCCAAAAACTCCTTACGCTGATTCGGGAACATTTGATTGGCTAATACCACAATTTGTGATACATCTCTACGTTGCGCGAATAAGACTAGATATTGCGTATTTAACGACACATCGCGCATGTATCTATTTTGAAAAATAGATTCTGATTGATGAAGAACACGCTTATGTTGAGATGGTGGGAGAATACTGTAAATGTCTCGGCAAACGTTTTATCCATCTCCAACATGAGATCGTCAATTACAATGATTGTATGTTCATTTCCCTTTAACGAATTAACGTCATATACGCCTTTGTGGAACAAAATATCATCTTGGTACTCGTTAAACACTGATTGATACGTCGAATAGCACCATATAACTTTATGCACAAATTTCGAGAACATCTCTCCCTTTTCTTTAATGATTTTAAGCATAAACACAGTTTTACCACATCCTGTAGGTCCAGATATAATACATGTGGATGGACTCGTGAATCTGAATTTTTCTACAGAGTCCATTTCTAACACGTCACACTCGTAAGTGGGTCATTTACAAAATATTACAAATTTTGAGTGCTGTTCTTTATATTTTGCTTTCTTCTCCCACAGAACCGTGAATGACGATGATGTAGAGCATCCCATCATTGACATTACGGATGGCCTCGACGACAGTGTAGTTGTGATCTCCTCCCCTACCACGAATCCTCACCAACGATACCGGTAGCACGTCCAAAGCGGAGGTGTGAGAACCCCACGTCAGGTATAAAGCGACTGAAATACGCGCCTGTTGCACCAGTAATAGATCCCCAACCCTCAACCTCTTACGCAACAAGCCCCCCAGCAGCACCTCCCGCTAATATATCCCCTTATTCATCCGCCACAGTTGCCCCCCGTTCTGTTAATTCTACAATAATAGATCCCCAACCATCAACCTCCTACGCAACAGGCCCCCCATCAGCACCTTCCGCTAATATACCCCCTAATTCATCCGTCACAGTTGCCCCCCGTTCTGCTGAGGATGATATAACGATGGAATTGGTGCGATCCGCAGCCCCCACCCCAGCCTTGACTAGAAATCGGTATAGAGTCAGGGTCGACCCTAGAGCCATGTATAGCAATGTAATTGAGCGCGGGCTACGCCGGGTTGTACAGCGTATTGTAGAGTTTGTTCTTCAGAATCGCGACGAGCGTGAAGTCAGGACGAGTCTGTCCTTTGGATTCGGGTCAGATGACGGTGATGTAGACGATTATTGGGTGATAGTGCCATTTAGACGTTTGGCGGCTGAAGATGTAGAATATATATTAGGACGTATAATGCAAGCCGCCCAAAGTAGTATAGCCTTCAATATGGACAACTTCACGGTAAATATTGACCGTGTATTCCGTGTTGCGGGTCATAGTGCCATACCGTATACTCTTAACTTCAATTCTCCGACTATTTACCGAAAGCATATAAACGTCGATCGTGGTTGCGGCTTTATAGCAGTACTCTTAGCACGTATGTTTACTGTACAAAATACACGGACTCAAAATATTTGGCTGCCTACGGTCGTGGAGCGTGCCCGTAAACTAGCTCTAGACTGTGAACTTGAATTTGACTGTAATATGGGTCCTGAAGAGCTGAGAAGGGTAGAACAGGAAATGAATGTCCGCATAGTTGTATTTGGGTTGGATGATCGTCGTAGGACTGTGTATGTTTTTAAAAGCTGTGTGAGAGATCGTACAAGACCCCTACTTATTTTAGGATTGTCAGGGACAACGTATCTCCCCATCCGTAATATAAGGTGGCTTTACGCGAGTTATGACAAAAGTCGAAAATATGGGAGGACATCATGATTTGTGTAAGGGGTGCCTCGAGTTTGCGGATATAGTGAGACATTGTAAAGAATGTCACATGGTATGTGAGCAGTGTAAAAGCACCAAATGTGAAAGCCGTGTAGTTGAAGCTGAGAAGAGAGACTGTGATGTGTGTAGACGCACATTTTTCAATTATAGCTGTTTTGATTTCCATAAATCAATTGGCACGTGCAGGAAAATGAGAATCTGTGAATGTGGTATGTTTCACACGATGGATAATTGGGGGAAATTTAAGCACAAGTGTGACGTAATTCACTGTCCTACATGCCAGGAGGAATATAAGGCGGATGGAGTAAAGCATGTATGTTATATGAAAGATGCTAAGCCTAAAAATAACCCTTGTATAACTGTATACTACGATATAGAAACATATACGAACGCTGAAACCAAAGAGGTAATTCCACATTTACTTGTGAGCCAGACCATCTGTGATGAGTGTATGGGCATCGAATGTGACGAGTGCCCCAAATGCGTTAAACGGACAAACGTTTTTAAAACGAATGTCCGCGATAGTCCTGTGAAACTATTTGTGTCCTATATTGTCAAGTTAGCCGACAAGTTAAAAAAAATGACTGTGTATATTCTCGCCCATAACGGGGCAAAGTTTGACACGCAGTTCCTTTATAAGGAGTTGCTTGAACACGAATCCTCTGAGATATTTACAGGTGATCCATTGAAAAGAGGCAACAAATTAATACAGATGCAGATAAGAGGCAATGTACAATTTAAAGATACTTTATTATTCACACCTTGTAAATTAGCAAAGCTACCCAAGGTGATGGGAGTAGCAGCTGAAGTTTCCAAAGGATACTTCCCTTACACTTTCCTCACCAGCGAGACTTTAAACTACGTAGGCCCACCACCGCCCAAACATTATTTTGACTCTATGGATGAATGTGAAGACTTTGATCGATACTACAACAGTTTTAATGAAAGTAACCCTTATAATATAGCTGATGAATGTGAGCGTTATTGCGTGAATGATGTGCGCGTGCTTAGAGTATGTTTCCAGGCCTTTAGAAGGATGTACATAGCCCGTTTCAAATGCGATCCACTGCAAGTCGCAACCACCATCGCATCATTATGTTTTACGGTGTTCAAGAATAACTTCATGCCTAAAGACACCTTAGCCATTATTCACCGAAACAACCCCCGCAGTTACGGACACAAGGCTATTTACTGGCTCATACACCTACAGTAACAGACAGGTGTATACATAAAGCACGCCCGCAACACGGGGGTTGTTTCGGTGAATAATGGCTAAGGTGTCTTTAGGCATGAAGTTATTCTTGAACACCGTAAAACATAATGATGCGATGGTGGTTGCGACTTGCAGTGGATCGCATTTGAAACGGGCTATGTAACACCCCTTGCAACACCCCCACCCCCTTTGCAACAACCCCCACCCCCTTTTCAACATTGCGTAATCACTTGCAACATTCTTGCACTCTCCCCTTTTTCGGCTATACTACTTACGTAAAGTGAGAAATCATTACATGGAACAATATACAGTATATTACACGGCAAGTTCTATCTTTCAAATTTTCGTTGCCAGAGCATTAGGGTACATTATGCCCTGAGTAATATCTTAAAAGGTGAAACTGCGTGTTTAAACAATGATCACTCGCTGTTGAGTTCAATAACAATTTATTTATTTCTCATTTCATTAATGTCATGCCTCCAGACACGATATTACTGTGGAGTCGTACGCAAAATTAGAATCCTACCTATTCTCCTACCCATATATATATATATATATATATTTATATCTATGCCGACAGCTATAAATGAATTTTGAGCCCTCAAACCTAAGGATCAACACCACAGCTCCTGCCAGGCTCTTTAAGAGCGGTGGGACTGCGGGAGCCCTTTAAAATTGAGAGTTCAACCACCATTTCGGCTGCATTATTTTATTCCATCACTTCGTTGTCTAATTAGTGAGTGAATCCCTTTATACGAGGGGCAGTCATAAATTAAGTTTACACGGCGTATAATTTCGTAACTAAAAGACCTACATTGATTATGTTTGTATCAGGTGAATTCGTCGATTCGGCTGCCATCTACCGTACATTGGTAATATGAGTCATTTGAACATGACAGCTCGACTGGAACAGTGCCCTGCCCTACGGAGCAGTCCAGGACGTTTACGTTTAATGGCCGCTCGTAAACGTTCCAGTGTTGAACAGTATGCAGCTGCATTGATTGTTGTGCCTTTTTGCATGAAGTCTGCGAGCAAAACGCCTTTGTGGTCCCAAAACAGGGTAACCATCACTTTGCCAGCGGACCTCACAATCTTGAACTTCTTTGGTCGCGGGGACCCAGGGTGTTTCTATTCCATGCTGGCACGTTTTGTTTTCGGAGTATGGTGATGAATCCATGTCTTGTCTCCTGTGACAATGCGCTCGAGAAATTCTTGACCACTGACAGACTCGGAATATGGTTGCAGAAATGATAGGGCACTGTTCCAGTCGAGCCGCCATGACTCATATAACCAATGTACCGTAGATGGCAGCCGAATCGACGTGCAGTGCTGCCAACAATGATCAACGAATTCACCGGATACAAATATAATCAATGTAGGTCCTTTAGTTACGAAATTATACGCCGTGCAAACTTATTTTCTGACCGCCCCTCTCGTGTATATATATATATATATATATATATATATATATATATATATATTATATATAATATATATATATATATATATGCATTTAACTGCAGTGACCACGCAGTATATAAATGAATAGAAACGACGTGTGCAGAGACGCTCCTTATTTACGTCGTTTCTATTCATGTATATATATATATATATATATATATATATATATATATATATATATATATATATATATATGATACACACAGACCGTGCATGGAACAAGGAACTCTTCTAGGAAAATTAAATCCACTATAGTCCGAAAAGTAATGGTAAATGACAAACACTATTCGGACTATAGTGGACTTAATTTTCCTAGAAGAGTTCCTTGTTCCATGCACGGTCTGTGTGTATCATTAAGAAACCTCAGGGAACCATTCTGAGTTCATTCCCATCATGAAACGGACATGTTATGTGCCTTGAAAAGTGGACGCTCAATTCTGCCAGTTGAGGTTTAAGTTTTGGTTTTTGGCTAAATATAATAGTTACCCCTTTTTCTTTGATGTATTCAATCCGACGTGAAGGCAGCGAGCCTTTTGCTTATATTGAGGTTCTAAATGTAGCGGGGCTAGGCTGCTTTAAACCCTAGATCCTGTCCCAAAGCTGGATCCTATCTGCTTTGCAGATAGCTGGTGAGGGAAGCTATATTTTTGGAACCTCTTTGCGAGTGACCCGTTGCCCACGTCGGACTAACATCATGAAAAAGAAAAAACTATATTGTTTGTCATTTACCATTACTTATTCGGACTATAGTGGATTTAATTTCCCTAGAAGATTTCCTTGTTCCATGCACGGTCTGTGTGTATTATTAAAAATCCTCAGGGAACCATTCTGAGTTCATTCCCATATATATATATATATATATATATATATATATATATATATATATATATATATATATATATATATATATATATATAGGGTGTACATAAAGTCAGGATATTTTTGTGAAGCACTTGGAAATTATATGGAATTCAATCATAAAATGATAAAGTGGTAACATTTATTAAATAATTAAGAGTAAGATTCGACGTGACGCCCATCAGTATCCCTGCGCAGCTCAATCGTTCCGCAGCATTTCTAAACACATTCTGGAGCATTGCGGGGTTATGTTATCCGCAGCAGTTCGTATACGTGTACGTAAGTTTTCAAGACTCGTAATCTTCGTCTGATAGACGTGCGATTTGATAAAGCCCCATGCAAAGAAATCTAAAGGGGTTAAATCTGGTGATCTCGCTGGCCAAGGTCTGTTGCTTCCGCGTCCGATCCAGCGATTGGAAAACGTCCATTTAGATAATCCTGAACAATTTTGGCATAGTGACAAGGAGCACCATCATGTTGATAGATGACGGTACTAACAATCCTATCCCCGTCGTCTATCAACATGATGGTGCTCCTTGTCACTATGCCAAAATTGTTCAGGATTATCTAAATGGACGTTTTCCAAATCGCTGGATCGGACGCGGAAGCAACAGACCTTGGCCAGCGAGATCACCAGATTTAACCCCTTTAGATTTCTTTGCATGGGGCTTTATCAAATCGCACGTCTATCAGACGTCGTCTGATAGGCCGGGCTGAAACTCAAGATAGAATTAATCAGAGTCATTAACAGTTGGCTTTTGATATAAAAATAAGGTTCCTGAAATAAATAATTGGTGGCCACCAACGTGTGTCCGGCCACCCCCGTTTTTGTAAAAACATCTAATGCCGCACTAGCAAAATCATGAAAATGGCAATATCTCTTCTTTTGAACATGCTAGAGAGATGGTTTGCATACCAAAAGATGTAAAATTTGAGTTAGAACAAATTATTAAGAGTGGTCATTTTTCATAAAACCTTTAGTTTTTGAGTTATTTTAGAAAAACTAATTTTTGGGGCCCATAGACCCCCCTTTCGACGGACCTTAGTGACAAAAGAAATTCTAAAATAAGCATGATTTGGCTTTTTGATTACTAACATTGCCCTAAAAGGATGTTGACATGGACATAGTGATCACATGATATGACTTTTCAAATTGTTATCTTGCATCCATTATGCTTGATTAAAGAATAGAGGGTGGGGCTGCTTCATGAACTTTTTTTAAACGTAATAAATTGAAAACTTGTTTTTTTTCAGGTGCCTTTGTTATAAGTTTCCAACTGCAATTTGTCATTGAATTCAACATTTGCAATATAAAGTATGACTTATACAAGGAAAACAGTTGGCAAAGTACTTGGTGATGTACGTTTTATGCCAGCAGAACAGTTTCCTTTAGGGAAATTGCCTACGTTGAAGCAAGTTATTGAAAGGTGTTTGTGTTTCGGAGACTATAAAACAGATGCTGTACTGAGAGCTACTTCTGAGGAATTGCATAAATTGTGGGTCACATATAATGTTTATCCAATATCAGTAAATGCCATACAGAGCCGACTGAAAACCCAAATAAAGGAATTCAACCGCCTTCTGAAGTATGACAAAAAGAAAAGGGGACCTAAATATCATCAAGATCTGGATGATTTTCTGAAAACTGTAAACGTTTTATTTGACATATATCAACATGATCACAAACTATTGGCAGATACAGAGAAAAAGCACTTACTAAAAATGACTGAATCTGATTACCAGTTTTATGAGGTAGGTCTGTTGATTGAATTTCAAGTTGTAAATTATTAATTAATATTAATTAATTATCAACTATTAATATTATCAATTATTAATAATTTGCTACAATTTTTAAAGTGCATTTAATAAGTTAGTAATATCAATAATACACTATTAATGATGTTAATGATAAGTAATATTTTAGTATTTTCTCATTTTTGTAAGAATTTCAATTTACATATAGAGACCAATAGATAAAAGATACATTATAGTGTAATGAAATATAATCACTTTCTAGGACCAGAAAACAACTAGGCATGGTTACTGTACCCTGAAAGAAGTCCCAGAAACAGCCACTGACTTAAAATTCAAATCACGGGTTATTCACTCTCAAAAAGCAAAAGAATCAGTTCCTCCTCATCATCCTCCTGAACCTATGGACATTCCTGAGTTGACAGATAGCGACAGTTGTAATGATTCATTTGATGCAGACTATGTTCCAGAAGTCTCAACATTACAGAACAGAACTAGATTACGCTCATTAGCTGAAGCATGTGATAGGTATAGTACTGAAAGATAAATCTTTTAATACAGCTTAAAGTGAAATCAGTGTGACTAAGAGATTAAGATTACCAATAAATTATTCATTGACAATAGATATGTAAATCTACTTTAAATATCCTAACAGATATCAAGTAAGTGATAGAGCAGGAGCGGCTATTGGTTCTGCTACATTGGTGGACTTTGGAGTAATCACCCCAGATAACATACAAAATGTTATTGATAAGTATGTTTTAATCACTCTAGATATTACATTTCTTAGCTTCTGCTATAAGTTCTAAATCACCAGATTTACTATTATTTTTAATTAGCGTCAAAATTTCTAATTTGTATTTAATTAATTAGTTTCAAACAGGACACTGACATTTGTATTTTGTATATTTGTATAATGCTAATGCAGTAATGCATGGCAATATTTTTGAAATACTTTTCAGAAACAAGTGAGAAGGGAGAGAGCTAAATTGAGAGCTGAAAGGAAGAGAGGAAGAAGAAGTGATATTTGAAAAAGTGACTGGCATTGGCTTTGACGGTAGAAAGGATGCTACACTTGCTGTTAACAAGTAAATGATAAGTATTATACATCCACAATCCTAGAGGAACATTATGCATTACTGGAGAGCCAGGTAAGTGGAAATGATTGTCATACAGTTATAGGCGTTATGCTGTTATATTACTGTACTATAAAGTAATATTTCAATTACTTAAAATTTTTTCTTTTTAAGTGACAACTGTCCAGTTAACTTTATTCCTTCCTTTTTCATTTTTATTTAATTGTAAAATTAATTACATTTATTTCAGATGATTTCTACCTCGACCATTTTACCCCGGAGAGTGGCAAAGGCATTGACACTGCTCATGGCATTTATAAGATCATTAAAGGGACAGAACTTGAGGCCAAATTAAACTTAGTTAAAGCAGATGGGACAAATACTAACACAGGACATATGCATGGGTCAATCAGATATTTGAAATGTTTTTAGGGCAACCTCTTCAGTGGGATATTGTCTTCTGCAATCTAAATGAATTGCCACTTAGACACATCTTCATAACTTTAGATGGGACAACAAAAAGTCCAGACAAATTTTCTGGCCCTATTGGTTCTCAGCTCAATGGGGATGTGTCAGAATGGAATGTTGTGGACTTCAAATCTATACCTTATCCTGCATTTGTGCTTCTACCAAATGAGGTGGTCAATAATTTATCAACAGACCAATACTATGGATACTGCATCTGCTGGGCAATTATTACTGGTGAAGTGGATGAAGACCTTGCACTCTTAGAAGTTGACCTGCTAAATCACTCTCGATGGCTCACCTTAGCCTGTAGAATTCTTCGGTTTTATGTTTCACAAAAAAGACCCAGTAAGAACCTCAAAATCATAGTAGAATTCATCATCAAAGTATACTTTCACAGTTGGTTCAATATCAAGGCTAATAAGAGGCTAAGTGATGGGTCAAGAAACCTATTCAATATGATCCAAAGAGTAAATAAATTCCCTGACAGGAAAATTAGAGAAATTTGTTATGACGTATTAAACAATAACAGCTATTTTGCTCATGGAGGTGTGCTGTCAATAAAGTTCTGTGTCTGAGGGGAGTTATAGAGGATTTTGATGATGAATCTGGTAGTAGCAATGATTTTGCAGGTGGAATAATTGAAAGTGATGATGAGAATGAAGAGGATCATGAAGGTGGTACTGATGAATATCCTGCTATAGATGAGAATGTTAGGGTCTTTAGAAAGCCAATCATCAATTTCAAAGCTTCTGCATACCACAAGCTGTCTGCTATGTCCCAATGGGAAAACTGTTCACCTGTATTAAAGAATTCAGTAATGATGAACTGCGGATATCATTAATACCGCATTGAAAACTGGATCACGAGTGCCACAGTCAGAATGTTGAAAGGCACATCAAGCTTGTCACTGAAGCATCCTTGGCTGTTGTAGGTCATGAGCGTAGAGATGGTCTTATAGAAACAAAATTAGATCACGTAAATTAATGAAAGATTTTGTGTCTAAAAAATATTTTAAGTTCTAGATTATTATTTATCATGCTAAAATATGACAAAATGACAATTTGTTAATTGTATAATTTAAGGTTTGGCGTTTTGGAATGTCAAAAAGCATTTTCAATGAATTTAAAATGGCTGATTTTGATTGATTTTGATTGCTGATTGAAAACCACTAATACATGTCAATTTGCAGCTTGAGAATGTTTTATTGTGTTGACATTCAGTTGAAAGGGGGTCTATGGGCCCCAAAAATTAGTTTTTCTAAAATAACTCAAAACCTAAAGGTTTTATGAAAAAATACCACTCTTAGTAATTTGTTCTAAATCAGATTTTGCATCTTTTGGTATGCAAACCATCTCTCTAGCATGTTCAAAAGAAGAGATATTGCCATTTTCCTGATTTTGCTAGTGCGGCATTAGATGTTTTTACAAAAACGGGGGTGGCCGGACACACGTTGGTGGCCACCAATTATGTTTTTCAGGAATCTTATTTTTATATCAAAAGCCAACTGTTAGTCTCTGATAAATTAAAATCAAACAAAAATTATAGTTTAAGCCTGGCCTAAATTCAGACGAAGATTACGAGTCTTGAAAACTTACGTACACGTATACGAACTGCTGCAGATAACATAACCCCGCAAATGCTCCAGAATGTGTTTAGAAATGCTGCTGAACGATTTGAGCTGTGCAGGGATACTGATGGGCGTCACGTCGAATCCTACTCTTAATTATTTAATAAATGTTACCACTTTATCATTTTATGATTGAATTCCATATAATTTCCAAGTGCTTCACAAAAATAGATCCTGACTTTATGTACTCCCTGTATATATATATATAATGCAAACCCACAAGGAAAAAGAAAAATGATTCCAAGGCCTTTCGTGTATTCAGAAGTACACCTTGTCAGGTCGTCTTTTTCCGTGTGGGTTTGCATCATTCTTTCATTTCACTTGTTTAATTGTGAAATTCATCGCATATATATATATATGCATGAGTAGGAGAATGAAACCAACATGTTCCATAAAAATCGACATACGAAACTGTTATAGAAATATATTAATGTGGGGAAGTATATTAAATTTTTAATTTACTTCAGTAATTCTACTTTTTCTATACAACATTTTGACTGTTATCAATTTGACCTTATGCAATTTTTTGTTGTTGTTTTATATGATGAAACCATCTCCATCGAAAATAAACACACACACACACACACACTGTATATATATATATATATATATATATATATATATATATATATATATATATATATGTGTGTGTGTGTGTGTGTGTGTGTGTATATATATATATATATATATGATCAATCCCAGAATAGGCACCTGAAATCATTTTTAGGTGCTTAATCTGGGATTGAGACAAAACACAGGTGCTTAATCTGGGATTGAGGAGAAAAAAATATAAACAGTTTTTAGAGATATAATTTCATTGTTTTTATCAATATTTGAAAAAATCAACTCTAACCTAACCTAACCTAACCTAACCTAATCTTTTGCTATATCTTCTGCTTTTTTGGTTAGTTTTGCTATTCTTACCAGTTTGATTTTTACCTGATTTTCACATTTAATATTTTATTAATAATATTATTCGATTTCTATTTCAGAAATAATTTTTCTTTATTCATTAAACCACTTTAAACCTTTTAGAACTTTTCCTTTATTACATTTATAATAAACTTTGTATAAACAATAAATTTTGTTATCATCAGGTTTTTTTTATTTAATTCCTTGCAAGGTGCCTATTCTGGGATTGAGGTTGAACGCAGGTGCTTCATCTGGGATTGAGGTACATCAGGTGCCTATTCTGGGATTGACCCTATATATATGTGTGTGTGTGTGTGTGTGTGTGTGTGTGTGTTAGGGTTAGGGGATCCTTTCCAAATGGACGACCCCACGGGATTTAGCTGAAAATTTGTATACTAATAAATTTTTATATTCTAATAACGAAAATGACATTATTTTCCTGGAGAAATATGCGCAACATACGAAAAATATTGCATTTATATGCGTACTAGTTTGCATGGCGCATGACCGTTATCTAAATTATGTAGTTATGTAGTGGGTTTTACAAAATAAAACGTAGATAATATCCTTTATTTATTAAAATTTGCAATATTTAATAATATTTTGATAAATAAATCTTCATTTGTATACTTTTTTCCATACAAACTCGCATAAACAGTAATTTTTGTTGTTGTTATTAATGATTATTTGTTGCCTGCTTATACCAAGTTTAATCTGAATATTATTGTTGTAGTGTGAGCATGTGATAATGCAGCGCTGTGATTTATCTACTTGTGAGTTGCCCCTGGTCAATTAAATGCCCGGTTAGGTCAATTGAATGCCGGTTAAGCAACTGAATGCCCGGTTAGGGCAATTCAGTCCCCGAGTAGGTCAAATGAATGTCCGGTTACGTCAACTGTACGGCCTTGACGATTGGTTTAGGTTAAGTCATGATATTTTCGTTAGTTTTAACGAAAATATCACTACATAACCTAACCAATCGTCAAGGGCGTACAGTTGTCCTAACCGGCCATTCAATTGACCTAACCGGGCATTCAATTAACCGGGGGCCACACAGCAACCTCGTATCCGGGCGTCATGTGCGGTGTAAACTAGATAACGGTCATGCGCCATGCAAACTAGTGCGCATATAAATACACTTTTTTTCGTATGTTGCGCATATTTCTCCAGGAAAATAATGTCATTTTCGTTATTAGAATATAAAAATTATCAGTATGCAAATTTTCAGCTAAATCCCGTGGGGTCGTCCATTTGGAAAAGATCCGGATTAGGATTAGGTGTTAGGATTCGTTAAAAGGAGTGAAAAAATAATTGTTATAGTATAATGTTATAATGTTTCAGACCAACAAAGACCCTAGGATCCACTCATGGCTGGTCTACCTAACCGCGTTTGTAATTGTGTATTGCGCATGTCCTCCGTGGTGGCGGAGGGGACCTACAAATTTTACGTGGGCTCCGAACCACAAAAACCTCAATTTTACTCCCTAATTTATCAATATATGCATCTAATCGATTTTTAAACATGTTTATAAACGTGCTACTAATTACTTCTCCTGGCAGACTATTCCAGCTATTTACTATTCTATGCGTAAAAAAGTTTTTGGCAACTGCTGTCTCGAACCTTCTACTTATCAGCTTAAACCCGTTATTTCTAGTTCTACTATATTGTGCTATTTCGAAAAACCTATCTCTATTTACATTATCGAATCCATTCATAATTTAAAGCCTGGATTAGATCACCCCTTAGCTTCCTAGCCTCGAGTGTAGTCAATTTTAACTTCTTCAGCCTATCCTCGTACGACTTTGACCTAAGCGACGGAATCATCTTAGTTGCTCGTCTTTGAATTCTTTCGATTTTGTCTATATCCTTGCGCATATGCGGATTCCAAAATTGGAATCTTTATAAATCATTAGTTTGCCAACTCCTTCCCTGACATACTATACGCAAAATTACAGTTGCGCGAACCTATATGTAAAATTTTGCCCTTATTAACGTTAAATCTCATTTGCCATATGACCGACCAATCTACGATTTTATTCAGATCTTCCTGGATTTTACATCTATCTTCATCATTTATCACCCTACCACCCAACTTCGTGTCATCCGCAAACTTTGAAACTGTACTGACTAGGCCGATATTTAAATCGTATATAAATATAAGAAAAAGCAAGGGGCCCAATACAGAACCCTGAGGAACGCCGCTCGCTACATTAGCGAAGAAGACTCCGCTCCATCAACGACCACCCTCTGTTTCCTACCTCGCAACCATTCTTCTATCCAATTTATTACTACACCCCTGATCCCATGAGGCTTAGTTTTTTGAACGAGTGTTTTGTGCGGTACGGTGTCAAACGCTTTTTGAAAATCTAAATACGCTACATCTACCGCCCGATGACTATCATAAACTTCAACCATGCTTTGGAAAAATTCTAAAAGATTAGTTAAACAAGATTTGTTTCGCCTAAAACCGTGCTGTGTATTTCTAATCAAGTTATGCAATTCTAAGTGTTCGACTATCCGATCCCTAATTATCGACTCCATTAGCTTACCTACAACAGACGTTAAACTGAATGGCCTATAATTTCCCGCCACACTTTTATCGCCTTTCTTAAAAATATGCGTTACATTTGCTAACTTGAAATTATCTGGTACGCACCCCTCAGAAATAGACGCATTAAAAAACTTTGTTAACGGCAAAACAATGCTGTCTTTTAATTCTTTTAGTTGTATGGGATATGTGGAATCCGGCCCCGGTGATTTAAACATTTTCATTTTACAAATATCGTGCAGTACCTCCCTTTCACTCGCTAGAATATTAGCTAAAGTATTACTATTATCGAAAGGTATTATGTCTGTGACCGAAGGGATATTCGTTACATCTTCTATTGTAAAACCTGACGTAAAAAATTCGTTTAGCAGAGAAGCCATTTGCTTGTTCTCGGAAACTAACTCGCCATCAGAATTTCTCAACAGTCCCAACACGCTCTTTACCGGGTTCCTATTGTTGACATATTGAAAAAATCGCCTTGGGTTTTCTTTGCCGTCACGAGCTATGGAATTTCAATAAAGATTTCGTAACCACAAATTGTCTTTATCACACTTATGTAGCCTATAAGCCCCATCTCTATTCTTTATAATATCTCCTACTCTAGAAGTAAACCACAAGGGCTTGTTATTTACTTTCGCACGCTTAACCTTGTACGGTACTAGGGTGGCCATTTAAAAAGGAGGACACTGCGTATGTGGCCGTACGTTAACATATATATATATTATATATATACGTTAACGTACGGCCACATACGCAGTGTCCTCCTTTTTTGAAATTTGGAAATGGCCACCCTAAGGACAGAGTGCTCAAAAGGTGGACTGTCCCCCTAAAGCCGGACGTCTGGCCACCCTATTAACGGTACACATTCCTCATTTATAGTCCTAAACACTGTTTCAAACGATTCCACATTATTTTTGCATTGGGGGTCCCCATTACATTTTCCCATTCGACGCGTGACAATTCATTTCTAGATTTACAAAAGTTTGCGCGCTGTAAGTAAGGGATTTTAATCGAGTTTGCTGTTTCGAGTGACTTTACTGAGAGGACAAACTCAACCATATTGTGATCGCCATTGCTTAATAGCTCTATTAATTGAAGATCGGTGATAAGCCTATCATCCATAGTTATTACTAAATCTAAAATACGGTCCAACCTCGTAGGTTCCCCAACCTTTTGAATAAGAAAGCTATCCTCGAGAAAATTAATTGAACTCTTACCTTCCTCGTCTCCTTACATTGTATCGTAGTTCACGTTAGCGCAGTTAAAGTCAACCATAAATAAAGCCTGTTCACTACCTATTATTCTCTTTAGTTCACGATATACCGCTTCGTCCGTATCAGCTTTTTGATTAGGGGGGGCCTATATATAACGGCAAGAAGAAGTTTGAAATCGCTCGATGTAAGTTCTGCTATAGTCGAATCTATCGGTTCTGGAATTCTGTCCTTTAATTCTATAGCGTTCGCGATATTATATTTGATATACAACATAACACCTCCTCCTCACCTACCTATTCTGTTTTTAGCAAAAAGTCTATAACCTCGAATTTGATACTCCCCCACAAAGTCACGTGTTTCAGTGCTAAGCCACGATTCATTTATCGCAATTAAATCATAGTCTTTGCAAGCAATTAAAGAAAACAATCGTTTATTTTGTTTCGTAGGGTCGGGAACTAGGGGAAGAGAGAGGGCTATTAGAACTATTTATATCATTAGTAAAAGCTGAGGCAGGCGGGGCAGTGACTGAAGAATAACTCCTCTCAGAAGGCCCAGGGGATTCTAATTTCACCGTCAGGAGCATCACCTTTTCTTCAAGCCTCACTCTGGCATCCTTCTCACGCTGTAGCTCGTTCTTCAGTAAATCCATGTTCGAGCACCACCTGCAAACTAATTGATCATTATTATTAGCCAAAATAAACGCGTAAGCAGCAAACTTCCCTTCTCACCGACTGCAAGTACTTGACGGAGGTGCCATGCTATTAACTATTTAAATTAGTAGCGTTTAGAAATTAGTAATGAGTTAATAATAGTAATCTAATAACGATTAAGTCTCCGGGAATAAGTAGAGAGCAATTAATAAAAAAACTCAGGTCAACCGCGTGCTTAGTTGGGACGTCACCAGCGAAAGCCCGCAAAAACGCTCTTGAAACGCAGAAGCCTGGTTTCTGTAACACAAATTTGTACTTAACGAATATATACGTAATTAGGCTACCGACGAAGGTTCAGCAAAAGGAAAAGTATTAATATAGAAGGATAAAGATTCAAGGCAATTTATGAACAATAATAAAAACAAACTTATCTGCCCTCTAATCGGCCAATTTCTTTCCCAAGGAGGATGGCCACACCCTACTTGGTGATCCTTAGCAAAGCAAAATCAACCTTATTAGACCACGTTTTCTAATAGACTGGAATTTCACACCTCTCGAACAAAACAAAATAAAAGCCACATGCACTCGCCTTGGTTTAATCAAATAAATATAATAATAAATAAAATATATTCGTTTATGAATAATTAATAACAAGTGGTAATTTAGTCAAAAAGGCACCGAACACTATTTTTTTAAAGATACTTTGACTGAAACCACTTATTCAATTGGTAACACTGGACACTCGATAAAACACGTCTGTTCACAAGGAAAGACAAACATCTCAGATAGGAAGCCCACATTCATCCTGGCACCCGCGGCTAAGAAGCTAGGATATAAAGGATATGACACTCATTATCCTCAGTTCGCCGATCTCGGCTACAGAACAGAATGACCTTAGCAGTGGAAGCAAAGGCCAAGTTTGATCTAAGATGTCCTTTGTTGTTGTATTGGGATGGAAATTTTTTTCTGATATTATGGCAATGTTTATGTGATTACCATACTAATGTTTGGTAATGGACAGAAGCAACTGTTCGGTGTTCCGAAGACTCCACGAGGAACTGGGCGGAAGATGGCTGAAGCATGTCTCAGTGTATAATATTCGCTCACTCTTTCTATAGTTTTGTCTCAGTGCATAATATTCGCTCATCCTTCCTATATTTTTGTTCTCACTTATATAATACGTGTCTGTGCCAACTTTCATTGGATTTGGACCAGTTTCAGAAGCCCCTCAATTTTGAACCTGGCGTTAGCTAACTGACTGGCTGGCTGGCTGCCTGCTGGGTTCTGCATAGATGCCCTCGAGCATTGTTTATTTTGTTTATTTTTTATTGCAAACCTGAAGCATGTCTCAGTGCTTGTGAACCTTGTACTATCCAAGATGATGTAGTCGGACTGGTCTTCGACACCACAGCTGCAAACACAAAGTATACAGTGGTGCTTGTGTCTTGACTGAGAACCAGCTCAACAGAAAATTACTGTACTTTGCATGCCGTCACCATTTCCATGAGGGGATGCTGTGGGAAAATTTTCAGGTGTGCCTGGGTGCATCGAGTGCCTCAGATATTTTAGTGTTCAAGAGGTTTCAGTCAAATTGGGGTTTCATCGACGAATCCCAGTGTAAGACAGCTTTCGATAACCAAGCCTTGTCAGCAAGCTTTATTCAAAGTGACGCCCTTGGCCCACTAAGTTCAATATGGGTGAGTTCTTGAAGTCGTTGGCAGGGGTAGATCATCAGCGAGATGATTATAATGAATTGGTGGAGCAGTCTTTGGTTTTCCTTGGAGAACAAAGAAACGTCTCTTTCAGGGTCCCAGGAGCGTTTCACCATGCTCGCTGGATGACTAAGGCTATAAATGCCTTGACATTGTTCCGTTTTATTCTTTTCTCAGGATCAGTTGTCTGTGACTCCAGCAGAGCTTCATGGTATCACCCGGTTATCGCTCTTTGTCACGTTGGTATATGTGAATCCTTGGATATTAGCAATGGTTCCAACATTTGCACCCAGAGGTGATTTGGAGCTTCTACGAACGCTGGAAATGTACGCTATCGAAGATCAACGGATATCTGTCACAGCTTTGGGAAGGCTAAAAGGACATCTCTGGTACCTAAGTGAACTTCTCGTCGATGTGGCCTTCTTTGATGATGATATCGTCGAAAAGAAAAAGATAGAAATGGTCAAAAAACCCTCTAAGCTTGCACCAGCCAAGGGATTAAAACGACTCCAAGGGAAAAAACCTGAAGATTTTAGAAACAAGAAGATGACTCCTTCGTGACAAAGAGAACTTTTTTCTTCTTTGACAACCTTAAACATGATAAGTCTTTACTGAGGAAGGAACCGACACTATGGGCAGCCAGCCAATTCCGGCATTTAAATTAAATGGTCTCTTCAGAGACCATTTAATTTAAATCTCTCTGACAAACACGAGGGTACCATTAGATGGAAATGAGGGGTCGCGCGTCTTAAGGTACCTAAGCGCCACTACAGGCGAAAACGTGTTTTTGATGGATATCACCATTTTCACCCTTCCTCTATCGCGTGGTTTGGGTTATAATAACCTTACGACACTAAAAGTATGGTCGAAAACCTTATGAAGCGAACTACATTTTTCACCTCTATCGCCAGCTGGGCTCTGCCGCCCAGATATGATGCGCGTCTTAAGGCCCCAATATCCCGTTCAACTAGTGGGAGGTGATGGGGTGGAGGTGGGACGCTTGGTCTCTGGGTGGCGGGAACAGCAGGAGGAGCGCGAGCCAATGAAAACATGGCAGCCACGCCGCTCTGCTTTCTGATTGGCCACCCGCTCCACGCGCCGAGAGGGACACGACACAAACATCCTGCCAGTACCTTAAGACTCGCGTTGCTGTTAGCAGGCGTCTTGTGTTCGTGCTCATATTGCTGAATATTGCGTGGATTATTCTATTCACCCGGCTTCTAACTATTATCAACGTGTGCAGCAATGTCTCACCGTGCTAGTGATAGTGATGAAAAATCAATGGAATCATTCTGTGCCAGAAACCGCACCCAAAGTTCGGCATAATAAGAAAATAAAAAAATAAAAAAAAAATATATAAAATATAAAATATGAAAATCTATTCCAAAAACTCATCAACATCTTCATTAGCATACTTAGAACTCTAATTTAGCTAAAAATGAACGTTCTAGCTCAATTAATAACAGAGATACTATTGCCAGAATATTGCTGAACTTTGGAGGCGATTTCTGGCGAATTTTAATTTTGGCGCTTAGGTACCTTAAGACGTGGGACCCCTCAAATATAAACACGTAACCACGCACTTTTGCAGGGGGAGAGTTACGGAAAAGCGTTGTGTTTTTTCTTAAAACGGGCAGTGACCATTCGGCTACGATAGGATAAAAGTTGATAACAACTCGTGTTTGCTAAATAGATTTGAATTAAGTGTTGTTCCTTGGCTCGAGTGGATGCAGTGGGTTAATAAGGTAAAAATACTTCTGGAGATGAAAGCTTTAGATGTTTTACGCGGATGATGAAATGTCGCCGGGTTGTTTTCAACTTTCATCTTGTCGTAGCCGAATGGTCAGTAGTATAGCCGCAAAAGGGGAGAGTGCAAGAATGTTGCAGGTTATTATGTAATGTTGCAAAGGGGGGTGGGGGTTGTTGCAAAGGGGGATGGGGGTTGTTGCAAAGGGGGGTGGGGTTGTTGCAAAGGGGGTGGGGGGAAACTTGGAGGCGGCGTTATCCCCCAAGAGAAAGGTGGAGAGAAAGGAGGAGAGGTGTTCACCTGGCAGGAGCCAAGTGCACATTAAGACTTCAGCCGAGTTGGCGTTGTTTTATAGGCTCCTAATCAGCCAGTTGGCGTAAATGGCTTGAGTTGCCAGATACCGCGATACCATTGTATACATTATTATAGACTTCTAATCAGCCAGTTGGCTGTAATTGGCTGCCAGATACCTCTTTTTAGCAGTATTATTGCATACATTATTATTATATACGCCTAATCAGCCAAGGGGGGAGAGGTACACACACACACATACGCACACATGCAGGAGGTACACATGCAGTAGTTACACATGCAGGAGAGAGAGAGCTGAAGGAGGGAGAGAGACGCCTGTAGAAGAGAGAGAGAGAGAGCTGAAGGAGGGAGAGAGACGCCTGTAGGAGAGAGAGAGAGAGAGACGCCTGAAGGAGAGAGAGAGAGTAGTTGCCTTTAAGGCATATTATTTTCGTTTTCCTAACCTAAGAGGCCACTAAGGGGTTTACCAAAGGGCCAAAAAAAGAAGGACCAGAGGTCCTTGCTCGGCTGGACCGAGCTGGGAATGAGTCTTCACCAGCTTCTCGATCTTTTATAAGCCTCTATTCTGGCTGAGTTGCCAGATCACGCCTTGTATTCTAATAAGCATTGTGTACCACAATATGGTAGATGAATTAAATAATTACACACTTAATTGAAATATAGATGTATATAGTGTTTTACAATAGATGTATATAGTGGATTATATGCAAAATATAACATTAACTTGAGCTTCCTTGAAGTTGAACTTATCGAAACAAATAACGTAGTTATCCATAATTCAACCAACCATAGAAAACTGATTATAGAAATATATATATATATAATATATATATATATATATATATTAAGCATTGTGTACCACAATATGGTAGATGAATTAAATAATTACACACTTAATTGAAATAGATGTATATAGTGTTTTACAATAGATGTATATAGTGGATTATATGCAAAATATAACATTAACTTGAGCTTCCTTGAAGTTGAACTTATCGAAACAAATAACGTAGTTATCCATAATTCAACCAACCATAGAAAACTGATTATAGAAATATATATATATATATATATATATATATATATATTAAGCATTGTGTACCACAATATGGTAGATGAATTAAATAATTACACTTAATTGAAATATAGATGTATATAGTGTTTTACAATAGATGTATATAGTGGATTATATGCAAAATATAACATTAACTTGAGCTTCCTTGAAGTTGAACTTATCGAAACAAATAACGTAGTTATCCATAATTCAACCAACCATAGAAAACAGAATTATAGAAATATATATATATATATTATGAAAATCATACCAAACGTATATTGTTTTAAACTATACGTAAACCACAATATATATATTTAATCAGTTGGAAGAATCAAACATATAAAATAACAATATGTTTATATAGATATTCAATTGGAAGATTCAAAGACGTAACAAATAACGTAGTTATCCAACCAACCATAGAAAACAGAATTATAGAACGATGCAATTCGAAACACATGAGTCTCATCCCCTGCGAAGAAAATTGAAAAACGAAATTTAAAGAAACGAAGAAAGTTGGAAATAACCAAAAATAATGCCAAGTGTAAACGTTGCAGTATTCGCTTGAAGAAAGGAGAGGTTGCAAACTCTACTTGAATAAATGTAATTACCTAAACTGCACGCGAAGGAGTTTAAATAGATCCAGCAAATAAAGCCTTTGAACAATGATTTCATGTTTCAGAAAGATTTACGCGTTAATAGAATTAGTAAAGTTACCCAATAAATAAATCGTTAGACAGAAATGATTTTTATAAGGGATACCCAACTATAGCAAACGTGAATAAAGAGTTCCAATTCATGTGAATGAGATAACTAAAATTTTAGTTATTGTATTATCATAAGACTACATCAATATTTACTATAAATACGAGTATATTTAATATTCTTCATTAACAAAAGCTTTAAAACCAGATCTCTAAAATATTTCCAACTTTCTTCGTTTCTTTAAATTTCGTTTTTCATCCCTGCGAAGAAAATTGAAAAACGAAATTTAAAGAAACGAAGAAAGTTGGAAATACCCAAAACATAATCCGATAGAGGAAAGGATTTCCGAGAATCTGCCCAACTCGGTCGGCCATATTTTACCTTTCTACGAGTCAAATCAAACAAAACCTCGCCTCACTCCTTGTTTTCAGCATTCATTCATTTCACGTGTTTTATTGTGAATTTCATCCCATATATATATATATATATATATATATATATATACCCTTTGGATAACCTTTGGTTAGCTTCCGCCCGAATTGTTCATTCTGACGAAGGTCAAGCTTTCCACTCCACCTTAGACCTACAGTTTAACGTGGAACCATCAACAGCCCAGCGTCTTAACCACTAGGACACGTAGGGTACCCATTTATCTGCCAACCACTTTCTTTTATTATGTGTAATGACCACCTTAGACCTACAGTTTAACGTGGAACCATCAACAGCCCCAGCGTCTTAACCACTAGGACACGTAGGGCCCATTTATCTGCCAACCACTTTCTTTTATTATGTGTAATGACCACCTTAGACCTACAGTTTAACGTGGAACCATCAACAGCCCCAGCGTCTTAACCACTAGGACACGTAGGGCACCCATTTATCTGCCAACCACTTTCTTTTATTATGTGTAATGACCACCTTAGACCTACAGTTTAACGTGGAACCATCAACAGCCCCGCGTCTTAACCACTAGGACACGTAGGGTGCCCATTTATCTGCCAACCACTTTCTTTTATTATGTGTAATGACCACCTTAGACCTACAGTTTAACGTGGAACCATCAACAGCCCCAGCGTCTTAACCACTAGGACACGTAGGGCACCCATTTATCTGCCAACCACTTTCTTTTATTATGTGTAATGACCACCTTAGACCTACAGTTTAACGTGGAACCATCAACAGCCCCAGCGTCTTAACCACTAGGACACGTAGGGCACCCATTTATCTGCCAACCACTTTCTTTTATTATGTGTAATGACCACCTTAGACCTACAGTTTAACGTGGAACCATCAACAGCCCAGCGTCTTAACCACTAGGACACGTAGGGTACCCATTTATCTGCCAACCACTTTCTTTTATTATGTGGAATGACCACCTTAGACCTACAGTTTAACTCCGAACCATCAACAGCCCCGCGTCTTAACCACTAGGACACGTAGGGTGCCCATTTATCTGCCAACCACTTTATTTTATTATGTGTAATGACCACCTTAGACCTACAGTTTAACGTTGAAACCGAATGTTATTTTTAAAATATAATTATGATATATTTCTTTATACCCTCTCGATTACATTAGTGACTAATGATGCGGGAAATTGAGTAAATGGAAATATTATTTTCTCGAAAACTATGGGTGATAGAAAACTTCTGAAACCATATTTGGAATCAATATCAAAAGTTCTATACGAATCACCAAATAATTTTCAAAGGAGAATAAGAGCATTAATTCTATTAGTGAAAATATAAAGATGCAATTACTCGTCCGTACCCGTTATAGCGGAATGGTACACGTCATAGCTCCACCCAGCTACATCGGCAGCCAATCACGACGAACATCTGGTCTTTTGGGCGGAGCTTGGCGAATGTGCATATAAAAGGGGATATTTTCAGTTGGGAGTAACAGTAGCTATTTTCGCATCAGTGAATAATCATTCCTCAACCATGGACCTGTACGTCTCCCCAGATTTGTATGAAGAAAGTGATACTGCAGCATTAACCGCAATTAGTCTTTTCAATGCGATTGATTGTGGCGAATTATTTTCGACGCAAACCGTAGAAGATATTTGCAGTGACGCTCCTTACAATCCGACGCAAGGGACTACCATAGAAATGTAAGTGTCCATAATTCGATTTTATATATATATGGAGAGTTGTAGTATTTCGTCAAATAGATACTAGTCAAAAATGTCAATCAATGTTATTTCCCCATCATGCTAAAATCGAAATTGGTAATCGAATCAAAGATATCTTCACATAATGGGGATCTGTCTGTATACTCTGTATATGTTTTAAAAGCATTATTCCTTTAAGGTCCGATGAGGATTTGACACGTGTTATACAATCTTTTGAAGAACCTCGGAATATGGATGATATACTGATCAGTCAGCAGTGTCACACATCCTCCACCATGGACCTGTACGTCTCCCCAGACTTGTATGAAGAACGTGATACTGCAGCATTAACCACAATTAGTCTTTTCAATGCGATTGATTGTGGCGAATTATTTTCAACGCAAACCGTAGAAGATATTTGCAGTGACGCTCCTTACAACCCGACGCAAGGGACTACCATAGAAATGTAAGTGTCTATAATTAGAATTTTATATATATATGGAGAGTTGTAGTATCTCGTCAAATAGATACTCGCCAAAAATGTCAATCAGTGTTATTTCCCCATTATGCTAAAATCGAAATTTTTATGGCGTTCACTCCTCGAACCAAAGATATCTTCACATAATGGGGATCTGTCTGTCTGTATACTCTGTATATGTTTTAAAAGCATTATTCCTTTAAGGTCCGATGAGGATTTGACACGAGTTATACAATCTTTTGAAGAATCTCGGAATAGGGAGGGTATACTGATCAGTCAACAATGTCACACCGAAATAATGTAAGTGTTTTTCGATCTTTTTGGGATAAGAAGACACAATATATTTTCATAAATTTATTAAATGAAAGAAATCAGTACAATAAACGAATATACCGTTACAAATATACGAACAAAAACATTATAATATACAACGAGTACGTACAATTGGAAAACGGTTTTTTATCTGTCTGCATACCATTTCATCGTTTCGGTGAGTGTGACACGGGTCAAATAAATTTAAAAAATTTATAAATTCTTTATCATTTGACATATGCATGAGAAATGAGACACAGTACATTCCGCAAACATTAGTAAAATATCCCTGCATACGAAATGGTTCCATACAACTTCGGGAATATGTAACTGAGCGAGAATTTTACAATAATAGGGTCACTCCAGGGTTGAGTACCGAGTGATCAAATAGTACAGGCGCTTCTATTTTTAAAATAGACAGCGATCCGTGATCCCTTCATCACCGATGATGTCTGTGTTCACAATAGACTACCGCTTTCTCGCGTACTTGGCAAAACTCAATTTTCATTCTTCGCAAACACACCGATAAATTTTGAACGTGTGACTCGTTCCATTACTTTCTGAAGTGTATTAGCATCCATTTAAAAGTCAGTTATAACGCTCCTAAATCTATCTACTTCTATTAGGGCTTGCGATTCGAGATATACTAGTACACTAATAGGAGCGTCTATAGGCTTGCGAATTCCAGCCGCACTGAGATGTACCGCTCTGCTGTGGTGTTAAATGGGTATTTACGCTAGCAATAAGTCAGGTGTAATGTCAAACGGATAAGGTTAAATGATCAATGAATTCTTCCTGCGTTACCCATTACCAAGCTCATCACAATCACCTGCAATATGGTCGATTACTATAGGCTCTGGCACAAAGAGGTAACACAGCGTCTGATGAAATAGGCCGTACCCATTGTTCCACCCAAAGCAGTGCCATTAACGTATAGAGTTATATTTTTAAGTCCGAATTCTCGAATTTAAAGGCACTCTTTTTATATTTTCCATTCACCGAGCGTGGTCCTGCATGCCGATTAATATCCTTTTAGGAAGATTTCCCAGGGCAATGTTTCTCTATCTGCTTCGATGCCAACCCTGCAGGAACCGTATATAGTTTGATCTGCACTCTGTTAATAGGATATTTCACTGTAGCGTTTAGTAAATTTTTCTCAATTTCTAGTTGTTTTGGTGAACTTAATTTCACTCGCCGTACGCGGAGGTATGTGTCCATAATGTGAACCACAACGGACTTTGTCAACCCTCTTCTGATTCGCATCCAGATTTAAGCAGATCTCAGGACTCGTGCGGGTGAGCTTTATTTTCATATCCACCCCGTTCACAAGCAACTTCCTGAAAGTGAAATCTGTGTGCAACCGTCCAAAACACTCGTATATTTTCTTTTTAGAATTTTTAAATTTGTCCTTTATACTATTTTCATCTTTAGTTTGGTAATATCCCTCCGCACTTAAAAGGGTAGCCTTCGCTTCTTTGAAAAGTTGAGGACATTTTCCAATAGGCTCGTAGATGATAGTACCCCGTGCCTGCCGATATGTTGGTCTGATTTAAATATACGTCACACTGGTTGACTATGGCGTGCAGAAAGTTTGTTTCAGGGTATACAGCATATTTGTCATCGCAGGCCGTTCCATCAGAATGGGCTATACGTAGCTTAGCGTACATGTGCAGCTTGGATCAAAAAAGTAAGGACCTGAGCTGGGTATCACGAATTCTATAGTGCACTCGGTGAACTAATTGTGTTTAAAGGGTTAATTGTAATAAAGTCACTGTGCTCAATAGAAACTTGGTTGGCGGGAGCTCAAAAAGGACAGCTCCGATTTACAGCATTGTGAACTACATGGGTGGATGAAGCGTGCCTGGCGAAATAGTGACTCCTCTCTCGACAAGTGGAAACAAACTATGATTCATGAGATCAATATCCTTAGCTTATATCAGTCAAAAAAGTGGTCACACCTAGTTTCATTCGCTTACAGCATTTCTTTTTTGATAGCTTTTTACGTTTAATACCACGGACCCCTTCTCTTCCGGGGAGCCCTCTTCTTCTTCCCGCCACCACGCATTTTTCTCTTTGCATCTTTGATGATTTCGTTCCGTTACACTTTAAATGTTTTTTTTAGAGCTTCTTTAGGTTTAGCCCCGCCATATGTCTTCTGCAGTGTTAAGGCCTGATTGTAGCGCTTTCCTTCCAAGGTATCTGGCACCCCTCTTCAGCAAGGAACAGCGTACGTAGTATGGATGAAAAAATGGATCCAAGTCCACTACCGCGCTGGTATCGCATCCCTCGATAGACGGTGAAAGGCTTTCTATCCATTATAACTCAGTGGCGTCGAAAGTGTAGCTTCACTGTTAAGCTCCCGTTACCGATGGAAGTTTTCGCCCTCAATCGTTCTTATATATATTGTGATATTGGTTATTAAATTAGTTGCGACATTCACATAATTGGGGCCTGTCATATGTAATACTCAAACTCTTCCTCTATGGTTGGGGATGTGAGCAATGCGCAGCAGGCGTGCCTGGGTATCCCCAACAAACTGGTGCTCCACTATATTACTGTAAATATAGCACATGTCTGGGACCTTTCAGCCAATTTCTCCATCTTCAATTGATACTTAATCTGACAGTTATACTGTCTCGTGAATGTGTCTCTTTGGAAGGCTGCGCTATATCGGCCGTTGGTTAGAATTTTGAACTTTCTATGTTCTTTAAGGCGTCTGTTAGTCTTTGATTTTAGGATTATGTATGTGCAGTGTTGTTTACGATTTCATATACTAAATCATTCGTAAGGTTTGAGTTTCTTAAACTCACGTTAAGCCTCTCACAACATCCTCGGCCGAACCATATGACCCGGCCCTAGTCTTACTCTGTACTGTAATACCGTGTAATCTTAGTCCGAGCGATGCGCATAGTTTTCATCCATAGCTACCCCAGCTTTTTTACACTCGTCAATGTCTCTAAGAATCGTAAAAACGGTTTCTTTATGTTCAATAGTAAAAAGACGGTGTCCAGCTGAATTTCGCATATCCCCACCTCATCGAATCACGACCCAATCAATGTGCCCATGGAGTCTGTTACAAAGTTGGCTAGCGTGTTGTTAGGGTGTACAGACAGGGACGAGGAGGACGGGAGTGTGACGTAGAAATGGTTAGGAGCCATGTTGCATACTATTTAAGCTTCATTTGCATCAGCTTTTAATAGGTGTTGAAGTTTCTGGGTACCCTAGCCATTTCACCAGGTACATTTTTCTCCTTCCTGAACCTTTGCTTCCTAAATTTTCTCAATTTTAAACACATTTTTTCTAAATAAACGCAACTTTCTGCAATTCCTCGCGTAAAGCCTCCTGAGATTTCTTCCCCATTCAAATCTTCATGTAATACATCATTATCACACCTTTAGGTCTCACAGCCCTAACTTTAAAAATCTCGCGTGTCCATCCTTGCTCAAAACCCTTTGCGAATTTATTCCCCGAACGCGACAGCCTTACATAATCATTGATTTTGAAGCGCACAGAGTGTGGTGTGGTGGTGGTGTGGTGGTGGTGGTGATCCTCTCTTCTCGGGAGCGTACCTCTTTTCTAAAACTTCGTTAGGTGTTGCCCAATCGTCGAATGTGCGTGTGAGCGTTGTAGGATGATGCCAATGATTCCAGAATGTCTAGAAATCTGTATGTGTTTTTTATGTGTAAAATAACGGTGCATGCGTTCCTTTATGGTGCGCTGAACTCTTTCAGCTAAGAAGCCTTATGTATAGAATTGGTTGTGTAATAGCTGATATTAAACTCTGTCAACATATTCTGAAAAGCACGGCCTATAAACTCCTTCCCCATATCCGTACAAAAATAGCCAGGAACCCTGTTTTCTTTAACATTAGCGTTTTGGTGGCTTTAGCAACTGTTTCAGGTGATTTATTTTTCAGAGGAACTAGCCACAGATATCTAGAGAACACGTCTATTATGAATAGAATGTAGCGGTAACCATCGTTATACACAGATATCTTTGCATGTCTGTTAAATCTGCTTGCAAATAGAATCAATCGAGGAAGCCGTTGTCTTGGCTGTTTTAAACCTTTTTTCTCACAGGCTTATGAAGCGTATAAGCGTCCTGCTCCCTCAAAAATCTTTCACATCTTTTTTTCCTACTCCGTAAACACTTCTGCACAGTCTATCTACGCCGCCGTAAGAGGATGGGGTAGAAATGTCATAATAGCGTTTAGTTAATACGTTAGCCATTTGCGTATTTTAGAGGCACGTGGGTAGGGTTGGTTTAACCTCTTCTTCTTGCTCCTCTTCAAAGGTGTTACCGCCGGGGGTGACGTCGCCTTCAATTGTGTCACAGGCGTTGCATGTTCCAAGTCTTTTAACCTGTTCAGATTTCCTATCAACGTTTTAGGGACATTTATTTGTTGTAGTCTTGCTTTAATATGCTTCCATCCTGATGGTGATGGCCTATCCCTTTTCTCACCAGATCATGGACAATGTCTACGATATTCGATCCCTGTACCTTTGATCCTTCCACAATGATCTCCCCTGTATCGGTCCATTGTATGGCGGGATCCTCATTCAATAGATTATAAAGACTTAAGCCTTTACTCCTCAATGTAAGTGGGAGGGTATTTTTTAATACATGTTCGATATGTTGTGTGGCTAATCTTTTTGGTTGGTCAGCTGTGTCGTCGGTACAGGTCCTATGTCGCCATCGTCCCCCGTGCTGTGCCTAATAACCACAGGAATCTCTGTAGGGCTCTTATAATTTTCGTACTCGTGAAGAAATTCTGCAGAGCTTCTTGGTATAAGATTCTTTTCTCATCAGGTGTTTTTTCACTGTTTAATAGGGCTAACAATTCGCTTTCCATTCTTTTAAGTCTGCTTTTACGGGGATCTAGATCCGTGTCTCTTTGCAGTGAGGCGTACACCTCGTGGGAATCACTACCACTTTCTTCATATTTAATCTAGTCAGTAAAGGACCCAAACTGAAAATAAGATGGGGAGAAATGACCCTCCTGTTTGTACAATAATTCGCTTTTTCTTCGCTACAGTTTGGCTTTTACGAGCGAGTGCACGTATTATGTTCTTGTAGCGGCGTAGGCGAGCCTTCTGATGGTTTTCATTGATACATTGCAATTTATAACGTTAAGACAGATTTCACAGATGCATTTTAAAAAGTCGGCATCGATATTTTAATAAACATCTGCTGCTTGCCCGAGGCAGTCGATGATAGATTTTTATTAATTCACGGTATTTCTTTAGTCTCTTTGTCATTCTGGAATATACACCGTTTCAGGCTCGTTTGGAAATATATTCGTTCGCAGAAGCACTCTAAACGTGTTTCGCGGATGAAGGTCGCAAAGCAAATATCCGTAACGCGTGCTTGTAGCTTCTTTATAAACTTCCAAAAACTCCTTACGCTGATTCGGGAACATTTGATTGGCTAATACCACAATTTGTGATACATCTCTACGTTGCGCGAATAAGACTAGATATTGCGTATTTAACGACACATCGCGCATGTATCTATTTTTGAAAAATAGATTCTGATTGATGAAGAACACGCTTATGTTAAGATGGTGGGAGAATACTGTAAATGTCTCGGCAAACGTTTTATCCATCTCCAACATGAGATCGTCAATTACAATGATTGTATGTTCATTTCCCTTTAACGAATTAACGTCATATACGCCTTTGTGGAACAAATATCATCTTGGTACTCGTTGAACACTGATTGATACGTCGAATAGCACCATATAACTTTACGCACAAATTTCGAGAACATCTCCCCCTTTTCTTTAATGATTTTAAGCATAAACAGTTTTACCACATCCTGTAGGTCCAGATATAATACATGTGGATGGGCTCGTGAATCTGAATTTTTCTACAGAGTCCATTTCTAACACGTCACACTCCTAAGTGAGTCATTTACAAAATATTACAATTTTGAGTGCTGATCCTTATATTTCTTCTCCCACAGAACCGTGAATGACGATGAGGTAGAGTAGCCCATCATTACGGATGACCTCGACGACAGTGTAGATGTGATCTCCTCCCCTGAACCCTCACCAGCGATACCGGTAACACGTCCAAAGCGGAGGTATGAGATACCCACGTCAGGTATAAAGCGACCGAAATACGCGTCTGTTGCAGCGGTAATAGAGCCCCAACCCTCAACCTCTTACGCAACAACACCCCCAGCAGCACCTATATATCCCCTTATTCATCCGCCGCCCCCCGTTCTGTTAAGTCTACAATAATAGAGCCCCAACCATCAACCTCCTACGCAACAGGGCCCCCATCAGCAGCACCTAATATATCCACTAATTCATCCGCACCCCGTTCTGTTGAGGATGGTATAACGCTGGAATTGGTGCGATCCGCAGCCCCCACCCCAGCCTTGACTAGAAATCGGTATAGAGTCAGGGTAGACCCTAGAGTCATGTATAGCAATGGTATTGAGCGCGGACTACGCCGGGTTGTAGAGCGTATTATAGGGTTTGCTCTTCAGAATCGTGACGAGCGTGAAGTCAGGACGAGTATGTCCTTTGGATTCGGGTCAGATGTCGGTGATGTAGACGATTATTGGGTGATAGTGCCATTTAGACGTTTGGCGGCTGAAGATGTAGAATATATATTAGGGCGTATAATGCAAGACTCCCAAAGTAGTATAGCCTTCAATATGGACAACTTCACGGTAAATATTGACCATGTATACCGTGTTGCGGGTCATAGTGCCATACCGTATACTCTTAACTTCAATTCTCAAGCTATTTATAGACGGCATATAAACGTCGATCGTGGTTGCGGCTTTATAGCAGTACTCTTAGCACGTATGTTTACTGTACAAAATACACGAACTCAAAAAATTTGGTTGCCTACAGTCGTGGAGCGTGCCCGTAAACTAGCTGAAGACTGTGAACTTGAATTTGACTGTAATATGGGTCCTGAAGAGCTGAGAAGGGTAGAACAGGAAATGAATGTCCGCATAGTTTGTTTGGGTTGGATGATCGTCGTAGGACTGTGTATGTTTTTAAAAGCTGTGTGAGAGATCGTACAAGGCCCCTACTTATTTTAGGATTGTCAGGGACAACGTATCTCCCCATCCGTAATATAAGGTGGCTTTACGCGAGTTATGACAAAAGTCGAAAATATGGGAGACATCATGATTTGTGTAAGGGGTGCCTCGAGTTTGCGGATGATATAGTGAGACATTGTAAAGAATGTCACATGGTATGTGAGCAGTGTAAAAGCACCAAATGTGAAAGCCATGTAGTTGAAGCTGAGAAGAGAGACTGTGATGTGTGTAGACGCACATTTTTCAATAATAGCTGTTTTGATTTCCATAAATCAATTGGCACGTGCAGGAAATGAGAATCTGTGAATGTGGTATGTTTCACACAATGGATAATTGGGGAAAATTTAAGCACAAGTGTGACGTAATTCTCTGTCCTACATGCCAGGAGGAATATAAGGCGGATGGAGTAAAGCATGTATGTTATATGAAAGATGCTAAGCCTAAAAATAACCCCTGTATAACTGTATACTACGATATAGAAACATATACGAACGCTGAAACCAAAGAGGTAATTCCACATTTACTTGTGAGCCAGACTATCTGTGATGAGTGTATGGATATCGAATGTGACGAGTGCCCCAAATGTGGTAAACGGACAAACGTTTTTAAAACGAATGTCAGCGATAGTCCTGTGAAACTATTTGTGTCCTATATTGTCAAGTTAGCCGACAAGTTCAAAAAAATGACTGTGTATATTCTCGCCCATAACGGGGCAAAGTTTGACACGCAGTTCCTTTATAAGGAGTTGCTTGAACACGAATCCTCTGAGATATTTACAGGTGATCCATTGAAAAGAGGCAACAAATTAATACAGATGCAGATAAGAGGCAATGTACAATTTAAGGATACTTTATTATTCACACCTTGTAAATTAGCAAAGCTACCCAAGGTGATGGGCGTAGCAGCTGAAGTTTCCAAAGGATACTTCCCATACACTTTCCTCACCACCGAGACTTTAAACTACGTAGGCCCACCACCCCCCAAACATTATTTTGACTGCATGGATGAACGTGAAGACTTTGATCGATACTACGACAGTTTTAATGAAAGTAACCCTTATAATATAGCTGATGAATGTGAGCGTTATTGCGTGAATGATGTGCGCGTGCTTAGAGTATGTTTCCAGGCCTTTAGAAGGATGTACATAGCCCGTTTCAAATGCGATCCACTGCAAGTCGCAACCACCATCGCATCATTATGTTTTACGGTGTTCAAGAATAACTTCATGCCGAAAGACACCTTAGCCATTATTCACCGAAACAATCCCAGCAGTTACGGGCACAAGGCTATTTACTGGCTCATACACCTACAGCAACAGACAGGTGTATACATAAAGCACGCCCGCAACACGGGTGAAGTACCCATTAAGATTAATGGACGTGTTTTTTGGGTTGATGGGTTAAGTGAAAACCGTGTCACTGGTGTGAAGACTGTGTACTCCTTTAACGGTTGCTGGTGGCATGGATGCCCCCGTCCTGAGTGCGGAGTCACCGGAGATATCAACGGTAGGTCTCCTGCCGACTGTCTTGCATCGACCCGCACCCGCGATCAACTTATAGGATCACAGTTCACTCACAAAGTCTTGTGGGAGCATGAATATGATGCACGGTTGGAGACAGACGAGGTGTACCGTGAGGAAATAAAAGCGATCAAGCGTTCAATGGTGCTGGATCCTCTCAAATGTGGTGATAGCTTGTTTGGAGGACGTACAAATCCTTTCAGACTATACTTCCCACCTACGGAGGGCGTGAAGCTCCATTACTACGATTTCTGTTCTTTATACCCATACGTGATGAAGAGCAATCCGTACCCCGTGGGCGCTCCTGAGAAACTGGTGGGGCCTAGCCTACCATCCATCAATGAATTTTCAAAAAATTTGAATGATCGTTACTTTGGGATCTCTTTCGTAGACGTACTCCCCCCACGCAATTTATGGATGCCGATCTTACCTGTCGTTATCGACGACAAGCTCATGTTTCCCCTGTGCGTGAAGTGCGCGGAAGAGGATAACGGCGAATGTAACCATATACCCCACCAGCGTAAGATCAGAGGCGTATATACAAGTCCTGAGTTGGCCCTAGCCGTGCGCCATGGTTATAGAATACTGAAGATACATGAGGTGTGGAGGTTTCAGAAGCTACCCAACCTTTTCACACCATATATAAACACCTTTTTGAAGGATAAGGTTGAGGCATCAGGGTATCCGCGAGGAGTTGATACCGAAGATGAAAAGTCTGCCTATATTCAACGTTACCGCGACCGCGAAGGTATACAACTTGATCGTGTCCAAATTGTAAAGAATCCTGGCAAGCGCTTTAGTGCAAAGTTGTGTCTAAACAGTCTATGGGGAAAATTTGCGAAGAATACCGGCAGAGGGAGCATTCATTTGGCACAAAGTTATAGCGATGTCTGGGATTATGCCAATGCCCCCGATAAAGAGGTCATGGAGATCGTAAATGTAGGTAATACTTACGTAATAAAGTACAACAACACTGAATTTGCCACAGATACCTCAAGGTTACAAACATACCTGTGGCCAGCTTCACAACAGCCTACGCCCGTATAAAACTTTGGGGTCTAATGCATTCTCTTGGGCGGAGAGTATTGTATGCCGATACAGATAGCGTGATATTCACAGAGAGGGAGGGTGAATACATGCCCACTATTGGGGAGTTCCTCGGCGAGCTCACTGATGAGATCAAGGATGAGTATGGGGACAACGCATACGCCGACTCTTTTGCCTCAACAGGACCTAAGACTTATGGGGTACGGGTCAGGGTGGGGGATGAAATGAAATATATCGTGAAGGCAAAGGGTATTACGCTCAACCATGCGAATCGGGAGGTTGTTAACTTTGAGTCGTTGAAGGATCTAGTATGTTTGGATGAACAACCGCACCAACTAATTGTAGGCACCCACAATTTTCGGGCGCAGAAGCTGGGAGGCGTGAAGGAACTTAGGGGTACGATGGTGTGCCGTAACACCTATAGGAAACGTTACCAGTTACCTGGTACCTATGATACCGTACCCTTTGGATACCAATGATGCTTCTAACTCACACGTCTTGTATATAATCGTATCTATTTGTAAATATATATATACATATATATATATATATATATATATTATATATATATATATATAACTTGAATATCTCGTTTATTAAATCGTATTTGTAAATATATATAACTTGAATATCTCGTTTATTAAATAAATCATGTTTCAAATAGCGTTTCACTTTCTCCTTTGTGTGTGTGTGGTGTGTGTGTGTGTGTGTGTGTGTGTGTGTGTAGGTGAAAGTTCTAAGCTCCGCCCACTGTAAGACCGTGAGTCATGCTACTATCTGGGAGTCCCTGCGTGGTCAGTCGACCGTAGTAAGCCCGAGAGATCAGACGTGTATTCAGATCAGACGTGTATTCAAATGGCTACCTTTAATATTGCTTGTACAACGTTTACGAAATGGTATTCAGTAAAGTGCCAGGATGTGGTGGATACCGAAAAACTTCCTATTCATCCCTCCTATGCCTCTTTTAAAAACACATTGGATTGTGCGAAGTTCCAAGATGTACAAATACTCTACGGATGTTCTGGTGAGACCGTTGAAGGCTTTCGTTGCACAGACGATGTGCTGAAGTATACTGCAGAGCTAAACTTTATAAAGTCTCACATACACCGTGAAGTAAAAGAAACAACGCGTGCAGAAGAGAAGCAGCAGGTATGGATAATGAGTCTTTCTGATGGGTGGTGTGACAAGCGGATTACGTCATGCTACACCATGTCGATTACTCATACCCTACGACTGGAAATGTGAATCTCGTGATCATGGACAATCTTAAGTATTTTTATCACTATATTAACGTATATCATGATGAGGTTCGTAGTGAGGTTGTGGCTAGTGCCCTGCGTGAATTTTTAACAGAGTTTAGAGACGAGTATCGTTTGATGGGCAGAAAGGAAAAATATGAACATATGTTCCTCTCAAATAGTGCGCCGGAGTGTGGAGATGTTTAGTAAAATGTTCCTAGTTCTTATCCAAACTGTCTGGTGCGTAGGCTGGTAGTGATATTCTTGTACCGGTACAACAATTCGACTCGCGGAACAAGCCCATTCACGTATTATCGAGTCAGCCGCCCGTCGAACCATTCCTGCCTACCTGCGTGCCTCACACGGCTCATAGTTATCTCAGAGCTTGAGCCGAGTGGACGTGCGCTCTTCGAATACGATGGAACTTCCTTTGAGCAGCATTCTCAACGCCTCGTACGATGTGTCCGTGACGAAATCGTTGCGCGTGTTCAGGCGTAATTCCGGTACCATTAGCTATGTACTGGAAACGGAATGTAGACCGACAAACAAACGGGTTTATTTAAGTATCGAGGAGATGAATAGAATCTTTGTGATAGTTGAGAAGTGGAGTGAAGATCGTTATAAAATACCTGCTAACGTAGGTACAAGAAGAGAGCAGATTAGTGACGCACCCTCATACGCCGTTGTATGTACGTTGTGTATAAATAACGATCGGCCGTGCATTGATATACGGTTGATGTGGAAGAATGCTTCTGATAATAACGCGCGTGTTACGGACATGCTTTATTTTGATACAGTACTTGAATACGCATACACCGCTCTGCTCGATGGGTTTACCGAGTGTAGGACTGGTGAGAATGGTCAAGTGCTGGATGTTTATTTAAAAAGTTTAGACTTTGAAATACCATGAACTTTGGTACAAAGCAATTGATCGGTACAAGGCTGAGCTCACCTACACCGTTCACCCTGAAGAACTATTTCTTTATATAACGCGCAGTTGTCGTAACGATTTAGAAGATTATTTCAATTGCCGCTATGTTGAGTGAGTTCACGATTGAAAAGCTCGAGTCGGTAGAAATAAACCCTCGATTGGAAAAGCGTTCTTATAAACTTGTGTTTAATAATGTAGCTAACGATGAACTCTTTGTGCGTGCTTTTGATTGTATTCTAGACGTGTTTAAAGATGACTTACCAACCGGTTGTAAAGTGGGAACAAAAATAGTACTGAACGATATGAAAGCCCTTCATATCGAATACAGGTTTCCCTATACTTTAAGCGGTGAAATATTATTAAGCCGCATATACTGCGTAATGCAGAGCAATAATGATGTAATTGTAAACTCGATTAAGACAGAGTTTAGTATTTTGAAAAAAAGTGAATTGTATATATATTTTGCTTGACATTTCCCCGATTATACGCATATTTCTATTGATTTGTGTTTATATATATATATATTTTTTTTTTTTTTCGTGATATTTCTCCTGTACTGTTATGTACATATTTCTATTGAAGTGTATATTTATTTGAAATGTATATTTTATTTTATATATCACCATAATTGTGTGTGTGTGTATATTTCTCCTGTACTGTTATGTACATATTTCTATTGAAGTGTATATTTATTTGAAATGTATATTTTATTTTATATATATATCCATAATTCTGTGTATATATTTCTGTTATACGCATATTCCTCAAATGTATATTTATTTTCTATATATTTATAATAAAAAGAATGATGCAATGTTGTTTATTGTTATGCCTTCTACTGCCGGTATTCGAAATATAATAATGTATACAGTGGTATTGCGGTATCTGGCAATATTTAAGCCTTCTAAGCCAACTGGCTGATTAGGAGTCTATAATAGTGTATACAATGGCATCTGGCAACTCTGTCTTCGGAATACATGGCGCTATCTGGCAACTCATTTACAGCCAACTGGCTGATTAGGCGTATATAATAATAATGTATACAATAATACTGCTAAAAAGAGGTATCTGACAACCATTTACAGCCAACTGGCTGATTAGGAGTCTATAATAATGTATACAATGGTATCGCTGTATCTGGCAACTCAAGCCATTTACGCCAACTGGCTGATTAGGAGCCTATAAAACAACGCCAACTCGGCTGAAGTCTTAATGTGCACTTGGCTCCTGCCAGGTGAACACCTCTCCTCCTTTCTCTCCTCCTTTCTCTTGGGGGATAACGCCGCCTCCAAGTTTCCCCCCACCCCCCTTTGCAACAACCCCCCTTTGCAACAAACCCCATCCCCCCTTTGCAACAACCCCCACCCCCCTTTGCAACATTACATAATAACCTGCAACATTCTTGCACTCTCCCCTTTTGCGGCTATACTACTATGGTCAACGCCCGAGTCAGAGAGTCCGGGTTTGAATCCTGCTGAGGGATAAATTTTGCACACACATACAGTATATATATTTTATAATGGAGTGTTTCTTCGGCCACCCAAAAATATGTGTATAATAGGCGTATGGGTGTGTGCTTTGGCTCGACCCATAGAACGGGTGTTCTATAGGTCTGGCTGAGTAGGTTAGGAGTGTCAGAGGCTTTAGCTTTAGTACGATCCTGGTGGCGTCGCGGGTCCCGTGTCCTTGGCTCGGGGGGGGGGGGGGAGGGTACAGTGTTTGTCTTGTAGATTCTTCAGCATCGA
This sequence comes from Bathynomus jamesi, assembly GCA_023014485.1. Lineage (NCBI taxonomy): Eukaryota > Metazoa > Arthropoda > Malacostraca > Isopoda > Cirolanidae > Bathynomus > Bathynomus jamesi. Next base: position 484,274 of record JAJOZX010003224.1, on the reverse strand, counting down.
AATGTCGGCGATGTGGTTGGTGCTGGTAAGCTTCGTATGGGTGATTGATGGAGAAGAAAAAGCTTACATTATTTATTAATGAGTCACGGATGAAATAAATGAGGCCGTAGCGGTGATGAGTTTATGAACATTGCATATTGAGGTAAATCAAGTGACGAAATCATCTTGGGTGTGGCTCGAGTCGGCCTTTTATAGAAAGACTCGAGTCTCGCGGATGCGTATTGGGAACTCCCGCATGAGAGCAACAATAACATGAACATAAAAGGAACGCATTCAGCCACTCAAAACGTTATAAGGAGAGCCATTTTATAACAAATTCCTCCCTTTTCAAAAAAATAAAAAGTAAACATATCATGCAAAAATCATAAGTGGCAGAAAGTAACGATAGAAACATTGTGAACCAAGGATAATACAAACATACTAACTTAGAATTTAGATTAAAACATTAAGAATGCCCGACAAAAACACTAACAAATCAAAGAAGCAAGTAGTTACCACAGTTCAGTTCAGTCGTCAGAAAAGATAAAGTAGACGAGCAATGAAAGGCATAGTAGGAGACAATTACAACCATGTCAAAAGGGAAAGTAAAACGTTAGAAAGGTAAGAACATAGCAACATAAATGCAAATATGTACATAACCATTGTTGTGCCAAACTCTTATTTAAAACAAAAGAAAAAATGCTGAATACTGTCTACAGAAACGAAAACGTTGTAAGGAAATACATAGAGAGAAGACTTGTAAATATGAAAAGTTATAGAAGGGAATAGAAACTCACAGTCATAGAATCGAATAACATTTCCCAAGCTTCCATGCGCAGTCTTACCCAAAATCCTCTATCTATGACCCACATATGGAGGCTGACTCTTCTTCGCTGTCCTTATCACAATCGAGAGAAACTTTTAGGCGAATATTAGTCAGATGTAAATACTGGGGGTAACCAGAGTGACTGATAAGTAAACAAGTAGAAATGACAGTGTTCTCCCCTGACGGAATGTCCATCTTATCGAAATCTGTACAGTGCCCAGTCAAAAAATCGTAAAAACCGGTTCCATGGTGAAGTGATGAAACCAAAAATGAATGAAGGATTCATGTTCCACTATAAGCTCCTCAACTTTACGAGTAGGATTGTAACCGAGGAAATGGATTTTCCGTAATTTTAATTCGGGAAACACAAGTAATGCTGATAATAGGTTGAAAGAATGACCTCCGACAGCTTAAGCATTTGTAAATTATTAAAATGTATAAAGAAATTAACATAGCTTGCGTGAGTTGAGGGGAGGAACCATACCCGATAGAGCAGTGGTTCCCAACCTTTTCACCACCAAGGACCCCTTTTATTTTTATTTTTTTTCCCACGGACCCCTGTTTTTGAAAGATTCCATCTACCCAACAAACTGTTTTTATTCACTAATAATTAACTTTTTTCACTATCAAATAAAAGACATAACTGAGTATGCAATTAAAATACAGCGTATTAAAAAAGTAATAATTCCAGCCAAGAGCCTTTCGAAATATTGAAAGCTCACGGACCCCCAGTACTACCTTCGCGGACCCCCTGGGGTCCGGGGACCCCAGGTTGGGAACCACTGCGATAGAGGTTCAATAATTTTACATTACAAAATTTAATTAAAGTTCTTAAGACACTATTGTTTAAGTACCTTGGTCCCTCATAGGGATTTGTCAGGTAGAAACTCACCACTGCAGGTGGCGGACAGATCCAATAACACTGTTCAACAAAGGTTCTGTTCTTCTGGTAATGTTGGGTGTTCCTTACTGACATTTTAGTGTTGATTTCGAAAATAATAGTGAAATTTTTCCATCATCCACAGTTTTATATATATATATATATATATATATATATATATATATATATATATATATATATATATATATATATATATATATATATATATATATAACCTTTGTTTAGCTTCCGCCCGAATTCTTTATTCTGACGAAGGTCAAGCTTTTCGCTCCACCTTAGACCTACAGTTTAACGTGGAATCCGAACCACGCCCCATCAGCAGCTCAGCGTCTTAACCACTTGGCCACCTAGGGTACCCATTTATCTACCAACCACTTTATTTATTGTGTGGAAGGATGAACAGCTGGGTTTTGCTGCACGCCGGCTGCCGTCGGGTCTCAAACCCGGGGCCGATGGATTCGTAGTCAGCGACGCTAACCACTACACCAGCACGATCACTCCCGTTCCAGTGTTTCTAGTTGTACCCCCTATTTACTGGCAAACCACTGGTCTCCCCATTAAGTGCAATTAATCTAACTGCTATTTTAGCCATTTTCAGTGCTTCAGTACCTCCCGAAAAGTGTAGTTCTAATGCTGTTAATTATACCTAAATATTCCTGTTCTTGAAACAAAATTCAAATTAAATTTTTTTCAAAAACTGTGAGTGATGGAAAAATTTCACATCTATATTCGTATTCTGCGCGCAAAAATCTACCAGAATCACCCTATTTTACTTGAGGAACAGAAAAAAAGTTATAATTTGTTGTCCAGTGATAATCAATTAAGGGCCAGAGATAATGCGATGGTATGTGTTAAAATTGTCCCTTATAAAAACATTGCTGCCTCGCAAGGTACTCGTGCCAGAGTCGGCATACACGGCCTACCATAAAGGCATAATCACGCAAATACCCTAAGATGTAGAATTGTATCTCCAGAGGCATTTCTAAGATCAGAGACATAATTTAGATCCGCAACTAGTGAAACTGTAATTCACACTTTTGTATTAAAACCTTAAATATACAGGGTGTCCCAGAATTAACTATCTATTTCAATGAAATCGGACAAATTTTTTAAAAACACACTTTTATTTATGTTTATCATGTTTAACCCCTTCGATCATGACTTATGACATAGGGTAAAAAAGAAATTTGCCTTTATGTGTGGGTATATAAGAACCAATGTGGTTTATTTTTCAGCTACCAAATTGGGTACCCAGTGACTGAAAGGGTTAATGTGTTAAAAATGTATAAATTTCTAAATTTTTTTCATAATTTTATTTTCATAATTTTTTCATAGTTTTTCATAGTTTTATTTTCATTCTCTTTCAGAACCCTATTAATAATGAATACACAAGAACGCATCTTTGTTGTAACATCCCGTATCAAAGGAATGCAATGTAATGAAATCAGAGAAAAATTTACAAGAAGATTCCACAGAACCGGTCCTACAGACAAAGCGATTCGTGAACTTGTGAACAAATTTAAAAGAACTGGATCCGTACACGACGAGATGGGAAGAGGATGCCCAAGGACAGCACGTAACAGTACCGAACAGGTACGACAATTGTTTGCGGATGAACCAACAACTTCGGTTAGGGAGGCCGGTCGAAGACTCAACATATCCAAGACAATAGTTCATAGAATCTTGCGTTCGACACTGATGAAAAAGGCTTATCACATTCAAGTACTGCATGCCCTAAATGAAGAGGATTATCCAGATCGAGCAGCAAGGTGTGCAGAAATTGTGGATCAAATCGAAAATGAAAGTTTATTGGATAACATCTTATTCAGTGATGAGGCGACTTTCCACACGTGTGGTAAAGTCAATCGACACAACTGTCGTATCTGGTCCAATGAAAGACCGTCTGAAGTCATAGAATGGCAAAGAGACTCTCCAAAAGTTAACGTGTGGCTTGGAATGACCAAATCCAAAATTTATGGCCCATTCTTCTTTGCGGAAGCAACTGTAACAGGTACCGTCTACCTTGATATGCTTCAGCAGTTTCTCGAACCACAGCTTCTTGATGATGGCATTCTTGATAATGTTGTGTTTCAACAAGATGGAGCACCATGTCATTATGCTCTAATTGTTCGAGAATACCTCAACAGACGCCTTCCGAATCGGTGGATTGGACGTGGAGGACCTCGACCTTGGCCTCCGCGTTCTCCGGATTTGACACCCCTGGATTTCTTTGCATGGGGTTTCATAAAAACAAAGGTTTATCGCCAAAAGATCAATAGTTAAGCTGAACTTAAAGAACGCATCCAGTTGGCAGTGCGGGAGATAACACCTGAAATGCTTCAAAATGTGTTTCGCAGCGCTGAGGATAGATTTGAAATTTGCAGATACAGACGGTGCACATGTTGAAACTTCTCAATAAAGTTTTAACTTATGATTTATAAATCTATTTGTTTTTGTATCATAATTTAGTAATAAACACAAAATTATGTCAGTTTTTATTAAATTTGTCCGATTTCATTGAAATAGATAGTTAATTCTGGGACACCCTGTATAAGTACTCTTAAGTATATAAGGAAGATTAGTCTTCAAGGGAAAAATACAGAAATAAGAATAATTCAAAGGATAGGCAAAGAATTGGAAACGAAATACACAGGATAAGAATATCGGATTGACGGCTTTATCCGGCAAGGTCTAAAGTGTAATAGTATTTTAATCATTGCCAATAACAGTTCAATCTCTGAAAGCATTTGAGCAAGGTTCAAGGAAACACGAAACACTAAAAAATGTACCGAATATACAGTATATTTAGCAGTCGACTATAACTATAGTTTCTTAGGTTTTTATTTACGCCTCGTTATCCAAGAGGTTCATCGCATAAAGTAGGCTACTGCCCATTCCAGATGTTCTGGGCCTGTGTCTGATTCACTTTTCATTAATTTCTGCAACATTCGTGACCTTTTCTCAAATTTTCAATCTGTTGAACACCACCTCTCCTCCTCTAAATCTCATCTTCTTTTCCAGACTCAGGTATCTGGGACGACTGACAGCAAACACTTTTCTGTACCCTCTTACTTTCGCTATATTCAATTTCACTCCAAAGGTGGATGTTGCATATATGTACGCAATGACCTTAGTTGTTCTCGAATACTCGGAATTCTACACCCTCTGGCTACGGCTTCCATGCTAATCTCAAACTAAATACAATTGCGCTGTCTACTTTTCTCCTAATTCCACTGACAATCCAAAATTCTTTGACTACCTCACTTCCAAAGAGGAATACATTTTATCCCACTCCCCTTTTGCTGAAATCTCCATTTTAGGAGATTTCAATGTTCAACATCACCTTTGGTTTTCCTCTCATTTTACGAACATCCCTGGTGAACTAGCTTAAACTAGCTTACAACTTTTTTACCCTGAATGACCTAGAGCAGATTGTACAGCGCCTGACTCGTATTCCCAATCGCCTTGGAGATAGGCCCAACATTCTGGATTTATTTCTCACCTGTCGTCCTTCTTCTTACTCTGTCAAACTTTTTCCTCCGTTGGGCTCCTCCGACTACAATCTTATATCTGTTTCTTGTCCTATCGTTCCAATTTAGCCTTTCGATCCTTCCAAGAGGAGACGCCTTTGGCACTTTGGCGCCGCTGATTGGGAGGCACTTATGCAGTACTTCTTTGATTTCCCATGGAATGATTACTGTTTCCGTAGCTGGGGCCCTTCCGAGTGTGCTAAGAGCATCACGGAGGTGATTCTCTCTGGCATGGGAGAGTACATTCCATATTCTATTCCTATTTCCTACTACTAATGCAAAAAACCTTGGTTTAACTTTACCTGTTCTAATGCTATCGACAACAAAGAGGAAGCTTTCAGAAGGTACCATCGTCATCCAACTTCTGACTCTCACTTAGCTTATATTTCTGACCGAAATCGTGCAAAATCTGTTTTTCGACTAGCCAAAAATTTCTTCATTCGACAAAAATGTGCAAACCTATCCAATTCTAATTCTTCTCACTCTTTCTGGCATCTAGCCAAGAACATCTAAAGCAACTTTACTTCCTCTTCTTTTCCTCCTGTTTTCCTTTCTGACGGCACAGTTGCCGTCTCTTCTTCTGAAAAAGCTGAACTCTTCATTCAAACTTTCACTTCCAACTCAACCATGGAAGACTCCGGTACTGTTCCTCTATCTCCTCCTCCCTCTGACTTTATTATCTCTGAAATTGGAATCTCTTCAAAAGATGTTTTTCTGCCCTATCTGGGCTCAACTCTCAGAAGGCGTACGGTCCTGTGGTTTTCCTCCTGTTGTTTTCAAAAACTGTGCTTCAGTGCTGACACCCTGCCCAGACAAACTCTTTTCTCTTTGTCTTTCATCTGACACTTTTCCTTCCTGCTGGAAGCTCGCTTTCATTCAGCATGTCCCAAAGAAGGGTAACCGCTCTCAACCCTCCAACTATCGTTCAATTGCTTTGATTTCTTGCTTTTCTAAAGGTTTTTGATCTATCCTTAATAGGAAAATTTTTAAACACCTCTCTTCTCACATTCTTCTTTGAGATCGTCAGTATGGATTCCGCAAAGGACGCTCTACTGGCGATCTTCTTGCATATCCTTCTGACTCTTGGTCATTCCTCTCGGGATTTCGGTGAAACTTTTACTATTGCGCTAGACATATCAAAAGCTTTTGATAGTATCTGGCACAAAAGCTTAATTTCGAAACTGCCCTCCTCCGGTTTTTATCCTTCTGTAGTGAATACTCTTATTTTAGTTTAAAGATAAATGTTAATTTTACCGTCTTGAATTTCGGAATAGTTATAAATTCATTTTAAATTAGTTACCCATCATAATTCAATTGTGAACCACATTAATACTAATTTTATGTATATTGTATTATTTTATTGTATGTAAACATAATTAATTATATATCACAATTGTCAGTTAATTATTTATATTCAAATAATTATTTTAATCTAATACCATGTCCATTTTACAAATAAATAATAGAAAACCAATGGTTATATTTTCCACCTTTGGTACTGTCGCAGTTTCGCCTAACGGACTCAATACGGCTAGTGAGATAATCACTGGTTGGCACTTAACTAGCGGCAGTGCTTATGGCTACATCATCCAGGTTAACCTATACCGGATAGATGCGCTACGGTCCCAAGCCGTAGCTTGCCTAGGCCAACAACGACGACGTAAACCAACACTTCTATCCCTGACTTCCTCTCTAATTTCCTTTCTGGCCGATCTATCGTTGCAGATGTACTGTAGATGGCCACTGTTCTTCTCCTAAAGGAATTAACAGTGATGTTCCTCAGGGTTCTGTCCTGTCACCCACTCTTTTCCTTTTATTTTCCATCTGTTAGCCATTTCATAACACCAGCTGTTTATTATACAACTTCTCCCAATTTTGAAAGAAGTTCACATAAGGAGAGCACATGCTTGTATTGTTTGAAAGTTTACACTTTGTGCTTCACGTGAGTCTTCATTCTGTGGTGCTAAATTTCAGTGAGGCCAACTCTAAAGCGTGACACAACTACCGTAGAGGAAAGATTGCATGTATTGATAAGAAACCTTCAGCATAGATAGGGGTCGATTTGCTCCAAGGCGAATCACTAACGAGGAATTTCTGAAAATGTTCATAGTATATGAACGAAATGTCAGGAAGTCTAGTACAGGAAAGTAAAATAGGAGGAGTAAGAAGACACCAATATCTATAAAATTGATTTTGTTTGTACTATTATTTCAGGACAAAAGCCGAAGTGCAGATCATGTACATCCTATAAAGGCCTACCTTTGTAATGTTCAAGTGATATGGCGTGACAGCAGGAAATGTAACTGTCACTATCAGACGATTTTCACTATGAAATTTTGTCCTAGATATTAATGCACAATGTCTGTGAGGATAAGCTGACTAGCTAAAAAAGCTAATCATTTGAGAATGAACAATTTACAGATGTTCATGTAAGGTAACACAAATTCCACTTCCATTAGAAAATGACTAGAGAAACAAGTCAGTAAATACTAATAGTGCTCTATGTGAAGTGCTGCTGCATTATAAAAATAGGATTTTCGTAAGATGTCCAAACCATTTAAACGAAAATGTTCAAAGTGTATTTCGAGCTAGGTATGACTAAATTAAACTATAAAATGATAATTGCAATTTTTTTTTAAATGTATACAAATATACATAATCATATACAGAAGATTCCATTTTATATAATCACGTTTAATGTCATCAAACGCTTACTCTTATCGAATTCACGGTAATTAAAAAACGGTTCCATTAAAATAAATCTGAAAACATTGCGTATATGGAAATGGAACGAAATCAAAATTTAGAAAAACAAAACACAGAGAACGAACTCGGAAGCTCTTACCTCCATAAACTTCGCAAATTAAGTAAACAAAGCAAGTACTTAAAAGTGATGAAGAGAGACACTTATGATGCAGTGGCTATTCTTGACCATTATTGTATCATCAATCCCGCGGGCAAATAAACAGACCGATTTATGGTGGCTGAAAAGTCGAAAATGGGAAATCTAATGGAGTTTTATGTCTTTTATAAATCGCGCAGATATTTAATTACATCACGATGAAAAAAGCAAGAAAATATTATGGGCGTCTTTTACCTAAATATATAGGGTCGTCGGCTGAATATTTTCATTTAAAATATTGAACTCTTTATAGGTCTGCACAGCAGTCTTATATATAAGTATGCAAACCTTTCGTTTTTAGATCATAATTTAAAAAGAATTAGTATTTCAGAACTTGACCTAACACACACACACACACACACACATATATATATGTATATATATATATATATATATATATGTATATATATATATATATATATATATACATATGTACACATCTTTCGTTTTTAACGAGTAAGAGATTTGATGAAAGAGAGAGTTACTTTCTTCTTCCATCCTGTTCTTATAGCTAGCAGCACAGAGCTGGTCAACTTGTCAAGGTGTCTGTACAAGAACCTCGTTGGTTGGTTTCTGGTATTATATTCTGAGAGCATTTTATATCTTTGTTTTTATGGACTCCTGTCGGGCACAGCTGGGATAATACAGAATCTAATTGTTCTCTCATTCCAGTGTGTTTCTATTTCAGTCCTAAAACTGAAAACTTGAACTGAATTGAATAACCTTTATTAATAATAAAATAAATGCCTTAGTTTTACAATTTACAATGACATACATAATTGTGAAGCTGGAATATTTATTTTACTTAATTTGACCCTTAAGCTTTAGGCTTTACTGGGCTTTTACTCCCGTCCTCATCCCAGGGAGTAGAGTTTCAAGGACTGTTGTCGAGATCAAGTAGTTATCATCTTTTGTTTCCTTTGTCTTAGACGTAAAAGTATATGGCTTCCATGCTTGCACTCTCTCATATTTAGCAATATTCAGTTATTGGTAGGACTGAACTCTTACATACTTTTAGCATGATGTTTGATTTTCTGCTAATTCCTATTATCTTTCTAGCTGTTACAATTTTGATGGTGATGTTTTCTCAATTCTGCATCCGATAACATTATTACCCACAGACCCCTGACTTATAGGTTTTTGGATTTCTGCATGGCGTGATCGGTAGCATGTTGACTCCGAAATCATTCGACGCGGGTTCGAATCCCACTAGCTTTAAGTTTCCCACTTTATTTCCTTTTTCATTTCAACTTTTACAACCATTCTTAGATCCAGGATAATTATTGATGTTTTAAATCTTCGAAGGCTAGAGCATTCCTGAATAGCCTCGTTGGAGTCCATTTCGGGAAAAGTATATAATGACTCAAAATAGTTTACATGTAAGCGTTTGAACCTTACTCTGGAAACCTAATAATTACTACAGGGTGGCCCATAATTCTCAATCAGTTATAATTAAAGCGAAAATCCATCTAGCGGAGTTCATACTGGCGTAATCGATTACTCAGGAAAGAATATTTGTCGAGATAGTTATATATATTGTAGCCTTCTTGTACTTATCGGAGTTATACATTTTTTCATTCCTTCTTCTTTTACATCATTCCATGTATTGCCGATCTATCCGAAGCAATATCGGGTGCCCCTCCAGTACCATTCACAGATAAAACAAAAAAAGGAAGTGTGAGTCACTTCACAACAAACGAAGACCCAAATTCCAACAAACACAAATCAGAGAAGAATTGAACAAATATTGCACTCAGTCTCAGTTAATTTATGGGATGCAAAAATATCTTAACACTTTTTTTAATACTTAATTTGGCTGTTCACAAACAAAACCAAAATATCCTTTCAAGTAAAGGAGAGAGAATATATATATATATATATATTATATATATATATATATATATATATATATATACACAGTAAATAAGTATCCTTTGAACAGACGTAAATTTTACTGACTCATAATATGCAAATAAAAGAAGAAAAATAGTCAATTATAAATTTTTTTTTCATAGAATGGTAAAGATTTTGTAGAAGTTCACTTGAAGTTTCCTTTAGAGTTGTATAGATGTGGGAGGATGTCTTCATTTTCGTAGTCGAAGATCAGGTGCTCCTAAACCTGTTCCATACAAAGTTCATGTTAGGGCTTCTTTATGGTTGACCAGAAAAAAAAATTGCAGTCCCGTTTTGTCTCTTCCATTTAATCGTAGTGCCCCATCACAGATTACATAACGAATTATGAACTTCGGCAAGGTTGGTGTCACTTTGTAACAATGTCAAGTTCCCAGATGAATAGCTCACACTTATTGACACATCTTACAAGCATATTTTTATATGCTTGAATAATGGTATAGGTGATTTTCACGTATAAATATGTATTTAGCAGAGTGAGAACGTCTCCCAATTAATACCGGGTTAATTTTTGCAGCATCGGTTCGAAAAACACCTGCCCAATTACATCGAAACAATTGCGTTGAACTTGAGTTGTAAACAAGTTTCCTGCATGAGTACTCGATTAGCTATTTTCCATTCTCATGTGCGTTCATTGGACGGAAAATGTATTCAGTGTTCTTGGCCCAAGTTCATCTTCGCTGCCGTATTTTTCTCCGAGTCAGACGTTCATTTTAGCTTAGTTATGACAATAACTTTGAGCTATTTGCTGGAGAAATTGACAAGGTTATAAAGTGACATCACTTGCGACGTGCATCTAAGAAACTTGCCAAGTCTCTTTTTTTTCTGTGATGTAATGGGTGATGGGTGATAGCTTTCCTGGCGAATGGTTACCATCTCGTTTAGTTCTCCGAAGAAATTTTGTAATGATGATGAAATCTCCTTGGCAAGGTCATGATTTTGAGTTATTTCCTTCTCACTTTGATCAGTCTCAATGTTCAATCACGCGATTTCGGTAAATGTTGATAAACAATACACAAGTTCTTTTAGCGCACGTCACATTTTGTTCGTATAACCTAAATGCAGTCTTTGTACTTGTAAAGTCAACTAATTTTTCTGGATGTTAATTTTGATAAATGTAATTATATACAACTCTGTCAGGAATAATTGGTAATTTTTTTAATCCATCGGACAGAACTAACTTAGGCCGCGATGGATCGTTAGCCGACTACGGGAAGTGATTTTGCTTATAAAAATTATGAATGACCTAGTGACCTTAGCAACAGTGGATTTGGTAGATTCAGGCTTATAGGCAAGTCAGGAAAGCAACCGCAAAAGATCATCCCCTTGGTTATACGCTCATAATTTTAATTGTTAACCTCTCGTTTAGCGCCCGATACTAATCCAGGCGTTTCAACCAACCAATATTTCATGTCAGGGGAAATCAGCTGAGAACATTAAGTGGATTTCGAACTACGAGTTTTCTCGTTTCCTCTCGCATTTTTTTTTTTTTTTAAGGGTTCTGGCCATTGATACAATTGAAAAATATGGACGTTAATTTCCAGGAAATGCTTAAATGTACTTGAAAATTTTTACGAACGCTTGAACCCCAAAAGGACTTCATAATCGTAATAGATTATATATTTTATCTACCATGTCATAATCATGTATTGGAAAAGGAATTACATGAAACTTTGTGTATGATATTAAATGCTGTTCTGAAATATTCATGTAGTGCAAATATTCTCGGTAAATAATCTAAGTTACCTGCTTTCTCAAGCATTTATTTATTTAGAAAAACTGCCTGCTTATTTGTCCGTTGTGTTACAGATTTAATTAGTCTCATATTGTTTGAATGTGTCAAGGTGTCACTATGTCACTAAAGCTTTCTGATTGTGCCGCAAGGCTATGATCAGTTCCAGACAACCACTTTTTTAACCCTCTAAAAGGTTTCCGTAACGGCCATTGCAGAATATACAGGGAGCAACTGACGGGAGAAAGTTTCCCAGCCAATACAAAATGCACAGAAGAGGTCTCTCTCTCTCTCTCTCTCTCTCTCTCTCTCTCTCTCTCTCTCTCTCGTTAAAGGACCCAAGCGGCGCGCTGCGGACCTCCGACGCGGACATCGCTAATGTGCTAAATGAGTACTTTGCGGGAGTGTTCACCAGGGAGGACACCCGCGTCATCCCCGAGCCAGGCGTCAGGCATGAAGGTGCTGGCCTGGATAGTGTTCGGTGTACCGCGTCAGTCGTTGCTGATAGAATAGAGTCCAGGGGTGGGGAACCTGCGGCCTTTTGGGGTACTAGTTGCGGCCTTCTACCTACTTGACATTCAGAATTCATACCGTACGATAATGGACAGCAACTGATACCATTTTAGGGCTTTAGGCTATTTCATTAGATCATGGTTTCAGCTTCACTGCTTCTTACACATACAAGCCTTCTTTATGGCTTGAACAATAGGAAATATGGCAACGCTGCCAGTTGAAACTGGCAGCGTTGCCTTACGGCTTACGCCCTTACCTATCAACGACCAACTCGACTGGCTGACTGGATGACAGTTACTGACGATTCTCCGATAGTGACACGCACGCTTGTTTCCTTTAAAACTGTAAATCTTTGATCAATTCGTGTACCATTTTTATTTAAAAATCTTCTGGTATCCTAATCATGTCAAAAACTGTGAAAAGAAAATTAAAGGAAGAGAACAGAGTATTCCACGAAGAATGGGAATTGCAGTATTTCATAGTTGCTGAGAAAGATAAAATGATGTGTTTGCTCTACAACGCCATAATTGCAACAGTGAAGCAACACAATGCATATCAGCATTATGCAACTCATAAGAACCACAAGTATGCTATATTGGAAGGAGAACCCCGAAAGTCTGCACTTACGAAGATGAAACTTCAAAAGCAGCAACAACAGCAAGTATTTAAAACGATGTCAGGCCTAGGGACTGAAATCACTGAAGCAACTTATAAAGTAGCATATATACTTGGAAAAAGAGGTAAGCCATATAGCGATGTGGAAATCATAAAAGAATGCATTGTTGAAGTTGTAGCCTCTTTAGATTCAGACAAGGTTAACAAATACAAACAACTACCTCTTTCAAGAAGGACCATAACTGATCGGCTTCATACAATATGCCAAAGCGAAAATACTTATTATTCGATTGCCTTGGATGAGTTCACTGGTATTATTGACTCAGCGCAAGTGTCATTTTTTATTCGTGTTATAACTGCAGATTTTCAATACTACGAGGAATTACTGGCTTTGGGTACCCTTACGGGGAAGACACATGGAATTGACGTCTTGTCTCTCTTCAAAGAAAAATGCCGTGAAGCGAAACTGAATTTATGTAATTTATTAAGTGTATGCACAGATAGTGCACCTTCCATGAGAGGAAAATGTGCAGGATTTGTTGCGCTACTACAAAAGAACTGCCAAATCCAGATAGCTTGATTTCCTTTCACTGTATTTTGCATCAACAGAATCTCTGTGCCAAATCTACTGTTTTAAGTGACACATTAAGTAAAGTTATACGTATTGTGAACTACATTAGAGCAAATGCATCACGACATCGCCAGTTTCGCAATATGTTTATGCTTAATGATGAAACATTCAGTGTGGATCTTCCGTATCATTCTAAAGTGCGCTGGTTGTCACAAGGGCAATTCTTTGAAAAACTTTTGTCTTTGCGAAAACAAATCACAAGATTTTTTGAGGAACTCAATGAACCATGTAAATTGTCAAAAAAGGATTTCTGCAGAAATGCTGCATTTTTTTGTGACGTAATGTCAAGGCAAAATGACCTGAATATTTCTTTGCAAGATAAAACTAAATCCATATATGAAATGTGGAAAAAAATCCAGGCTTTCCGAAGGAAGCTGCGCTTTTTCAAAACTATCCTTACCCGATCGAAACTTTCAGCTGAACACTTCCCTGAACTGGGAAAGGTAATTGATGAAGAAGATACAAGCAAATCATTAAGGGAATGCGATGTGAAAGAATACACAGCTGTCCTAGACTCCCTGATTGAAGAATACGATGAAAGATTTGAAGATTTTGAGAAACATGACTTCACACTGAAACTAGCTTTCCAACCACACCTGGTTGATATCTCCAAAGCACCTGAACATTTACAGATGGAGTTGATTGAGCTATTAGAAGATAATATCCTTGAGTCTCTATTTGATACTAAGAAGGATCCTGTTGAAATATGGAAAAATGCCGTTGAATACCCACGTCTGCGCCAACATGCTCGTCGAATGTTGTCTTGTTTCGGCACAACCTACTGTTGTGAATCAACGTTTTTGTATGTGACTCAAATCAAAACGCGCTTGAGATCTCAGATGACGAATATGTACCTGTAGGACCAACTAAAACTACGGTTAACGATGTTGGAACCAAATGTACGACTCCTGTCCCGCAATAAGCAGTCACAAAAAAGTCATTAAATGGTTTATCACTTTTTCACTTAATATTAACATCATTTCACTTAATATCATTTTTCACTTAATATTAGTTCTATTGTCAATTATTCCCCACCCCCAAAAAAAAATGCACTTGCTGAATTTTTTATTTATTATAAAAACCCTCAATTATCAAGTTTGATTTAAAATTAGTAAATATGTAGATTGTAGACTAAAATATGACATTTTGTTGTACTGTATATGTTAAATACTCAGCATGCGGCCTAATAGGGTCTTGGTTAAATGAAATGCGGCCTAATAGGGTCTTGGTTAAATGAAATGCGGCCTTCCAATGAAAAAAGGTTCCCCACCCCTGGAATAGACAAACTGAGCGCGTTTAAGGCTCTTGGGCCAGACCAGTTCCTCCCCAGAGTCTTGCGGGAAGTGTGCGACCAGGTGGCTCCCCACCTGGCTACAGTCTTCAACAAATCGTTGGAGACGGGCCAGGTGCCTGGTGACTGGAGGGAAGCCAACGTGACCCCTATCTTTAAGAAAGGGGATCACGAAAGTCCAGGGAAATATCGTCCCATTAATCTCACTTCGGTTGTAGGTAAATTATTAGAGGGGATAATAGCGGATAGGATCGTTGACCATTTGGATTCCTACAAGCTGCTTGGGGACTCCCAACATGGGTTTAGACGGCATAGGTCGTGTCTCACCAACCTGCTTGAGTTTTTCCACGTCATGTGGAGTGAGTATGATAAGAGTTGGGCGATTGATGTACTTTATCTCGACTTTCAGAAAGCCTTTGATAAGGTTCCTCACCGCCGGCTAATGGCCAAAGTCTGCGAGCTGGGTATCGGTAGGGAAGTAGGTAGGTGGATTGAAAACTGGCTGAAGAATAGGCGGCAGAGGGTTGTAATTAAAGGGGCTAGCTCGGGTTGGGCCTCGGTCACTAGCGGGGTTCCTCAGGGTTCCGTTATGGGGCCACTGTTGTTTATCATTTATATAAATGATATCGACTCTGGCATCGTCAGTAGGATCGCCAAATTCGCTGATGATACCAAGCTTGGGGGCCAATGTTGGGACGCCCGAAGCGATCGAGCAACTGCGTGCAGACCTACGTAGGATAAGAGAGTGGTCCGAAAAATGGCAAATGCCGTTTAACTTGGGTAAATGCAAAGTGATGCACATTGACTACGCCAATCCCAAGTCGGACTACTCCATGTTGGGGAGTAATATCGAGGCCTCTGATTTGGAAAAGGACTTGGGTGTGCTAATTAGCAGCGACCTTAAGTTTACGAAACAGTGCGTAGAGGTGGAAAAGAAAGCAGAAGCTGTTGGGTTACATCAGGAGCAATTTCAATTTCGGAAACAACGGAGATTGTGCTCTCTCTGTACAATTCCCTGGTTCGGCCGCACCTGGAGTATGCTGTGCAGTTCTGGTCGCCCACCCTCAGGAAAGATATTGAGAGGCTGGAGCGAGTGCAGGCGAGGGCCACAAAGTTAATCCCTTCCGTTAGGCATATGGGCTACAATCGACGCTTACGCGCCCTGAAATTTGTTTTCGCTGGAAACTCGGAGGCTGCGCGGTCAACTCATCGAGGTTTTCAATCTCTTACGCGAGTTCAACGATGTCGATTTTAGAAGCATGTATAGTTTAAATGATAACCCAACTCGCAACAATGGTTGGAAGTTGGATTTGAAGCGGTTTAGCACTAGTGTGTGTGGAAATGACTTCACCTATAAGATCTGTGACACGTGGAACAAGTTACCTTCAAAAGTTGTGAACAGTTCCTCTGTGGATCAGTTCAAGAAAAAGTTAGACCGAATCTTGCACACTATTTGAGGGTGTAGGAAATTTTCCCTGGCACCCATTGCCATTGGTACCTCCTCGGTATGGGCCGCAAGGCCTTTTGAGGTACTACTTTTCCTTGTAACTCTCTCTCTCTCTCTCTCTCTCTCTCTCTCTCTCTCCATATATATATATATATATACATTATAACTGCAAGCACGCAGTATAATTAACGTAAAGAACGACGCTTTGTATAGGAGACTTATCCGCGCAAGATGAGAGCGAAAGAACGAAACAATTGAAAAAATGAGGTACCCACCCGGGAATCGAACCCGGGATCTTCCGATTGCCGGTCAGACATGCTAACCACTACACCATAGGCCTCACCCAAACGTGGTTAGCATGTCTGACCGGCAATCGGAAGATCCCGGGTTCGATTCCCGGGTGGGTACCTCATTTTTTCAATTGTTTCGTTCTTTCGCTCTCATCTTGCGCGGATAAGTCTCCTATACAAAGCGTCGTTCTTTACATATATATATATATACACACGAGGGTGGGCTGAAAAGTAATGCCTCCACTTGAATAATTCTGGATTGTGTAGAAGTAGCCAGATAAAACCGGTTTTGTGTTGTAACTTGATATCCTCACCCATTCCAGATTGTGTAGAGGTAACTAGATAAAACCGGTTTTGTGTTATAGCCTACACTCATTCCACACGTTGGTTCAGTATCGATTACAATGGAAATGAGTAAAGACGTTCGCTTCAAGCAATTGAATTTTTGACCGAGGAAAGTATTACTCCCATAGACATTCATCGGCGAATGCAAGCTGTGTATGGCAAACAGTGTGTTGTCGTGAGTACCGTTCGACGTTGGGCGAGGCAGTGTAAAAAAGGAGAAGCAGGGCAAGAAGATTTGCGAGACAAACCGTGAAGTGGAAGGCCTGTAACGGCAACCGACGAGTCTCATCGGAAATACGTTGACGAACTGATTCGTGGAAATCGTCGCATTCAACAAAATGAAATTTCTGCAATGCTCGATATCTCCAAAGAGCGAATGGGACACATTATTAGTATTCTCGGTTACCGAGAGGTCTGCGCCAGATAGGTGCTTCGCATGCTCACTGCCGAGATGAAAACTGAGAGACAAGGCATTTGCCAAGAAAGTCTGCGCCAGATAGGTGCTTCGCATGCTCACTGCCGAGATGAAAACTGAGAGACTACGCATTTGCCAAGAAAATCTGCAGCGCTTCGAAAATGAAGATGAATTTCTGCACAGTATTGTGACAGGAGACGAGACGTGGGTCCACCATTATGACCCTGAAAATAAACGGCAATCCATGGAATATCGGTACAAAAATTCGCCGCAACCAAAAAAATTCAAAGTTCAAAAATCGGCTGGAAAAATAATGAGGATTGTTTTTTGGGATATCATTGGTGTTGTTCTCGAAGACTTTACGGAAAGAAGGACAACAATCAACTCCGCACGTTATATCAAAACTCTGAAGAAGTTGAAAAAACGGATCAGGAGGGTTCGCACCCACAAAAGCGCAGTCATTGTTCACCATGACAACGCATGGCCTCACACCAGTGTCCAAATGCGAGAAGCAATTGAGGATCTGCAATTCACTGTCTTGCCGCATCTACCATACAGCGATTTTCACCGCTTTCCTAAATTCAAAGAACATCTCCGTGGAAATCGCTACGAATCTGACGAAGTTAAGGCAGCTGTGAAATTTTGCTTTCATAATCAAAGCTCCGAGTTTTACCCTCTACCAGTCTACCTCAATGTATCGAGGTAGAGGATGAGTTTATAGAACAGTAAATGTATCGTTTTGAAGAAAAAATTTCTAAGGTACATATGTGCTTTTGTTTCGATAAAATCCTTCAACCTGTTTAAAGTTTATTTGAGTCGAGGCATTACTTTTCAGTCCACCCTCGTATATGTATGTATGTACTGTATATATATTATATATATATATTTTTTTTATTATTATTATTATTATTATTGTTATTATTATTATTACTTTTCATGGGGAAAAAAAGCAGAAACGACCAAATACATGGTTCAGTATTTACCAACCAATGCAAATGATTAATCTAACAAAACTACTTTTGCACTAACCATACTTATGTTTCTGGTTAAAAATAAATAGTAAGTGCAATTGTAGCATGGTTGAATTAGCCATTTCGACTGTTGACGAGTAATTAACCAGGTATTTGGTTGTTTCAGCCAAGTACTTTTCTCAGTGTTCTTTAAATATACTTAATGACATTTTCACTTTGTTTCTTGATACTCAACATTTTTGGTTCAGTGAGAATTTTTATTATTTTTAATACAAATCTTTCATTATTTTACATACTGTACACTGAAACTATTTATTTCTTTGCCTTCACACTCAGTTGTCCAAAGACTTCTTTCAGGATTCGAACCCGGGACCCCTAAGTAGGATTTGCAGCAATAGCCACTAACCTATTTTAAGGTTAAAAGTTCACAAAACCTAAAGAGTTCGTACATCCAAAGGAAACATACACTGCTTTCGACTTAGAGCCAATGAGAGCATTTTATTCAGATCTCTTTGGCATAACAGTGGGGTCCCATTGCTGGAATAACACGTATGAACGTGCATTTTTCCATAATGAAAAAATTAACAAGGTGAACCTTAACAGCTTGACACATATTTCAACATCCGAAAAAATACAACGCTTTCGCATCCGGAGGTGTTTTACCCCCTATTCACTTTAGTCAATGGCAGCATTTTATTCAAATTTCTCTGATAGAACACTGGATGGGGTAACATAAATGGTATGTGTGTGTGTGTATATATATATATATAAAGATTTCCTGATAACAAAATATGTGATATATTTAAACAGTTGTACTTGTATGTATGCATAGTCAGCTGTGTAAATACAGTATATCCACATTTCTTAAAAGCTTAGAAGGATACCATAAATTATTTGAATGGATAATGAAAGTAATTTGATTAAATATATTCTATCTCACGGGCGCGTATATGTAGAAAAACAAATATAAACATCCTCATTTCTGCAAATCTTATTGCAGCGTCGGAGCAAATTGAATCGTATTTCGCACACAGGAACACAAGAAGAAAAGTAAGACGTTTTTCTTTATAATCCAAAATATATATATATATAATTACGAGAAGCAGGAAGAAGGAAATCCAGAAAAACGTTTTCGTTGCCTTTCCGTTAACAAATTGCC
This sequence comes from Bathynomus jamesi, assembly GCA_023014485.1. NCBI lineage: Eukaryota > Metazoa > Arthropoda > Malacostraca > Isopoda > Cirolanidae > Bathynomus > Bathynomus jamesi. The sequence continues at coordinate 464,816 of JAJOZX010003224.1, read as the reverse complement.
TCTTTTTCTTCGAGCTCCTTACTTTATGAGGGTAATGTAGCATCCCATTTACATCTGGAAATATGAAAAGCAGCGCGCACAGCGAACCAAATTCATCTTTTCAAATCTACCAACGGCTCCTATTCATAAACTATTGAAAAATGAAATGCCAATTAGAGCTGCAAACGTAAAGAAATATATATATATATATATATATATATATATATATATATGTCCTCTGTAAGATTTGAGCGAGAGAAGGCGTTAAGAAGGAATATTAAAGGAGAGATTTTAAAATTAATTTTAGCACTGCAAAATTGTGATAGCTGATAAAGCTAGATATATGATACAAAAATAATGATAGAAAAGAAAGAATTAATAAAATGTAATGAAAATTACAAATATTAGCTAAGCAAACTTCTTGACGTTGACCTATGTGAAGATATTACTGTAAACCATATCTAATTTTAGTGTCCACTGATAACCAATTTGTTTGTATTGAATTAACACTTGTTTAATAAAATTTATATAAATACAATGCATATAATTTTAGGCAAAAGTTGCTTAAAATTAATCGAAACCTACGGGAAAATTATTGAATGCCCGATTAGGTCAATTGTACGCCCGAGAGGAGTGGTTAGTTTAAGTCGTGATATTTTCGTTAGTTTTAACGAAAATCTTACGACTTAACCTAACCACTCGACAAGGGCGTACAGTTGACCTAACCGGGCAGTCAATAATTTTCAAGTACGTTTCGATTAATTTTAAGCAACTTTTACCTATAATTATAAACGTTTAAATTTTGCATCGGGGCAGATAACCGAAAAATACCAAAAATAACGTATCTTGCAAAAGGTTTGTTTCCTAAACTTTTGATATGTGAAGAAATTTCTCAAACCACTTTCATCTTCATCCCTAAATCATTTTACTGAAACCAATACCTAGAACTATCTACAAGGTGGCCTTTAGTCCTAATCGGTTATAATTAAAGCAAAAATACAAGAAATCAACGAAGTAAAAAGTTTATAAGTTTAGAAATATTTATTGAATATTCAAAGTGCAAAATATAACTATCTCGACAAATATTCTTTCCTGAGTAATCGATTACGTCAGTATGAGCTCCGCTAGATGGATTTTCGCTTTAATATAACCGATTGGAAATTATGGGCCACCCTGTAGTAATTATCAGGTTTCCAGAGCATAGGTTCAAACGTTTGCATGTAAACTATTTTGAGTCATTATATACTTTTCCCGAAATGGACTCCAACGGGGCTACTCAGGAACGCTCTAGCTTTCAAAGATTTAAAACATCAATAATTATCCTGGATCTAAGAATGGTTGTAAAAGTTGAAATGGAAAAGGAAATAAAGTGGGAAACTTAAAACTAGTGGGATTCGAACCCGCGTCGGATGATTTCGGAGTCAACATGCTACCGATCACGCCATGTAGAAATCCAAAAACCCATAAGTGAGGTGTCTGTGGGTAATAATGTTATCGGATGCAGAATTGAGAAAACACCATCATTAAAATTATAACAGCGAGAAAGATAATAGGAATTAGCAGAAAATCAAACATCATGCTAAAAGTATGTAAGAGTTTAGTCCTACCAATAACTGAATATTGCTAAATATGAGACAGTGCAAGCATGGAAGCCATATACTTTTACGTCTAAAACAAAGGAAACGAAAGATGATGACTACTTGATCTCGACAACAGTCCTTGAAACTCTACTCCCTGGAATGAGGACGGGAATAAAAGCCCAGTAAAGCCTAAAGCTTAATTATGTATGTCATTGTAAATTGTAAAACTAAGACATTTATTTTATTATTAATAAACGTTATTCAATTCAGTTCAAGTTTTCAGTTTTAGGAATGAAATAGAAACACACTGGAATGAGAGAACAATTAGATTCTGTATTACCCCAGCTGTGCCCGACAGGGGTCCATAAAACCAAAGATAGAAAATGCTCTCAGAATATAATGCCAAAAACCAACCAACTGGAGATTCTTGTACAGACACTTTCACCAGTTCTGTGCAGCTAGCTATAAGAACAGGATGGAAGAAGAAAGTAACTCTCTCTTTCATCAAATCTCTTACTCGTTAAAAACCAAAGATGTGTACAATTTAGGGTTATAACTTTTAGACTTTTTTTTCAAATAAAAGATCTCCTGTATCATAAATCGATGAACTTTTGCTTAAAACAATGAAAAAGACCCTAATTCCTCTCAGTTTTTAAAAAAGGTCACCCCCAAATCAAAAGTTTTTATCACCATAACCATATATTTACGTTACTACTCATAAGTATATAAATATATTATTATTAGAGGGCGGACTTTTAGGTTTTAACCTAAAAAATATTTTCGAATTTTTCAGTACGCTAATATATCGTGAGATCGCCCGAAAAATCACTTCCGGTGCTTAAATTCGATGACTAATATCAATCCACCCATACAAGAAAATTCTAGAACACACGACATTGTTCTTCATGCACTCGCAAATTGTATAAAAGCACGAAATGAAATCAACTGAATCACTTGTGTCCAGTATTGCGCAATAGTTACTCAACTGTTCAGTTCAACTCAACTTCAGGTAAGCTTTTATTATTTGTAATATGTTCGCTTAATTAAAAACGTAGCGAAATGTGGAATTCGCTTCTGCACTCTTGAACATTCCAGAACATTTTTAAATTTATTAACCATAATAATTTGTTGAATTTTTCTTCCATTTTAACACGTAAACAAAAGCGTATCCAGAATGTTTTGTAGAGGGGAGTCAAACTCAAAAAATATATAGAGCCCAAAATATTTGGTGATAAATATTTTCGTGAGACGTTCTATGGATGTTCTAAAAATATTTTCCAAAATTTGATCACCTAAAAAATAAATATTTGGTCATATTTTTTCACCTAAAAATCCGCCCTCTAATTATTATATTATTTCTATATATTATATTAATATTATATATATAATATATATAAACAAACAAACAAATCAACTTAATACCTTTTTATATCTGTTTCAGAAGCAATATAATGTCACACAAGAAAAGTGATACTACCATACAGAAGAACAAGGATATCTGGACCAATAATCTGGTGAGATTCCAGCAGTCACATAGAAGAAGAGGAAGTGTGCCTTTAGAAGAATCTTCACTAGAAGAAAAATGCAGAATGCCACTCCAAATCCAAATCATTGGACGGTACCAGTTTCTTGGAACAGAAATCAAAGGAAGAAAGGATCGAATAGTGGAAATTTCCAATGAAGTTACAAAATTATGGAAGAATAAATTGAATTTTCCGCATGTGTCAGATCAAGTAATACGAGCAAAGCTTGACAAGGTGATGAAGACTTATGATGAATGTGTCAGGAGGGGAAAATATGATGCCCTGAATGAACTTTTTGATATCACTAAAGTAAATGGCCAATGGTTATCCTCGGAAGACAAACGACTGTACCACCTTCAAGTGGAAAGCAAAGGAGAAGTGGGGTACTCTACAGGTCAAGTTGCAAGTGAAGAAACGATTCACCCTTCAAAGAGACGAAAATTGCCTGCTGAATCAGCATCAACATCTTACAATCATGTATCTGGTGGTAGTGGTACTGAATCTGAAGAGAGCGAGCATGAAGATGAAGATGAGAGTATTACTCCACCAACCAGAAGACATAACAAAAGTAAAGTTGCAACCAACTTGGTGACATCCACAGGAGTATCAACAAGTAAAGCCGCTAAAATATGCAAACAGTTGTCACTTGATGGTATTGACATTCCAACACCAAGTCAAGCAGCAATTTACAAGTCAGCATACAAAGAGGCTGCTAAATTGAAGGAGGAAATGATTGAAAATTTACAGATGGAAGAGTGGTCTTTACATTTTGATGGAAAGAGCATTGAGGAAAATGAGTATCAAGTAGTGGTACTTAAAAATGAAAGAACCGAAGTAAAATTGGATGCATTGCGTCTGAAAGATGGCAAGGCTGAAACTATTGCTGAAGGAATTGCAAAAGTTATTGATGAATACACCTTATGGAATGCAATAAAGATGATCGTTGCTGATACAACAAGTGTTAACACTGGGAAAAAGAGTGGAGTTGTTGTCAAATTGCAACGAATGTTCTCAGAGAAGGGTATCTGCAAACCACAATTTATCAGTTGTCAGCATCACATTCTGGACAGGATTCTCCGTTTGGTAATGGACGAAGATCTTGGTGCTAACACCAGTTCTCCAAACATCGAATATCCATTTGTATCCCAACTGGTGAAGAATTATGAGGAACTAAAGGCACAGTTTGTTAATGGAACAGAAGAGGTCCTCAAGAAATCAGGATGGAGAGATGATATTAAGTTTTGTACCATCTAACACGGGTGTTTAGATTCTTTGAAGAAAAAGGGAATTTTCCTTTGATTAACTTTCAGAAAATTCCAAACATCAGCAATGCGAGGTGGCATTCAAGAGCCATTCTAGCTATCCTTGCATTTATTCTTATACCTACAACAAGGAAGACTTTGGAGAAGGTATGCAGATTCATTTCATACAACTGGGCAGAATATGGTTTACTAATCAGATGTACAATGAAAATGACTTCAAGAATTGTCAGAAATATTGAAACCTTACAAAAAAGCATTGAACTCATTGGAAAATCACTGGAAGCAGGAGCCATCCCCACTCAGATACCAAGAAGTAATCAGTGTGCAGAACGTGCAATCAAAGTTATGCAGGAACTGTATGCTGCCTGCAGAAACAAAAACAAACTGCAACTTCGGTTTATTCTAAGCAATAAGCAGTAATATATGTACAAGTATTATAACGATTATGTTGTGAGTTCTTTTATTATATTACATGGAATATGCAAAAAAGTTACGTATCCAATAATCGATTTTCTTATTTCGGGGTGACCTTTTCTAAACAGATATTAAAATGAAAGTTAATTTCTTTGTTTTTAGGCAAAGGTTCATCGAATTAAAGTACAGGAATATTATGTTGTAAAAAAGTTATAACCCTAGTGTACAGTGCTTACAAGAAGTCTCACGCTTCTGTCTCGTCCCAAGCTAGTCTGTTAGGTATAAAATGGGCGGTCCTTATGGCAGCGGAGGTGTGTTCGGATTGGTGCACATAACTGTTCTAACACAAGCAATGACGTCCATTATTACGTCACTTCTGCTACATTTTAGTGTTTAAAATACAAATGATTAAGAAGCAGAATGGAGCAAGTTTCGGGATGTTGGGATGGTTATGGAGCAATCCTAGTCATCATAATATTAGCTGGGCATTACATTATACCGTCTCAATATATACTGTAGAGTGTAGACTATAGAGAACGACTAATTCGGCAAATATCCAAATCATGGCATGATACCTAAGTTATTTTGACGCAGGTCTAAATTATTTGCTCAAATGCAATTATGATATTAAGTAATTGTTGGGAATTGCTGTCAATATTGTTGTTTGTGATATATATCCTACGTGAAGAATCTAATGACCAAATTCCTCAGTGAACCTCTCACGCGCTCGCATTTCGAGGAAGTCACGGTCGTCTCACTAATAGATAGTTTATCCATTGTTTTAAGTGGTAACCTATTAAACGAACTATGTTAAACCTATTCCATCTTATGAAAGTCATTAGTCTAAACTCTAAAGCAAGACTGGTGGGCCGTGAATCAGAGAAATTTGCATTTGATTTGTTCATCGTAATTATTACGTAATATAGTATACTGTATATAGTACTATATAAGAGTTTATTGGTAGCATATTATATGACGATTCCCATAAACATGTGATGACCTCGATGTTGCCAGTTTTTATTTTTTTCCTGAAACTATTACCTTCTCATAGTTTGTTTCAACAATGCATATATTATCATCTCCACGAGCGTAGACATTGCAAGAAAAGATTCTAACTAAGGATAAGTAAAGTTCTTTCATGGTCACAATATATACTTTTATAGATGTCAAACATAAAAATATAATAAAATTCTGTATTAACATAAATATATATTCGATGCACATTTATGTCATGGCTTTAACATCAGTATTTCGTATAGCTTCCTCCAGCATCAATAATTTCTTGCAATCGTTGCGACATAGAAGAGGCCAGATTGTAGGGAATGTTTGGTGTTCGGCGTAAGCTCTCCCAACTATTCCTCGTGTGAGCTAAAAGTGCTTCAAATGTTCTTTCATTGCGTTGCTCCCATTCGTTAATCATTATTGCCCAAAGGTTTTCAATCGGATTCAAATCAGGAGAACGTGGTGGCAGAATTAGATTAATAATCTCTGGGTGATCTTCGTACCACGCTCTCACAACGTTACTCCTATGAATGGGACTGTTATCTTCCATTAAGTAAAATGGTTCCGGTGCTGGAACCAGATACGCACGAACACTGGGTAGCAGCACCTCTTCCAGTATCTGGCAATATTGCTGTCCAGTAAAGCGTCCATCTACTTGAGTCAATTCTCCGACACCATAGCCAGACATCCAGCCCCACACACCGAGATTGATGTGACCACTACGTTTGCTCGGGAAAACATTTCCTTCTTCATAGCGTTTTCCGCGCTGCCTCCAACAATGCAGGGAACCATGACTATCTGTTGAAAATGTTTTTTCGTCACAGTTCACAACTTTTCTCCAGAATTCTTCCTCCTGCGGCAAGTATTGCAAGGCAAATCCCATCCGCGCCTCTTTATGCTCAATCGTCAATGCAGGTTTTATAGCTGGAAGGGCGAGAAAAATACCCTGCTTCGTGAAGTCTGTTGTTCACTGTATTTGCGCTACAACGAAGGTTCAGGTGTCTGTAAATATGCGTCGCTGGAACAAACGGATGCTCTCTGGCATGATTAACAATCGCAGCATCTTCCTCTTCAGATGTTGAACGCGGAGGACCAGACCTCGGCAAAGTAGCGATTGAGTTTTCTGCTTCATACCGATGAATCCACCTTTCCACAGTGCTTCGATGAACGTTTAGTCGTCTTAATATTTCTCTTATTGGCACACCATATTCATGCAATGTCACCATTGCTCCCTGCATTGCCTGGGTCGTCTCGTGGTGCACAGACGGCCTTTCCATCTTTGTGTAAATGGCTTATGTGAAGCGTGCTGGGACGATAAAGGAAATGAGAATACCATGCACCCCTTCTGAAACTGATTCCGGTTGTGAAGGGTGCCAACCCTTCGAATGGTAATAATAATCAGCCAATTTCCTATTTTGTTGAACCTATGCATAAAAAATTCGTCTTAAAAGCCAAGGATCCAAAGATTGTCAGCAATAGTTTATATCCCAACTGAATATAGTCAGCCATCAACAGTATAATCATATTTTATTTCCATAACTACTCATGACTACTCTGTCATAGTAAATAACCTTATTATGACTTAGGTAGTAGTGGTAATTCTGAGTGGCGGCCTCTAGCCACATACGTTAAAACTATCAGTGCGTCTAAGACCAGACTCTTCTGTTTCTGTCAATTCATTGTTAGTTTAAGGTATTTTGCTCTTTGTCTTTCTAGGTCTAGGGCATTAAAATAAATATTTGAGTTTGTGTTTAGCATTTCCTCCTCCCTTCGTAATTCCCCACCCAATCTCGTTTCCTTCGACATAGCAACGCTTACCTCCATCCTCATTCCACTTCCTTCATTAAACCTATTATCGCTTTTACTGTCCCTTCCTTCCATCCTTCAATGCCAGCGTTCTTAAACCTAGCACATAAATTATATAATATGGAATCTAACACCTTAGATCTCTACGCATTCATGTTACTTGAAGACGCCTGTGTCTTAGTGGAATTTAAGTGTTGAGAGTGGGCTTGAGGGTAGTCTATAGATTATTACAGATGACCTTGAACGCTCCAACTATTTAAAAATGATTATTTATTACGCACATCATATGGCATAATACACACATGAATTTAAGTATCTCTTACACTATAGGAATGGAATTGAATCCTACCAGAGTTAAAAAGTCGCAAAATATGATAGATTAGTTTGTATTAAGAGGTCACTAAGAGAAAAGGATTTGGAGTAGAGCGGAAGGCAAAGAGTATATTTTCTCGAGTTTCGGTTATTATTAACGTTATATGGATACATTGCCATGCGGTGTGATCAGAGAGAGAGAGAGAGAGAGAGAGAGAGAGAGAGAGAGAGAGAGAGAGAGAGAGAGAGACAGAGAGAGACAGAGAGCTTTTAAATCATACCTTTTAAATCGTTTATGGGTAAGGGCTTCACGTATGTTATTTTAGTCCAGGGTAGTTTATGTGGAGGTGTTAACGTAACTTGCACTTGGGACTGTTAATTGTAAGACAACTACCATAGCTGGGACTGAGACACGTTATCTCCTGCATGCTCTATATATATCTATATACAGTATGTCTCTATATATAAATAGATAGAGTGATCAACACAATGATAATGTGGACGTCATTGATGGGGTTAGAGCAATTATGTGCACCAATCCGAACACACCTCCGCTGCCATAAGGACCGCCCATTTTATACCTAACAGACTAGCTTGGGACGAAACAGAGGCGCGAGACTTCTTGTTTGCACTGTACATATGTATATATATATATATATATACAATTATACATATATATACATATATATATATATATGTGTGTGTGTGTGTGTTAGGTCAAGTTCTGAAATACTAATTCTTTTTAAATTATGATCTAAAAACGAAAGGTTTGCATACTTATATATAAGACTGCTGTGCAGACCTATACGGAGTTCAATATTTTAAATGAAAATATTCAGCCGACGACCCTCTGTATATTTAGGTAAAAGACGCCCATAATATTTTCTTGCCTTTTTCATCGTGATGTAATTAAATATCTGCGCGATTTATAAACGACATAAAACTCCATTAGATTTCCCATTTTCGACTTTTCAGCCACCATAAATCGGTCTGTTTATTTGCCCGCGGGATTGATGATACAATAATGGTCAAGAATAGCCACTGCATCATAAGTGTCTCTCTTCATCACTTTTAAGTACTTGCTTTGTTTACTTAATTTGCGAAGTTTATGGAGGTAAGAGCTTCCGGGTTCGTTCTCTGTGTTTTGTTTTTCTAAATTTTGATTTCGTTCCATTTCCATATACGCAATGTTTTCAGATTTATTTTAATGGAACCGTTTTTTAATTACCGTGAATTCGATAAGAGTAAGCGTTTGATGACATTAAACGTGATTATATAAAATGGAATATTCTGTATATGGTATGTATACACTTTAAAAAAATTACAATTATCATTTTATAGTTTAATTTAGTCATACCTAGCTCGAAATACACTTTGTACATTTTTGTTTAAAGGGTTTGGACATCTGATGAAAATCCTATTTTTATAAGGCAGCAGCACTTCATATAGAGCACTATTAGTAATGACGGATTTGTTTCTCTAGTCATTTTCTAATGGAAGTGGAATTTATGTTATCTTACATGAACATCTGTACATTGTTTTTGTTCATTCTCAAATGATTAGCTTTTTTAGCTAGTCAGCTTATCCTCACAGACATTGTGCATTAATATCTAGTACAATATTTCAAAGTGAAAATCGTCTGATAGTGACAGTTACATTTCCTGCTGTCACGCCATATCACTTAAACATTACAAAGATAGACCTTTATAGGATGTACATGATCTGCACTTCGGCTTTTGACCTGAAATAATAGTACAAACAAAATCAATTTTATAGATATTGGTGTCTTCTTACTCCTCCTATTTTACTTTCCTGTACTAGATTTCCTGACATTTCGTTCATATACTATGAACATTTTCAAAAATTCCTCGTTAGTGATTCGCCTTGGAGCAAATCGACCCCTATCTATGCTGAAGGTTTCTCATTAATACCAGCAATCTTTCCTCCACGGTAGTTGTGTCATGCTTTAGAGTTGGCCTCAATGAAATTTAGCACCACAGAATGAAGACTCACGTGAAGCACAAAGTGTAAACTTTCAAAAATACAAGCATATGCTCTCCTTATGTGAACTCCCTTCAGAATTGGGAGAAGTTGTATAATAAATAGTTGAAGTGTTATGAAATGATTTACAAGTGGGAAAAACAATAAGTAACACGAATAGGATGAACGAATTAACTAGAAATGGAAACAATTAAAATAACTATAAAATGACGGGAGGTCAGCTTCTTCTCACAGCATCGAAGAAATAGGAAGGGTCTGATCGTCCCTCCAGTTTTCCGAGAGATGATGTTACCGAAAGTCCCCAAGGCTAGGACACTCGACTAACAAGAGTCACACAGTCAAGGGGAAAAAGAGTCATCACAGTAAAACCAAGGGCCCCTCTCCATTAAAATTCCATAGGCAAGTCTGTGTGGCCAATTCTAAGACGGCCAAAGCAGTTTCCTACCGCCAAGACATACGGAGATATCTCCAGAGACAAACCACAGCCACGACCTGAAGCATCTTGTTCGGGTCAATAATGGCATCCAGTGACGTTGCCAGAAGATGGATACTGTAGCCTGAATGACTGTATGGAAGTCCCTGTAAGGAAGAGGGCAGGTATCTGCAAGGGGAAGGGAAACAGCGAGCCTTGCAGAGTGGTCCTCATTCCTCCTAATAGCTGTTAGGGCAGGAACCCAACAACAAAACTTAGCCCGCTGCCTACGACAACCAATTAAAGATCACTTTAAAATATGAAAAACTACGGGTTGGAGAGAATGAAAAGACTCCAAGGCCTGGAGTACGCTCTTGGAGTTGCTAAAAATACAGAAAGACAAGGGAGGGGAGGGAAAGGGGGGTTAAGGGTAAAAAGCACATGAAGCTCCAATAAAATACAGAAAGCTCCGGATAAAAATCGATGCAGTGGAAGGTAAGCTGCGTATGCGAGTAAAAGTAGACATCAGCATGAGACTTGGAGCAGTCGGTAAAAACTGGAACAGAGTCAGCATGGAGGGAAGAATACTCCATGAAGAGGAGAGGAAGTACATCAACTGGGTTATCAGAACAAATAAACGTGAAATACCGACAAAAAGACGCCTGCTGCAATTCTCACGGTGAAACCTTGGAAACCTCAGGTGCAGCCAGTATACGAAGAGGCTGAAACTCACTCACCGAACAGTAAACCCAGTAACCACAAGGATGGGGAAAACAAGGGTGACTGCCGGAAAATGGAAACAGCTTCCCCCTAAAGCATGATTACAGAGGAGTATGTCCTGAAGCCGCTGGGCTCGGTAACGTCCTCAGAAACGTTCTGGCAACGCTAATGCAGGATGAGTCTCACGGGCATCACTGACAAAACTCAGGATAGGATACGGGAGTGATGGACCGCATCCAATAATCGAGGCCAACCAAGTGTTGCCGAGGAATAGGCCTAGCAGCCATAGTCAAACTTTGACTGGAGGAGTACTCGATACAAGCGGAGAAGAGTGGTACGGTTAACACCCCAAAAAGTGTAAGCCAAAACCCGCAGTAGGTCCAACGCTCGGAGGCATGAAACCTTAAGGAACTGGAGATAAGGAAGCCAGGTCAGCCTCCTATATAAAAAAAGAACATCCAAAGGAATCGTGTGTCGTCAAAGCATGGGTCCGGTAGAGGTATGTGACTACAGTCTTCGAAATCGAAAAACGAAAGCCATGCAACTCCGCCGACCGAGACACCCGGTACAGAGCAATCTGTAGGCGACGCTCAACCTCTGCCATCCTGGTCGTGGTAAAGGATATCGATAAGTTCAAGTATAGTATAGCGTGCTCGAGACCACAGGTGGAAGCGCCGACACAATGTAGTTAATGGCAATATCAAAGAGAGTGACATTAAGGATACTTCCTTGCGGAACGCCTTCTGCGGAACGAGAGCGGAAAGGGTGAATACCACCGGAGCACGAAACATGCGCCCTGACAAAAAACGTTCGAACAGACAAGGGCAAACGCTCGCGAAGCCCAAAGGCATTAAGATATTTTAAAATGCTATACCATGCCAACAGAAACGTTGGCTTTCTCTATATTGGAAAAGGCTTCGCAGACGGACGACTCCAATTAGATCAGGATGCCAGTGGTAGAACGCAACTTGCAGAAATCACCCTGGGTAGGGGAGATACAATCTTCGTTTTCCATATAACAGACCAGTCGAACGTTTACCATATCCCAAAACTTGCACAGACACAAGTTGAAAGCTACGAGACAACAAATAGTTCAATGGATGCGAGTGATCCATTCCCGGCTTGGAAAAAGGGAGAACCGTAGACATTCTCCAACCCAAGGGAAGAACACCTTCTCTCCAATCCTTGTTAAGAGACCAAGAAAAAGTGCTGGAGACTTTTCACAGATGGCGGACCATCGCATATGGAACATCGTCCGGGTTAAGAGACGTGTCGTCACAGGAAGAGAGCGCAGACAGGAGCTCTGGGGAAAATTGTAACTCCACACTCCACCCGACTTCAGGACCTGCAACTCTTCCGCTCAGCATTATTTGTTGAACAAGGAGGAAACTCCAGCCCCACTCGACACACCCGCAAAGGAGGGTGCGAGCACGTCTGCTACACCATCTACCTCAGCAACAAAAACACAATCGACCTTCAGAATCGGTGGGCAATTTCGAGCAAATTTCCCAGAAACCTTGCGCACTCGATTCCAAACGATGGACAGAGGAGACCGAGAGTTTACCGTCTCCACAAAATGACGACCAAGACTGACGGAGAATCTCCTTTATCATTCGACGGATACGAGCTCTCGCTTGACAAAAGATGACCAGGTAACGGTCGTTCTTGTGGCGACGATAACGGGTATAAGCAGTCCTTATCACCCAGCAAGACATGCGGTAGTAATCTGACCGTCATGAGGCCGGAAGGCTTCCAAATGATCCATGTACAGACTGAAGAACCGCTGAGTGCAAAGAGGAAGTAAAATATTTCACGGCTTCATCAACAGATGGAAATTCATCCACAGCTGAGAACACTGTCGCGAGATTCCCCAAAAGAGACCATTTAGCTTTGTTGAAGTTCCACCGAGGAACAGAAGGACAAGGTTTACTCCTAGCCGAAGAGAGAAAAATGGAAAAGTGATCGTTACCATGAAAGTTATCGGCCACCTCCCAAAGAAAATCCAATTAATTTTCTCTATCTCTCCAGTGAAGTGTGATACTGTAAATTAATTATATTATTAATTATTATAAAACTGTTGATTAAATCATTACTGATAAATATCTAACGTATTGTGCTCTCGGAATAGGGAAATACATGGAAGGAACATCAATTCTCAACTAGCCAGTGACTATGAGCTGGGAAATCAGCTACTCATGCGAGAATGAACAATTACAAATGTTCAGGTAAGACGGTACTGAATTTACTTCCATGACAAAATAAACAAATAGATCAATAAATACAAACAGTACGACATTGTTTTCTCATGACAACAACACAACAACAACAACAACACAAATTTTAATACGTTTCAACGTTCCAAAGAAAATCTAAATTACATCTTAAAATGATAATCACAATTTTCACTATTGTATATATATACTGGGTGATCCATTTAAAACCGTACCCAAATTACAAACATTTTTTTTAATTTAGGTACAGGTTTTAAATGGATCACCCATATATATATATATATATATATATACAGGGTGTCCCATAAGTCCGGCATCATAGGAAAAATAATAAAAAAAGGCAAAACAAAAGCTTTTATTTACAGAACGTGGTCAATATGTATTGTTCCGTAGCCCATTCACAAAATTCCATCCGCTGGTCGGGATCATCTTCGCTTAATTTCTGTAGGATCTGAAGTTTATATGGATGCCATTTGTGAGCCTGAAGAATGCGATGGATGCTACTTTTCGACACTCCTGTCTCGGCGGACAATCGCTGAAGAGACTTATTGGGACTTCTGTTAAAATGAGCCATGATAGCAGTCGCTGTATCATCGTCAGTGGACCTCCTTGAAGGTCCACTGCGTGGTTTATCTTCTATGGATTTCTTTAAACTTTGTAACAAGTCTTCTAACACAACTCTGTGTTATTAGCTCGCGGTCTGGATGCAGTCTGTTAAATTCAGCAGCGGCCTCTCTTTGACTCCGATTTCCTATGAGTAGAATTATCTGGATTCGTTCTTCCTTGCTCACAGACATTATGGCCTGTAGAAAGAGAAAAATATGAATTATGGTTTGTAGAAATAGAAAAATATGAATTTCTCCTATGATGCGGAGGACAATAGGTACATAAAACAAAAAAAAATTGCCAATTTGTTTCGTGGTCATATTTTATCATAACAGGAAATGGTTTCCACACTTTGAACCATTAATGGATTATCATTTGTCAAATTTTGAGAAAACTCTCGAAAAATTAGCTCCTCATATATATATATATATGAGGACCGAATGTATATGAGCGGTGAAACCTTTCTTTTGACTTACACTTAATCTATTAACACGTGTAGCGGTATCTCGAGCAGAGAGAAAAATTATAAGATTTCGGACAGAAAAAAAAATAGTAAAATTGAAGCAGTCGAAGGGAAATGACAATCAAACACTTGAAATCAAACTCTTGTGAGGAAAAAAAAGGGTATTTCATCTGGAATTAATAATAATAACAATAATGATAATAATAATAATAATAATAATAATACAGTAATAATAATAATAATAACGGTGGTAAGAGTGAATGATAATGACAATAATAAGGACTCGAGAATTTCATAAGATTAGAAAGAGGTACACTGAAGAAAAATTAAAATCGTAACTAGTGTAGTGAATACTCTTATTTTAGTTTCAAGATAAATGTTAATTTTACCGTCTTGAATTTCGGAATAGCTATAAATTCATTTTAAATTAGTTACCCATCATAATTCAATTGTAAACCACATTAATACTAATTTTATGTATATGTATTATTTTATTGTATGTAAACATAATTAATTATATATCACAATTGTCAGTTAATTATTTATATTCAAATAATTATTTTAATCTAATACCATGTCCATTTTGCAAATAAATAATAGAAATCCAAGGGTTATATTTTCCATCCTTTGGTACTGTCGCAGTTTCGCCTAACGGACTCAATACGGCTAGTGAGATAATCACTGGTTGGCACTTAACCAGCGGCAGTGCTTATGGCTACATCATCCAGGTTAACCTATACCGGATAGATGCGCTACGGTCCAAGCCGTAGCTTGCCTAGGCCAACGACGACGACGACGAAAACCAACAATTGGTGACCCGGAGTTGGATTCCCCCCTTTTACCCGAACGACTAGGACTAGACTGTAACGTCGTTCGTGCCCATCACCCCCTTCACCCGAGCGACTAGGACCAGACTGTAACGTCGCTCGTGCCCTCTGCCCCTCACCCCTGCCCGTGCGCTCTGTGCCTGCGCTCGTCTCAACCTCCACTCCTTCGTTGGTAACTTGTCGTCTTGCTTGTACGTCAGCAAGCATAGGAGAAGATGCCTGACGACGCTGGTGCCATCTCCCACTTGAGCGTAAAGCTCCCCGTCTTCTGGCCGGGTGATCCATTTTTGGTTCCACCAAGTGGAATCACAATTCAACTTGGGAAGGATCACCGCTAGCAGGACAAAATACGATCATGTTTTGTCCTCTCTACCAGCGAGCATCATCTCTGAAGTCCGTGACGTCATCGTGTCTACTTCCACGAGTGAGGACCCATACAACGATCTGAAGTCTGCCATCCTGTGCCGCACCACTGTCTCCGAGCGTGAGAAACTACATCAGTTAATCTCAAAAGAAGAACTTGGAGACCGTAAGCCCACTCAAATGCTGAGGGCTATGCAGTGCGCTCTAGGCGAACGCGCACAAACCTTCGATAAGGACATCTTTAGACAGTTGTTCTTGCAGAAACTTCCTCCATCAGCTCAGCGTGTCTTGGCCACTATGGATCCTGCTACTCCAGTTGATAAACTAGCAGAAACTGCCGACAAAGTAGTGGAGATTGACACAGCTCCGGTCAACAACGTGAACACACAATCGGAACTGGAGTTGAAAGTGAAGAGTTAAGTCAACAACTCAACCACGTTTGTTCTCTGCTACAAAATCAACGGCAAAGAAGCCATTCTCGGTCAAGATTTACGAAGAGGCATCGTTCGAGTTCCGGGAAGATCTGCTTCTACCACTCTAAATTTGGAAAGAAGGCTAGGAAGTGCATCTCCCCTTGCAATTTTTCGTCGGAAAACCCCAGCAGCGAGTCCTAATGGCGTCTAGTACTCGCACTGCCAACCTGTTATTCATAAAGGACAGGAACTCTGGTGTCAATTTCTTGGTCGATACCGGAGCGTCAGTCAGTGTATTCCCTCAAAAATCTGGTCATACGCACTCGGAATCTCCGCCTCTATACGCTGCTAACGGTTCACGCATACCCACGTACGGTACTCAGTCGCGTGAACTAAACTTGGGCCTTCACCGATCCTTCAAGTGGATTTTCATCTGTGCTCAAGTGCAGCATCCCATAATCGGCGCTGACTTCCTCCAGCATTTCAAACTCCTGGTGGATCTTGACAAGCGACGCTTATGCGACCAGGCCACACTGCTTTCTGTTCTTGCCAAACAGGTTGCCCTTCCGGACGCCTCGAACTCTGCACTTTCCCTCGTTCCCCCTAATTCCATGTACCAGTGCCTTTTCCAGCGATATCCAGGAATTCTTCAACCGATGCAGATGGGTGATACCATTGCACACATTACACCATTAACCACAACCCCATTAACAACAAAAGGTCCCCCTGTGTTTGCAAAACCCAGACGTCTTGCCCCGGACAAACTGAAAGCTGCCAAATCGGAATTCCAGCTTATGATAGATCTTGGGATAATAAGACCTTCCAAAAGCAGTTGGTCCTCTCCCCTACACCTGGTCCAGAAGAAGTCAGGAGACTGGAGACCATGTGGGGATTACCGGTTTTTGAATTCGACAACCATCCCGGACCGATATCCGGTACCAAATGTCCAAGACTTTACTTCTCTTCTCCACGGCAAATCTATCTTCAGTAAAATAGACCTCGTTAAGGCTTTCCACCACATTCCCGTAGAGCCTTCGGATATTCCCAAGACTGCAGTTTGTACACCATTTGGGTTATTCGAATTTGTGAAGATGCCGTTCGGGCTACGGAATGCTGCGCAAACCTTTCAGAGGTTTATAGATGAGGTCACCAGAGGCTTAGACTTTGTTTATGCCTACATCGATGATTTGCTTGTGGCCAGCTCAACGGAAGAGGAACATAAGGAACATCTTTCACTCCTCTTTCAACGCTTAGAACAATACGGTGTTACTATTAATGCATCTAAGTGTGTGTTTGCACAGCCAACCTTGGAATTTCTTGGTCACACGATTTCGCAGCACGGAATTACCCCCTTCAGGACAAGTGTGAAGTGATAAAAAATTACCCTATGCCAAATAATCAGCGTGAGTTACGTCGGTTTCTAGGTTTGGTAAATTATTACCACAAGTTCATTAAAAACTGTGCCAGTGTTCTTGCTCCTCTACACGCTATGATCACACACAAACGCAAGGTAACGAAATTGGTATGGTGTAGCGATAGTTTACAGGCGTTCGACAATGCCAAAAATGCTATCAATAGTGCATTGTCTCTGTCATTTCCTATCAGTGATGCCCCCCTAACTCTGACGGTCGATGCATCAGATGTTGCGATCGGTGGGGTGTTGGAACAAACCATTAACGGTCAACAAGCACCCATCGCGTTTTACTCGAAAAAGCTGCAGCCAGCCCAAACGCGTTATAGTGCTTTCGGACGTGAACTTCTTGCTATTTACTTAAACGTGAAGCATTTTCAACATTTCCTTGAAGGCCGAGAGTTTTGTGTTTTTACCGACCACAAACCTTTGGTCACTGTCTTCAATAAAAACAGCTGTAACCACTCTCCCAGAGTCATCAGGCAACTCGATTATATCTCGCAATTTACCACAGATATCCGCCACATCAAAGGTGTCTTGAACACTCCAGCGGATGCACTTTCAAGAATAGAGATTACTTCTGTTACCCTCAGCTCTACACTGTGGAATGCTATTGCACAGGATCAAGATAAGGATACGGAACTACAAGACCTGCTCAGAGAAGACTCCACTCACTCACTTTCCCTCAAGAAAATGAGTATGCCAGGATTGTCTGTGCCCCTCTATTGCGACGTATCAACAGCTGCTATTCGCCCTTATGTCCCTCCATGTCACAGACAAGCAGTCTTCACGGATCTTCATAAGCCCTCCCATCCTGGTATCCGTGCTTCGCAACACCTGGTTACCTCTCGCTTTGTTTGGCCCTCGATGCGGAAGGATGTCAAACATTGGACCAAAACGTGCCTTGCCTGCCAGCGTGCCAAAGTCCAAAGGCACACCAGGTCCCCCTTTGACGCATTTCCGCCCCCATCCCAGCGATTTGAGGTAATTCATGTAGACATTGTTGGCCCTCTTCCAGTGATTCAAGGCCAACGTTATCTGCTCACCTGTCTCGACCGCTTTTCCAGATGGCCTGAAGCCATCCCACTTCCTGATATCCAAGCGGACACTGTTGCAAGAGCCTTTCTTCATGGATGGGTATCAAGATTTGGATTGCCGACAAAAGTCATCACTGACCAAGGTCGCCAATTTGAGTCTTCGCTTTGGAAGAAGTTTACCAGCTTGTTGGGTACAGTACACATGCGCATACCTGTGCGTATCATCCGCAAGCTAACGGCCTCGTCGAACGCTTCCATCGCCAGCTGAAGTCATCCCTTATGTGTCACGAAGACTCCCATTGGATGGATAAGCTTCCACTCGTGTTGCTTGGTATTCGCTCTGCATTTAAGAGTGATCTGAAGACTACAGCGGCTGAACTAGTCTATGGAACAACACTGCGGCTACCAGGTGGCTACTTCACTGCAGGGGATAAGTCATGTGATCCTACGGAATTCGCTCAAACACTTTCCTCTCACATGCAGTCCCTTCAGCCTGTTCCCCTCGATTGACTAGCCAACAGAACATCTTTGTTTCCCAGCCCTCCAGTCTTGCACCACGTTTTCGTTCGTGTACCTGTCCCAAAACGGCCTCTCCAATGTCCATATGACGGGACCCTATGAAGTTCTCCGACGTACGCGCAAATCATTTCTCATCCAGCGCGGTTCCAAGGTCGACAAGGTTCTATCGATCGTCTTAAGCCTGCGTTTTTGGAATCAACCTTAAGCGAGGTACATGTAGCTACCAAAAAGGTCCAGGGGAAATCTGTGTCGTTCGGAACTCTTTGAACTTCGTCTCTGGTGGGGGAGTGTGTAGTGAATACTCTTATTTTAGTTTCAAGATAAATGTTAATTTTACCGTCTTGAATTTCGGAATAGCTATAAATTCATTTTAAATTAGTTACCCATCATAATTCAATTGTAAACCACATTAATACTAATTTTATGTATACTGTATTATTTTATTGTATGTAAACATAATTAATTATATATCACAATTGTCAGTTAATTATTTATATTCAAATAATTATTTTAATCTAATACCATGTCCATTTTGCAAATAAATAATAGAAATCCAAGGGTTATATTTTCCATCCTTGGTACTGTCGCAGTTTCGCCTAACGGACTCAATACGGCTAGTGAGATAATCACTGGTTGGCACTTAACCAGCGGCAGTGCTTATGGCTACATCATCCAGGTTAACCTATACCGGATAGATGCGCTACGGTCCCAAGCCGTAGTTTGCCTAGGCCCAACGACGACGACGACGAAAACCAACACTAGGAAACAGAAAAAAAATAGTATGGTACTAAGGGTTGAGTATTTTGGGGCTTATTCTGCCTTGCAGTAAAGTCTTCTTTAAATTTTATTCTGTATTGATTTTAAAATAAAGTTTATTTTAGTGTGGGTATATACAATAATATATATATATATATAATATATATATATTATAGGGTGGCCAAAAAGGTAACTACCAACATTAACTTACTTTTTCTCTGAAACGAACGAATAGAATTCGATGAAAATTTGCTGACACATATACTACTCACGCCATTTGTTTAACATCAGTTTGGAGAGAATGTCATTGGTTTGGACTATCGGTTCTCCTCAGCGTAGTATCGAATTTTGGATGAGGTTGCGAAAAATCGTCGAAGTGGAGGGACAGCACATCGAACACATTGTCATATAAATGGCTTGAGATGCTGATTTGAATGGCGTTTGAACTATCTTTGTACTCTCAATAGTTTTGAGGAAATAAAGGCTTAAACTTGGTAGGTACCTTTTGGGCCACCTTGTGTATATATATATATATATACACACACACACTACTATTCTTAAATTATTATTCTTCTCTAAGTATTATTTCGTTTTAAATTTACATATAAAATTTTATTCTGTTTTGAGTCTGGATGTATGTATAGATAACATAATTATCACCTGTGACTAGAATAAACTAGATTAACCGAGTCCAAATTAAATAACAAGAAGTAAATCGTAAGACAAGGAACTTTGAATAGTGAGATTTAATGAAAGAGAAGATGAGCGAACTCTGATGAAGATAAATTAAACAGAATAGGTAAAAATAAAAGCCTGTATACGGAAGTGTAGTAATTTATTTCTTTAAGGGCCCATTTCTTCATTATTATTCATTATTTACTTTACTTTCTATTCATTTTTTCTCTATCCTTCTTCGTTCTCTTTACACTCTTTTCACTCGCTTTCGGTATACTTTATAAATGCGGGTAGCATGACCGAGTGGAAAGCCGTTATCATTCAAACAATGCAAGGGAAACCGGGGGGGTTAATTATACGCGTATTAACATTTTACTAACTTTTATTTATGCCAAAACGCTTTAGATAAACGGGGTAATGCGAGGGGGGCTAATTGACGTTAACATTTTAGTCGGAGAGCGGCAATAAATAATATTCTAAATTCACACAAAACATCTTAACACCAAAAGACACTTTTTTAAACTCAAGGCCATCCGATGACTCGCGGGCATTTCTTCCCAGCCTCAAGCCTGTGTTCAGGCGTTGCCAACTCGTATTTCTATATTTTTTTTAATACAACCATTATTTATCGTAATTACACTTATTAAATATTATTATCTTTATTAATTTCTTATAACCAAAACATTCTAATTTTTAATTAGACATTACTACACTCGCATCGCCCCCTTGAAAATAAATTTTACACTAGGAAAACTTATTAATATCGTTTAACAAATTTATTTATTTATTCAACAGTTATTTATTTTGCATTTTTTTTTCTTTAACAAGTTCACAGTTAGGATAGACAAGAAATCATTTCACTGACAAATTCCACACATTAGATATTTTGTATCATGTTATAAAAATCGAAAACAAAAAGTATAATATTCACAACATTTGCCTAAAATAAAATTTCACACTAAGAATCAATTTTACAACCTGTAACAAATCGGTAACGTGACAAATAACGGATAATTTTCTTAACACTGGTTACACAAATTTCAAGTTCACGATCTTTTCCAGCGATTCCTCATCAAAAATCGCTTTACATTCGAAACAAATATTTATATAGTTATACAGTTACTATCAGGGCAACAGAAAAAACAAGAAAACGTTTATATAAAATACTGACAAGAGAGTACATACTATTTCACGAAATACACAACAAATATGGGCAATAATCGCACCCTTTCACTTATAATTTCATTACATAACAATCAGTACAATAATAGCTGGACGTTGTTTAGATCACAATCCGCACGCTGACAACGGACTTTTTCAATTTTCAATCGCAGCTCCTGCTCACTTCCCTAGAATGCAAGGGATTGCATCACCATGCAACAGGACAGCATGCTTGAGGTTGGTTCCGCTCTCTCTCCAAATGGCGAAAAAAAACAAGAGAGACGTCCAATTCTAAGAGGATCAGGGGGAGAGATATACTGAAAGTGGAACCACGCACCGGAATTGGACGGAATTTGCAATTCTAGAAGTCGACAAATCAACTCGCCTGTCTCTTCTCGACTTTTGTCGGTGAACGCTGCTCTTTCTACGTCCAGCTGAAAGACTCTCTTACTGGCAATAATCAAACGATTACTTCGCCTTAGGCGGTTTCACAACGAACCTACTGAATGTCTGTATGAACGGTAAAGCCTTAGATACTCGTTCAAGCTCTCGTGGTTTGCCTACCGAGTGCTGAAGACATATTTAGCGAAGCATCGAGCAGCGTGACCAGCTACTACCCGAAAAATACCAGTAGACCATCTTCGACGGAAACTCTCTTGTGCTAAGTCCCTGTACATTCGGTTTTTCTTCTCTCTTTTCTTCTCTTCCGAAACTGTCCTGCGCCAAGTCCTTGCGCATTCGGTTTCTCTTCTCTCACTCTTCTCATCTCTTCTCTTTCATCGGTGATCGATCACCTATCGGGTCAACTAAACTCAATGGATGGAATTTGGATCCAACTTAGCTGCTTCCAAATCGAACCTCTCGAAATTTTGACAAAAAATTATTCGAAACGTTTGTACTGCTACTGATTATCATTTCATATTTAATTTACCGAATTTTCTCGACATTTCACCTCGAAACAATAACTATAATTTGCTCTGGCCAAATTCACGGAAAAAAAATGACAAAACTCAAAATTTCGCAAAAATTTAATCACGCCTAGCTACCAATAAGATCACTTATGACAGTTACATCGGAGAATATAATAAAAAAATCATCAAACGCAACAAAACAAAACTGTACAATAGAAATATAAAAGCGCCCCTACATAGTAACCGTTATTATAATTTAACAAATATTATTATTCAAACTACCTTCAGAAATTACATCGATACATTTAAATACAAAGGACAGAAATGAAACCCAGAAACTTCATATCATCAATTCTCTGAAAATCACGAACCTCTTACACTTTCGGGGAAGCACACATAGATACCACAAAAACGTTACTGGCCATCTAAAAGGCTCCATCTCCGATTAACTGCATGAGTAACCCCAACTGAATTTTAAAAAATAACAATTTTCCAAAACAATCATTAAATATAAAAAAATTAAATATTAATACCGAAAAGTTACTTTAATACATTAATTCCAACTTGAAACGCTAAATTTCCTAGGAGAAAAACTCGTAATTCACAAATTACATCTGAGAGACAACTATCTCCTTCGACACAAAACCCAGTATGGTTTGTAAATTACAAAAATTCAACAATTTATCGTTTCCAAGTGAAACTACAAATTTACATCGTTATTCTAAATAAGAACAGATATGATGAACCCAAAAATAGACGCAACCTACTTTGTAAACAAACATTAAAAACAAATCATTGCATAAGGAAGAGTGTTCGCTTTGTGTTGTAAGCGAGCCTCTATAAAAATATTCCTAACCAACCGAATTTAACTGCAGTACATCGGGAAACAATTTTTGTAACATTTTCTATGCAAACGCGCGAACATAAAAAAAAAATTCATTTTTAATACCCAAAATAAAAGGTTAAACAAAAAAAACAAAAAAAAAACACTCCCTAACATAATAAAATCTAATTTCAGAATTTAAAAAATTTAAACAGCCGAACCATACAAAATATCACTCGGAATTTGTCTTGGAAATGAAAGAAAGAAAAAAAATAAACAACAATCAGCCCACCTATAAAAATATAAAAATTAATGAATATATATAAAAAAAAACATTAATTTATCAAGAATTTATGAAAACAATTTTTGTATTTCAATTAAACAAATTTTTGTTTTTATAACAAATTTCGCTTATTTTGAAGTCTCGCACAATTTATATACGGCAAGCATAATAAACTTAAACAGTCCTAATTTGATCCAGTATAAATTAGCCTCTTTAACGATTATTTTTCGACTTTGAACCTTAAAATTAACTTAACAGTATAAAGCGAACTAAAAATCTACAAAGCGATCCTTAAAAGTAAACACATTTGATTTGATGTGTCGGCCTGTAAATCCATTATATACATCCAGTCAAAGAATAATCTCAAAAACTACCTACTAAATTCTGGAAAATTTTGTTAGGTACATGTTCATTCTTTTACAATTCGCTACTATATACATAATACACCTAGAAATGCGTTACCTATTCGCTCAAACATTTAAACCTTACCATATAAAAATGCATGTCACAATCTATTTAAACAACTAAAATAATTTAATTCATATAAGTAAGTGTAAAATTTATTTACTAATCATTATTATTATTATCATCACAATTATTACGAATTCCGAAATGTAAACACCAAAAAAAACTGTAAACACAAAATAGTTAGGCTTTTAGACAGGTAAAAAATATGGAAGGAAAGAAAAAAGAATGAGTCACCGGACGGCAATTATCAATTTTGAAACTTCTCTCTCCGACCGAACGAAACGAAATCTAAAGAAAAAAAACAGAGTGAGGAAGGAAACAAACGATTCTCGAATTTTGACTCTAATTTTTTACTCCACATTACAACCGTCTCGGCAAGACGACTAAGAGAAATTTGAGTCAGAGCGGTTTGGAAATCTAGACTCCACGAGAAGATGAAAAAAAAAATTTTTGACCGCGAAAATTACGAGGACGCTACGAGGATTTCGAAAGTGAGGAAAGTTAAGGAATGGAAATCGAAATTTGCTTACAAATGGGGTACACAATGCATTTTACCATTTAAATTATCGAAACAGAATATTTATTAATGCTATAATACGGGTAGCAACAATTTTCACCGAAATATAAGGCACATGGGAAAGCCCCGTAAGTAAATGTAATTAGGGCCACCGCTCGCCACCAAAATGTCGTGGTTAATTCCTTGAAGGACCCATTTTTTCATTATTATTCATTATTTACTTTACTTTCTATTCATTTTCTTTCTATCCTTCTTCGTTCTCTTTACACTCTTTTCACTCGCTTTCGGTGTACTTTATAAATGCGGGTAGCATGACCGAGTGGAAAGCCGTTATCATTCAAACAATGCAAGGGAGACAGGGGGGTTAACTATATGCGTATTAACATTTTACTAACTTTTATTTATGCCGAAACGCTTTAGATAAACGGGGTAATGCGAGGGGGGAATTAACGTTAACATTTTAGTCGGAGAGCGGCACTAAATGATATTCTAAATTCACACAAAACATCTTAACACCAAAAGACATCTTTTTAAACGCAAGGCCATCTGATGACTCGCGGACATTTCTACTCAGCCTCTAGCCTGTTCCTGCGTTGCCAACTCGTATTTCTATATTTTTTTAATACAACCATTATTTATCGTAATTACATTTATTAAATATTATTATCTTCTTTATTAATTTCTTATAACCAAAACATTCTAATTTTTAATAAGACATTACTACAGAAGGTTTGCGATTGCAAATACTTGTGGTTTTTGGTTCAGTTTGTGTAGAGCAGGCGTGGGATAGTACGAATATAACTGACTGATACGGGATACGGATAAATTTGTGCTGCCTTGGGGAGGAAACACAAACTTACGGTGCATCTTGCTCCTGAAGAATCAGGCACCTGGACTAACAATAATTGGAGGTGTCTCCAATACAAGCGAACGAAAATTGCGCGAAATGAATACGGATTTCGATATTTCTTAAGTGGTGATGAACACTACCTACGGAAATCTCGTCAGTACATTGATCCCCTGTTTGCTTGGCAATGCTACTGCGAGTTACTCTCCCCTGAAATGGGCGTATGGGCGGAATGATGTTCTATGTGAAAAATGTTAAAATTTTCATCTCACTTCCACTCAAGCTGTAACGACAAATGTCTGAAGCCCTGAATGATTGATAGATAACCTGATAAATCTGTTAAAAGTTCCGTGCGTCGATCTCTCTTTACACGAAGGTCAAGCTGGTGGCCCCACCTCTAGTCCTAGCCTGATAGAGGAGCGAGTTGCTTTCTTGCGAGCTCCATCGCACATAGCCAGGCAACCCGGCTCATCTGGTACCGTCCTGAGTCAGGCATCTAGTCTTCTTTCGAAGATTTCAACTTAACGACGTTCCTGAGGTCCTTTGGAAGCTGGTTAAAAAGTCTTGACCAGCTGACAACCAAGCTATTTTCCTTCAGTGTTGAGGGTGTCCCTTTTTGGGCCTTTAGTTTGGAAACACTACACATTTTACCTTTCCTATTTTTCAGTGTTATTTGGATGTTAATTGGGTTTAGTTTGAGGTTACGTATCAGTTTTTTTTATCATTTTCAATATGTAAATTATAGTGTATCTCTTTCTTCTTTCCAACAAATGCAGAGTTTCATTTACCTGTAATCTTTCCCAGTAGTTGAGTTCTTTGCAACCATCAGTATTGTCTATGAAATTCCTCTGGACTAGTTCTAATTTATTAATTTCTTCTTTTCGTTTTTCGTGAAGTTATAGAAGCATTTCGGGTTATCTTTTAGTGTTTTCACCACATCTTCTTCTCTCTCTGAATGGTCCTTGATTAGGGCTTGTATTTCCCTGTCTATACTTTTCAATTTTACTTGCATCACGTTTTTGGTGTTGTTGTCTGTGCAATTAATTAACTTCGTGGCTACTCTCCTTCTCTTGCGGAATAATGTTCGCGTTTGCCTCTCGAAATAGTTCCTCTTTCATTCCCTTTGGCTGTACTTTCAGAAATTTCCAGCGCCTTTTTTTTTTTAGTTACTAGCATTTTTTTCGGTTATTTATCCTCTAAGGCTATTTTCTACTGTATTTGTACCATATGGGATCTGATTTCTTCCCAATTTATAGTCTTAGAACTTGGAGTAAAAATCTTAAATTTGCTTCTTTCTTCAGTATGAATATTTTATTTTAGTGTTCTCGCCGTATTAGTGGATACCTCGATAATGTTGTGGTCTGAGATATTTGTTAGTGTTATTTTTATATCATTAAATATTCCATTCGTGAATACCAGATCCAAACAGTTATTTTTTCTGGTGTTATATGTTATCTCCTGTGTTGACACAAATTCATTTGTTACAATTATCAACATTTTTCCTTGCTCCTGGTCTTCTCTTGTGCTCCCCTTGCACTGATGTATATACAGACTCATTTCTTTCCACTCTTTTGCGTTTTATAAATGGGAAATTAAAATCACCACACAATATTATATTAGGGAATGGGATGTTTGAGAACTTTATTAGGTTTTTGGTGTCGGCAATGGCTTCAGAAAATTTTGCAGTTGGAGTGTTGGGAGGTCTATAGATGACTATTAGTATCACGTTAAGTTTTTCAATTTTTACTGCTAAGAGCTCCGCTTAGCTGTTTGATTTACTTATTATTGTCTCTGTCATATGGCTCTTACGTAGGTATATAGCACAGCCATTTTTTTCGTCTTTCTGTTCTGTCAGCTCGTCGTATGTTGTAACTATTAATTTTTATTCGCAGTTTTCACATTCTCCTTGGGAGTCTTTAAGATGTTTTTCTGTGAAGCATGCGATTTCAGTCCTTGTTTCTTCCATAAATTCTTGCAGGTCTGAAACTTTGTTTATTGTGTGGTTCGGTCTTAACTCTAATATTTTCCAGGACTATATTTGTTTCCTGTTTTGCGTTGTCCTTCGAGTATTCTAAATTCAGTTTCCTTCAGTGTCGCGTGTTTTGTATTCCTATGGTCCTCCAAGAAAGCTCCGTTTCCAGTTACCTGTTTTGATAGTTTCTTGCTTGGTAAAGGATCGGCTCGAAGGTTCTCAGCTGTGTCGACTGTATGTGCTGAATTAGGCTTAGCAGCTGTATTGTGTCTGCGATGTCGAGAAAATTTGTTCCTTGGTTTATATTCATAGATTTCTTGACGTCTTTTCCTATTATCCCTTGAGTTTGTTGGGAGGTGATGATAGTAGCATTTCTTACCATATTTGCAAATCCTCTGCCTTGTGTAGTACTTGTAAATGGTGGGATGCTAAAATTTGCAGCTGTCGCCAAATTTACAGTGACGTAAATTGCGCATGGTGGGGTGCTCATATACACAAATACAAAGAAATACAAAGAACACCAAACAGCAACTGACCGGTTGGTCCCTACGAGGCTGTCTGTTTAAGAAGGAAGGTTAAAAGATGTAATAATTTTATAGACAAGCAAAAGTGTTAAAGCAAAACATAGAACAAAGATTGAAAGGAAGGGAAGCAATTTAAAGATAAAGTGAAAATTTTAAAGTAAAGAGGAGGAATCCGAGTGAAAATTCTACAACAGTCTACGCGCTAACAAATGCTTCTAACTGGGGACTTAAGGCAAGATAAGCATGTAGTCTCTTTTTATAGGATTCGATCGAATTACACTGAGCTACGTTATCTGGCAATCCATTCCACAAATTAACTATACAATTGAAAAAATGTTTAGCTTCATTAGAATTAAATTGGTTACCCATTAATTTGAGACCATTACCGCGAGTTCTATCTGCACTTCTGAAGTGAAGTATATTTCTGTGTCGACATTATCAAAACCTTTAATCATATTAAACACTTGGATTAAATCTCGAATACGCCTTTTCACAGTGAGAATAAATTTAACGTTTCTAAACGGGCAGCGTAGGATTTGTTTCTAAGTCTAGGGATCATCTTAGTAATCCGTCGTTGCACTCTCTCCATTCTGTCTCTGTCCTGCCGTAAATATTGGGACCAGAATTGAACGTAGTATTTCAGGTGGGGGCGTACTAAGGAATTATATGATGTTAGCACTGTTTTCTCCAATTTAAATTCAAAAGATCTACCAATAAATCCTAAGATGCTATTTGCTTTTCTGACCGCTGCGATACATTGCTTACTCGGTTTAAGAGTGTCGACAACAATAATACCTAAATCTCTCTCTTCTTTAACACTCTTCAGTGTTTTGTCGCACATGAAATGCTTCTCTTTACCCTTGTTTCTACTAATATGCAACGTTTTACATTTATCTATATTAAAGTTCATTTGCCAGATTTCTGTCCACTCGAATAATTTATTAATATCTTTATGAATCTGCAAACGTTCTACCGCTGACTTTGTTCGATCCCTAGTTTTTAAAATATACTGTTAATTCCTATGTCGATGTCATTCATATAAATAATAAAAAGAACTGGTCAGAACTGATCCCTGAGGCACGCCGCTAGTTACACTTTTCAGGTAGACGCTTTGCCATTAATGACCACGCTTTGTTTACGTCCACTCAGCCAATTTTTAACCCATTTGAGAAAATTACCATCAATTTCGTGAGAATGAAGTTTAGCTAACAATCTTCTATGTAGCACTTTATGAAACACCTTTTGAAAATCGAAATGTACAGTATAATATCTACTCTCGTCCTATATATTTATAATATCATAAAAGAAATCGAGCAGATTAGTAAGACAAGAACGATTATGTCGAAAGCTGTGTTGAGCATCTTTGATTAATTTATTAATTTCTAAGTCATTAACTATTTTGTCCAGAGCGATCGTCTCCATAAGTTTACCAACTACTGAAGTCAGACGAATGGGATGATAATTTTTCAGAAGGGATTTGTCCCCTTTCTCAATAGTGGCGTAATGTATGCAAGTTTCCAACGAACGGAACTTCTCCAGACTGACGAATTGTGATTATTATTATTATTATTATTATTAAATACATATGAGAGAGGAGAAACTATTACGCAATTTATTTCTTTAAAGCATTAAGTACCTGAGGACTGACCTTATCTGAACCGGGAGTTTTATTAGGATTAATTTCACCTATGGCCGAGAGTACTTCAGTTTCACTCATGGTAAAATCGTGAACATGATTACGGGAACGGGAATGGTGTTGATATTTTCGTTAGTGAAAACGGAAGAGAAGAATTTATTTAAAACGTCCGTCATTTACAAGTCATCGTAAATTTATATGTTGTTTTCGCTAATGAGTTGACCAATAGTTTGCGAAGCTACTTTTTTATTCCTAATATCATTATAGAATTCCTTTGGGTTCCATTTAATTTGGCTCACTATAAATAGCTCATAGGTGTGCTTACTTTTTTTGGTGCTCTTCCAATATGTGCTCTACCGCGAAACTGTGATCTACCATATTCCAATACGTGCTCTACCGTGAAACTAGCCTTATAAGGCTAACTAACGAAAATATCATGACTTAACCTAACCAATCGTTAGGTCAACTATACGCCCTTGACGATTGGTTAGGTTAAGTCGTGATATTTTCGTTAGTTAGCCTGGAATATGGAATATTAGTTGGAATATGGTAGATCACAGTTTCGCGGTAGAGCACATATTGGAAGAGCACCCTTTTTTTTAATAAGTGTTTTACTTCGCCTTCTGAAGAGCTTGTATATTTTCATCGAACAAATTTGTTTCCTTAAATTTAAAATGCGCGCGCATTCCTTTTTAATGTTAAGCTACTTTTAATTTCAGCATTCCACCATTTAGGTTTAACGGACTTAGCCAGTCTCTTTTTACGTAATGGGATATTATTTAATTCTAAACTTTTAAAATAATTTTAAAAATTCTTCAAGAAAATATCTAGAATCACCTGACGATCAGGGCCCCCAGCCTTCTTTAGTTAGGCTTACAAGGCTAACTAACGAAAATATCACGACTTAACCTAACCAATCGTTAGGTCAACTTACGCCCTTGACGATTGGTTAAGTTGTGATATTTTAGTTAGCCTTATAAGGCTAACTAACGAAGGCTGGGGGCCCTTATCTTCAGGTGATCCAATATCTATCTCTGTATTTAACTAGGATTCAATAATTGGTACAACCTCAAAATTTTGGTGAAGGACAATAGTTAATAGTTCATCTAATTTAAGTCTTAAATTTCGAGCGTTAATATAAAATATATTTATAAAATTTTGAGTACCTCAGAACCTCGAGGTTCTTCGTAGAGGCAGTCGTTCACTATGAGGAAACTTGATGTTAGGCTGGTCGCTTTCATAGGAGTTACGCCGTTTTTTCCCCGAAAAACCATCGTAGAGCTATTTAATATTCTACCAAGACGAGCTGCTCCCCTGCCATTCAGGTTAGGTTAAGACCATCATGCAAAAATAAATTCTTTTTGTTAGAAAAATAACTCCACAAATCGACGAATTGAACATTCTCCTCTTGGCAAAGGGACTTAAGGATATTAATCATGTCGGTAGCTACGCTGAAAAAGTTGTCGGATCCTGCTATTCTAGGGAGAATTCCTGAAAATTTAAATTTATTGGTCTTGTCCTTTAGAGTCCGCATCAGCCGCTTGTATTTCTCTATTAGCTCCTCTGACCTGGAACTCTTAACATCGTTGGTTCTAACATGCACCATAAATATCGTACTATCATCAGTATCTTTACCAAACTTGTCTATGGAGTCCGTGATGTCGTCAACACGGGCTCCGGGATAGCAGTACCTCATTCTCCGAGTTGTGTTCCTGCTACAGAACTCCTGTAATTGCCCTCGAATAATGGAATTGCCAACTAGCCTAATTTCCTGCGTGTCATTCTGCTCTGGCTCTAAGACAGAAAATCTATTAGTTGTAACTACTTTGAAGTAAGGCTTATGTTGACTAGGTGGGTCCTCGTTTCGAACTGGCTCAAACGGTCGATCCCCAGAAGGGGAAAGGGGGTGGGAATGATGACTGGTTGGGGATTCGTCGTAGAGTCTTCGCGCGATCTCCGTTCTGTGTGATAACTCGCGCCCAGACTCTCTGAAACAAAATCCTGCAGCGAGTTGAACCTTGCTGCTAAAGCACTAAATTCCTCTTTCAACGCATTAGCCTCCCTCCCATTTCTTCGAAGCTCGTCTCTTGCCAAAATCACCTCGTTTCGTAGTTCTCGTCGGTTTACACAAAATCTGCAAACTAAAGGATTAGAAGAGAGATTGGTAAAAAAGTACTGAGGAAATTTTTCACCGCAGTTGGAACACTCGCGTTGGTTAGGGGCTATTTCTAGAAAAATGTTTTCGCGAAAAATTAAAATTAATTTCCCAATCCAACAGGTAGGCAGAAGAGTCTGGAAAGAATTATGGATTAGTGACCTCAAAACAGGAAACAAGAGTCCGGAAATACCAAACGAAGGAATTTATACACAACGCACAATTTTTTTTTGTTAGAAGGTAATTCAGAGGTCTAGAGTTTCTAGGGGATTAAGGAAGACAAACAACAACCACGTGGTGGATGTATTAAAAAAATCCTAAGTTTCTCGTGAAGTAATTATAATTATTTCACGAGAAACTTAGGATTTTTAATAATAATCATTATTAAATATGCAAATAAAACAGAAACAGTAATAATAAATAACAACAAAAGATTCTAAATTTCTTGAATAATAATTAAGTATATATTTTAATTAATTAATAGAACAGAAATCCTGTAATAGTAATAAAAGGTAACAATTTGTATATTCACATGCAACGATAAACGATGAACTCCACACTAAATACTTCAGTAATTAAAATATTAAAATAAAATAATTTAAATCACCAATGAGCAAAATGTTAGTAGAATGACAAAGTAGACAATCAAACACCTCAATCAGTCAGATACACCCAAAAAATAGACTTTAATCGCTTTTCAGGAGCTTTGTAATGCGTCCGATCTCCACAGAAGCCAATAAGAAAACTGCCCTTCATTATATTTGCAAAAACCCGTTGCACAGTATATGCATACAGTTCTTTCCACATTACTACCCAGGGCCTTTGTTTTTGGTGTTTGTTTCATTTCCTTTTTCGGAGATAACCTCAATCTATTATCGTGATTTTCCACTTCTTTTTCGTTATTTACTCTATTCACTCTGGTGTTCTCCAACTGATCTACGTGTATTTCTTTTAGTGCTTTTGTTACAATAATTTTTTCGCCCTCTTTGTGTGTCAGTATTCCGACAGGTGACATATTTGTATCTGTTTCACTTTTCTTTGTCTCCTTTCCTGTTTCTTTCTGCTCATCATTAATATTTTCTTCTTTCGCTGCTTCCTCAGTATCTCTTTCTGTTTTATAAACCGTAAACGAATTTATTTCGGTTATACATCTTTTACAGAAATATTTTACTCCATTTAGTTATTTGGCACTTGCTGTACAGTGTACAGGTGACGGCTTCATCTTTCCAATTCAGGGAGTTAAAATCAAAGAGAGATTGATAAAGATCACATCTAATTGCCCTCTATTCATCGGTTGCATTGTTGCAAACCTTGCAAACTAGAAATCGGTTACCCATTCCCGTGCTATTTATAGACAATATTATATAAAGATTGGTGAGCGAAATATTTGTTCAAGAATGAGAGGCTGAGGTGCGGAGGTTTGGAATATAGGGGTGAGGGCGAGGGTGAGTGGTCTCCATTACTTCGGGGGATGGGGGATATCACACGTTGAGTATATCCACTGATATACTGTATAGTACTTGTGAGAGCGACCGCGATGGATATCGGGGTATGGCTATAGGAATTTTTGGGAAAAACAAAGTGCCTTGTTTCCATCGTATGGATGGGCACCATTTTTTTTTTCAGATGGAACTAATCGAGTAAGAATAATTTGTCTTGTTTTATTTTTATGGTATATGTCGTACTTTCACCGCTTAAGAAAATATCGCTTTGCGTGCAGTAGATATTTACACAGATACTGCTACATTACTGGTAGATTTTCACTATTAATTAGCTTTCATACGGTCTTCGATCGAAACACATGTTATTGCTACACAGCCGTATATATATATATATATATATATATATATAATATATGTGTGTGTGTGTGTGTGTGTATATATATATATATATACACACACACATACACACACACACATATATATATATATTTTGCATATATATATATATATATATATATATATATATATATATATATATATATATATATGATAAATAAAACCACGAAGGAAAGGAAACACAAAATGGTGCTCAAGCGCTTTCGTCTAATGACATCCTCAGGACACTGTTCCTGAGGATGTCATTAGACGAAAGCGCTTGAGCACCATTTTGTGTTTCCTTTCCTTCGTGGTTTTATTTATCATAAATATTTTTCACGTGTTACTTTCGTGAAATAATTTTCATATATATATATATATATATATATATATATATATATATATATATATATATATATATATATACAGTATGTGTATATGTGTGTGTGTGTTATATATATATATATATATATATGTATATACACACACACATACACACACACACACACACACACACATATATATATATATATATATATATATATATATATACTGTATATAAAATAGCAAGAATTTGCTGTTGCTCGAGCGGACATACAGTGTGTGTGTGTGTGTGTGTGTATATATATATTGTGCTCGAGCAAATTCTCTATTTGCACAGAAAGAAAAATACTGTTGTACAACATCGAAAATGCATGAGTAACCACTAACCAACCATGAGATGATCACACTAATCATGCTCATTTTACTGATAACAAATTTAAATGGTTAAAACAGAAAATATACTCTTAAATTAACCATTTAGACTAGTTTGGCACGCAGTTAATAAACCCTATTTGTCTCTCTTGATGTGTGGGCATCTATAATCCATTTCTAGGAAATATACAAAAATTTATCCTTTCGTGGAAGCTTTAAATATTCTCATTAATTCGTATCAATGGGCCAAAAACTATTAAAGGCCCTTAAAAAAAATGTTACTTTTCCCATTTCTTGTCTTCGGCGAGCATCAATTGCGCTAAATTTCCCCGTTTGACAGCTCTCATTTGGAATTATATCTAAAGAACGTGTGTAAGAATAATGTGTTACAATCAATCTCGTTGTAATATTGGAATGGACATCTAATTTCAAAGTTAGATTTTGTTGCCCGTTTCCGAAGAATAAGAGAAAGATTGGATCACGCCAAATTTAATTTTGCTGGAGAAGTTTCTTTAGTTGTTATTGACATATATATATATATATATATATATATATATATATATATATATATATATATATATATATATATATATATGATGAATAAAACCACGAAGGGAAAAGAAACACAAAGGGTGCTCAAGGGTGTGTGTGTGTGTGTGAAAATTATTTCACGAAAGTAACACGTGAATAATATTTATGATGGAAATAACCACGAAGGAAAAAGGAAACGCAGAATAGTAACGTAATAGAAGTCCCTGATTTTCGTAGGGCTAATTTTGATAGTTTTGCTGATAGGATGAGAGTAGTGGACTGGGATAACTTATTTATGGGTAATGATACGAATTTGCGTTGGGTGGCGTTTAAAAAAGTTTTAGGAATATTGAAAGGGAGTTTATTCCTCGTAGGCCCAAGCGCGTTAGAAATCGTGGTAGGCCGAAGTGGTGGACTAGGGAAGTAGGCGAGTTCATAAACGAGCGTAATAGAGCGTATAGACTTAACAAGCGCAATGGCCAGGTAGCTAACTTTAATAGATATATCGAGCTTAGACGTCAGGTTAAAAGATCAGTTAGGAATGCCAAGCGTAATTTAGAGATAGTTATAGCTGCGGATAGTAAACATAATCCAAAAAAGTTTTTTGAATACGTAAATAATCGTAAGCCGGTAAAGGATAACATAGGCCCTCTATTGGATGTAAATGGCGCTTTGGCTTCTGACGCTCAGGCGATGGCGGGTATTTTCAATAACTTTTTTGCGACAGTTTTTACCCTAGAGGACGTAAATAATGTCCCCGACGTTGACGATATCGTTCCATTTAGTAGCGAGACTATTTTAGATGAAATAACTGTTTACGAGGCTGAGATTGCGCATTATATCGATAGGCTAAAAGTTAGCAAGGCTCCAGGCCCTGACGCTTTTTATCCTAGACATTTGAAAGATTTGAAAGACGTTATCGTAGGCCCCTTAGCGAAGATTTTTAATCAGTCACTCGAAACGGGGATTATTCCTGAAGACTTCAAATTAGCTAACGTCACGCCTATTTTTAAAAAAGGCGACCGCGCGGTAGCTAGCAATTATAGGCCCATTAGCTTAACGTCAATTGTCGGTAAACTTTTGGAATCCGTAGTTAGGGATCGTATTATCGATCACTTAGAAAGTAGGGGTTTGATTAATAGTAGTCAGCACGGGTTTCGACGCCATAGGTCTTGTTTAACAAATTTGTTAGAATTTTATAACGAAATAGTGCGCGAATACGATAGGCATAGGGCAGCTGACGTTATTTATTTAGATTTTAAAAAGGCGTTCGATACAGTTCCGCATAGGAGACTAATTGCGAAGGTTAAAGCGCACGGTATCCGCGGTCAGGTAGCTAACTGGTTAGAAGAATGGCTTCGTGCTAGGAGGCAGAGGGTCGTAGTTAATGGTAGTGAATCGGGTGGTTAGAGGTAGGTAGTGGTGTCCCACAGGGTTCAGTGTTAGGCCCATTGTTATTCGTAATTTACATTAACGACATAGATGTAGGATTGATTAGTAACGTGTCAAAATTCGCGGACGATACTAAAATAGGCGGTAAGGTTGTTAACGAGGACGATAGAAATAGGATCCAAGACGATGTAGATAGGATTATGGAGTGGACGGATAAGTGGCAGATGCAATTTAACGTAGATAAATGTAAAGTTTTGCATATAGGTTCTCGCAACAATAATTACGTGTACACGATGGATGATAGGGATTTAGCGAGCGTTGACGAGGAAGTAGATTTAGGCGTACGCGTAACTAAAGATTTAAAGGTTAGGAACCAGTGCCTGGAGTCTTGCGCAAAAGCTAATAGGATGTTAGGCTTCATAGCGCGTAATTTCGAATTTAAATCGAAGGATATTATATTGCCCCTTTACAAGTCCCTAGTCAGGCCTCATTTGGAATATGCCGTTCAGTTTTGGTGCCCGTACTTGCGTGAGGATATTGATAGGTTAGAAAGGGTTCAGCGTCGTGCCACGAAACTTATTCCGGCATTGCGCAATAAGCCTTATGAAGATAGGATTAAAGTGTTAGACTTGTATTCACTCGAAACTAGGAGATTAAGGGGGGAGCTTATTGAAGTTTTCAAAATCGTTAATAACATCGATAACGTAAATTTTGACAAATTGTTCACTTTCGATAATAGTAATACTCGCAATAACGGATTCAAGTTGCGTGGCAGACGTTTCATTACTAATATCGCTAAAAACTTCTTTACGTTTAAAGTAATTGATAAATGGAATAATCTTCCCGCGTCAGTCGTTCATTCTACCAGCGTTAATGTGTTTAAGAACCGTCTTGACAGACATTTTAAAAATATTAACGTTGTTTAAAATTAAAAAAGAAGTTAACAACAGGAGCTCTGGTGGTGGTGCTCGAGGATGAGTCTGTTGACGATGAATGCCAGCTTGTGACATGCCAGCGTGATGCCAGCAATAAAAAAAAAAAAAAAAAAAAAAAAAAAAAATTAGACTAACACGAATGTAGATGTAGCTCATAGCGTAAACTAACCCACTTTTTGTTTAACTTTACCTACTTTTTTTTTTTTCTATCCTCCTTACTTTGCATGTCTCTAACTCTTTTCTTGCATGTTTGTAGTTTGCATGGTATGACAGTGAGTTAAGACTGTGTTTGCATGGTTTGTAAGCGTTCTTATTTTACTTCTTTTCATCTTTCACCCCTCTCCTATATTCTCCGACTATTTTTCTGACTTGTCGGCAGTGGCCGGCGGATGATGATGGTGAGACTTTTTCCCTCTTTTTCTGAATGAATGTTAACCCACGAATGATAGGTGTTACTCCTTACTTAACCCCTTATTCTCCTCTCTTCTCTTAACCCCCTACTCTCTCCTTTCTCTCGGGCTAGCCTTAGAGTGGATCTTAGGGTCTTTGTTAGCCTTAGCTTCTGTAGATCTGTAGATCTTAGATCACCATTCTGTGTTTCCTTTTTCCTTCGTGGTTATTTTCATCACATATATATATGTATATAACTTATATTATATATATATAATATATATATATATATATATATATATATATATATATATATATATATATAAGGTTGTAACATATATTCTGTTCGATTTTTTAATTCATTCAGAACAAAAATTAAATGACTTATAAGGACAAATTTGCTCGAATTTTTAGTTTATTCACAACAAAAATTAAATGACATAATGACAAATTAATCATCAATATAATTCCTTTCTTTTTCTATAACCTCCTCCCACCTGTAGAAAAGTTTTTTATGCCACGTTCAAAGAAATCCCTTGGTTTCGAGTTAAAAAAAGCGATCACTTCGTTTTCGATAGCTTCCCTTCATTGCAACTTTTGTCCATCAAGGTGGTGTTGCAGACTTCTAAATAACTGGTAGTCTGATGGTGCGATGTCCGGAGAATAAGGTGGATGAGGCATTTTTTCCCAACCAAATGCCTCCAATTGGACAGTGGTGATTCGAGCAGTGTGAGGGCACGCGTTATCCTGGTGGAATAGAACCAGGGTTGGCATAATTGCCCACTTTATTGGAAAAACCCCAGCCCATCCGGGTTTTTTCGGGTTTAAAAAAAAACCGGACAAAATTGGAGAAAATCGGGTTTTTTCAAAAGTATATTATAATAAGTCTCCAATACAATAATAATTAATGTTATTTATCTTTTTATGCCTGCTAAATGGTTTAGAGGTATAAGATGATAAAAACATTTATAAAAGGAATACAGTTGACACAATAAAATACACTTGTATTTAATTTATAAAATATTTCATGACTCGTGTACTGTATTTTAGATAACACAACTCATTTAGCAAACTCAACAACCTCTGACAGCAGACATGTTCAAACAGATTTCCACCCAATTACCAAAGGGTGACAATTCATGGGAGTGATCTGTGTAACTTGTTTGAACATGTTGTGCTCTGTTCATACTTCAGGGTTAGTCAGTAAGGATCAAATAATGCAATGTACAGTATTCAGTGGTTCCCAGTAGTGAGAAAAAGAGTTTGTTAGCAAATAGTGTCAGGCATCAGCACTTGACACACTTGATTGTAACTATTATTTAAATACTGTACACTACAGTAAGTTTTATTTGATAGCTGTCAGCTATAATTATTAATATTTTTGTATGTAAGATTGAATGTAAAATAATTTTATAGTGTATTATACACACACACACACACATATATATATATTATATTAATTAAAAAAATCTTTATTATAATTAATGAATAGACTATAGGTCTAGTTACAATATAAAATTGAATATATTTACAAAGAAAAATGCCACGTGTAGCAGGTGCAGGAAGAAAAAGTAAGGGTGAATGGAATGAAATGCTAAGTGTAGAAGGAACAAATAAAGTTATATGTAAGTATTGTAACACTGAAATAAGTGGTAAAATTGAACGGATAAAAGCCCATTTAAATAAATGCCCTAAACGAGTTACAACATTAGGCTATGAAAACCCTTCACCTAAGCCTTCTGTGTCATCAAGCCATTCAGATGAAGCGCATGAAGAATTGGTGCTTTCTGACGATGAAACAAACACAAGTACAACATCAACTGCTTCAGTACCAGCATTCAAAACACCACAGAAAAAGAAAGCAAAGTCAGTTCAAAAATGGGTACATAGCCATCACAGAACTGTACAGCCAAAAATAAGAGATTTTTCAATTGTAACAACTCCAGCACAGCAAGAAGCAATAGATAAAGCAACTGCAAGATTTTTTATGCTAGCAATCTTTCTTTCCTGACTGCTGAAGAGAAATATTTTAAAGAAATGATGAATACTGCAAGACCAGGTTATAAGACTCCATCACACAAGGATCTACCAGGGCATTTGTTGGATGAAGTTTACAATGATGTAGAGAATAGTCTGAAAGAACAGTTGAGTGCAGCCGATTGCACATTGACATTATGCATGGATGGATGGTTATCTGTGAAGATTAACCCTATATTAGCCTCATCAGTGCACACAGGTCAAACATCATTTCTACTTAAAGCCATTGATTCAGGATCTGCAAAGAAAACTTCAGAATATTGTCTGCAAGAAGTTAAATCAGCAGTGGAAGAAATCAAAGAAAAGTACAACAAAAAAAAGGTGAGGTTTTACACAGATATTGATTCCATAAATTGCACAATTTTATTTTGTCTTTGATTATTGAAAAAATAAGTTTTAATATACATCTGGGAACAGGAACTTGTGTAAAATACAATAGTTATCAATAATTAAATCATAATTAATACTATTAATTATAAAAAAAATTTCTTCATATTATTCTTGAAATTGAAAAAATCATTGACGTCCTAACAAAATAATT
Organism: Bathynomus jamesi; assembly: GCA_023014485.1. Lineage (NCBI taxonomy): Eukaryota > Metazoa > Arthropoda > Malacostraca > Isopoda > Cirolanidae > Bathynomus > Bathynomus jamesi. Next base: position 424,868 of record JAJOZX010003224.1, on the reverse strand, counting down.
TGAAATACAATATTGCAAAATATTGTAATACTGGTACTGAATTTATTGTACAGACAGTCAGAGATTTGGTTCCTAGATATAGTATATAATGAAATATATAATTTAATCTGTTTTACTTTAACTAATTTTAAATGTTTTATATGTAAATTTTGGATTTTTTTAGAACATAACCAAGTCTCTGATGGAACTTATTCCTGTACTCAATCTGTAAATTGGTATAAAATGTTACAATAAAAATTTGTGTTCTACATCAGGTTTTTGTAATATGCACAGATAATGAGGCTAAAATGAAACGAATGAAGGAATTGATGAAAGAGGACGAACAAGTGGACTGCATATGGCTGCTCAGCCCACTATCTTAATTTGCTGGAAAAAGTAGTTACACCTCAAACTGTTATGAAACATGTAGTTGAAGTTCAAAAATATTTCAGAAACCATCATCAGCCTCATGTATGTATCATGGTAGCTACAGTATTATGAAGTTTAATTAAAATTATCAAATTAGTTTGATAACGTATCTATTTATTCTAATATGAAACATGGCTCAAGTTTTAATTTTTACTTTCTCGTACAGTAGTAACTTGTATTGAATGAATTATATCCTTATAAATAGGAATTAATATAACTTTTTTTTGTATTCATAGGGATGGCTCCAAGAAAAAGGAGGAATGATGCCACAAATACCTAATGACACTCGGTGGAATAGTCAAAAAGCTTGTACTGAAACATTCATAAAAAACTTTTATAAATATGTTGAGATATCCAACGAACATAAGATCGATGACAATATAGCAAAAGTCTTGGCCAACACTCACCTGTACAAAGAGATAGACCTTCAAAAGCAAATTACAGAAGTAGCTGAAGCTCTCAATATGGTAAATAAATAGAAATAAACATGTATTATTCACATAATTTTACATGTACATAGTAGCACATTCACATCTATAAGTACTTTTATATATTATATAACCATAGAATATGAAAACAAAAATATTTCGTTTCAGCTCCAAAGTGATTCAGCAACATTGTCCACTGCAACTGATGTTTGGATAAGTCTACTTCAAAGTGAAGCACTGGAAACTTACAGATCAAGCATCAAGTCAAGAATGGATGAAGCAATTGAACCTTTCTTCTTGATGGATCTTTCTGCATTAGGTTTTTTTTTTATTTACCCTATGCTAGATTAGACATGCACTGTGGTTGCATTTTGCTCAAGATTTTTAGTTCAAATAGGTGGTATGTAGTGTACATGTTAAAATATCTAGTAGTGTACAATACTTAAATAGGTGTGTATATGGTCTTTAGCTAACTATTATATAGTAGATTTTTTATTGAGCTGCTATAATATCTATTTAGAAATAAATAAAAATTAATCAATTATTCTTCCCAGATTGACATTGTTCTCGTATTCATATTCTTGTGTTTATTTATGCAGGAGCAAAACTGAGTGCTGAGCAAGAAGATGAAGCAGAAGAGTGGATAACAACTCACAAGTCTGAGTTTCTCCCACAGTTCATGACTTTTAGGATTAAAGATGATGGACTATTTCCAGCTTCAATGTTTCAACCACAAGTTCTTGCCATCTATAAAGATAGACTTGCAAAATGGTGGCAGCTTATGGAAAATCGCACAGCAAAAAAAAACACTGCCGCTGATTTTTGTCAATATTTTAAACATTTACTTAGTTGTCCCCCAAATTCTGCATCCATTGAGAGAATATTCTCTACTTTTGGTTTGGTCCGGACAAAATTAAAAAACAGGCTAGGTGTAGATAAGGTCACAAAATTAGTTAAAATACACAGGTACTTGCGCTTAGCAACTCCACCTCTAGAGGTGGATTCTGATTATATGGTCATGGAGACAATGGAGTAATTAAAATGTTTATGAGTCATACTGTCTTATAGTTTTATAACAATTTAATAGTTAAATACTGAAATTTGCTATTTGGTTTTGGATCATTTCACACATACTGTATTTTAATTTTGTTTTTCAATGAGTTTCATAACCTACTGTTCAATGCTGCAATACAAATGTAAACTTACTGACTAAACTTTTTAATGTACTACATAGATTGAATAACTTGTTTAGTTTATAGAGCATTAGTTAGTAATTATAAATAATATAACAAATGGTATTCCTATTTTAATGAAAAAATACAGATAAATATAAAAGAAATGGCAACTTCTGAAAAACCCACCTGGGTGGGTAAAATAGCGGGTTTTTCAAGTGGTTTAAAAAAAAAACCAGGTGGGGAAAAAACGGGTTACCCACTTCTGTGCCAACCCTGAATAGAACACCTCTGCGATTAATTAATGTAGTACGTTTTTCTTGTAATGCCATCTTCACTCGTTGGAGTTGTTGGCAGTAGATTTCAGCTGTGATTGTTTGGTTATCTGGCAGAAGCTCAAAATGAATAATTCCTTGCATATCCCACCAAACGCATAGCAAACTTTTCTTTGGATGGGGTCCATTCCTTGGCTGAGGTTCAGGCTTTCTTTCACGGCTAAGCCACTGATGTCGACGCTTAATATTGTTACAGAGGACCCATTTTTCATCTCCAGTGACGATCCGATTCAAAAACGGTGCCTGAGTTACCGAGAATGCAGTGATGTGCAAATATCGATTCGATGTTGAAGATTCGCTTGTGACAAATCATGCGGAACCCATTTTCCAACCTTCACTACTTTCCTAACAGCTTCAAATGACGATGAATGGTCATATGGCTAACGCCGAGTTGCAGGCCAAGTTCTCTTACAGTTACCTTTGGGTTTTCCTCCACTGTTGCTTTCAGTAACTCTTCATCTAACTCATTTGGTCGTCCTGTTCGTTGATAATTAATCTTTCAGATTGAAGTGAAAGATGGAGATCTTTCTTTTCGGAAAGAAGTACGCGAAAGAAGAGTAAACTTTTTGGAGATACAAAATAACATGAACGTTATTTTCATTTTATGACATAAATTTGTGAATTGTGCAGATAAAATATATTTTAGCTCAAGTAATAATCATAACAGTAGAACTAATTTTCAGTAGTCTGAAAAATGCGTTCTGAAGTAAGGCATATCTTGTTTGTATGAATAATAAGAAACCTTGAAAAGAAATTTACAATAATAACGTACAATCCTAAGACCCAACCCGAGGGTAAGGCAAGCCAGCCTTGTTCTCGGCCGGTCCCAAGTCCGGATAAATGGGGAGGGTTGGCGTCAGGAAAGGCATCCGGCCATAAAAACCCAGTCAAAACCACAATGGTGAGTCTTCAACACGAAAATGCGATGACGGCTAGGGCGTACCCCGTAGGCGACGTACAGAGACCTCGCCCGACCACTGTGGTGAGGCGAGGGCTACCGCACCAAGAGCGGGTGCGGGCTAACGAAGCGAGCTCGGGTGGACCTGAGAATTGCGACGCTGAATGTTGGAAGCATGACTGGCAGAGGAAGAGAGATTGTGGAGTTGATGAAGAAGAGGAGAGTTGGGGTGTTGTGTGTACAACACGCTGGAAGGGGAACAAAGCAAGAGAACTCAGTGAGGGATATAAATTGTTCTACAGTGGGGCGTCGGTTGAGGGAAGGAATGGTGTGGGTATTGTATTGGCGAAGGAATTGAAGGATAGCATAGTGGAAGTAAAGCGAAGAGGAGATAGACTGGTGACTTTGAGAATGAATTATGGGGAACATGTACTCAATATAATCAGTGCATACGCACCCCAAAGTGGATGTCCGGACGACGTTAAGGAAGCATTCTGGAGGTTATTGGAGGAAGAAATGGAGAGTATTGCCGAGGACGAACGAGTGGTGTTGGGCGGGGATATGAATGGACACGTTGGTGATCATAACGATGGAGTGGTCAGAGTGCACGGTGGTCATGGCTATGGAGAGGCGAACGTGGACGGTGAGAGAGTGTTGGATATGGCTGTATCGTTTGATCTGGCGATTGTAAATACGTTTTTCAGAAAGAGGGAGGAGCATGTTATTACGTACAAGAGTGGATTGTGGATTTCATACTGTATAGGAGGGCGCAATTGGCCGAGGTGAGGGACTGCAAAGTTATTCCAGGAGACCATGTGACGCCACAACACCGGTTGCTAGTCATGGATGTGATGTTGAAAAGAGGAAGAAAGACCCGAGGAACAACAGTGAGGAGAATTAGGTGGTACAAACTGAGATAGGAGGGGAAGAAACGGGAATTTAGAGAGAGAGTGTTGAGTGAAATCTATGTTGATGAACAGAATGTACAGGATTGGTGGGTACATAATGCGAATGTCATGAGAACGGCAGGTAGAGACATATTGGGGGAAACATCAGGTAAAGTGTGGGAAGATAAGGAAGGATGGTGGTGAGTGATGAGATCCAAAGAGCACTACGAAGTAAGAGAGAAACTAAGAAGTTATGGAAGAATCGAGGAGTGAAGAGTGTAAGGTGGTATATAAAGAAGCAAAGAAACAGGCAAAGAGAGCAGTGGCGAGAGCAAAGGCGGAGGCATATCGGCAGATGTGTGAGGATTTAGAGGATCGTGAAGGACAAAAGAAGATATACAGATTGGTTAAGAGCAGAAATAGAGCGACAAAAGACTTTACACAGGTAAAACAAATTAAGGAAGGGAGGGGGCGGTGCTGCAAAGAGATGAAGAGATAAAGGATAGATGGAAGGAATATTTTGAGGAATTATTAAATAAAGAAAACCCAAGATCTTTCTATGAGGATGGCTTACCAAATGTAGCTATGACAGAACAAGTGGGGAGGATGGAAGTGAGTCGTGCTCTGAATAGGATGAAAAATAACAAAGCGACTGGCCCAGACGAGATACCAGCCGAGGCATGGAAGGCACTGGGAGATGAGGGGGTGGATCTGGTGTGGGATCTAATGCAGAAGTTGTTTGACCAGGAGGTGATTCCGGATGAGTGGCGGACCAGCATCATAGTGCCTCTATTCAAAGAGAAGGGAGATGTACAAGATTGCACGAATTATAGAGGGATCAAGCTAATATCACATACAATGAAGATATGGGAGCGAATAGTGGAGAGTAGGTTGAGAGACGAAACGGAAGTGTCAGTGGAACAGTTTGGATTTATGCCGGGAAGGAGAACGACAGATGCAGTTTTTGCATTGAAACAGTTGGCAGAGAGGTACAGAGAGGGGCAGAAGGCGTTGCACATGGTTTTTATTGACTTGGAGAAGGCATATGATAGGATACCACGGCAGGAAGTTTGGAGATGCTTAAGGGAAAATGGTACCGAGAAGTATGTTAAACTGATCAAGGGGATGTACAGGGGAGTAACAACTAAGGTGAGGAGTAGCGTGGGTGTGTCAGAGAGCTTTGGGGTGGAAGTTGGTCTGCACCAAGGATCAGCTTTGACCCCTTCCTTTTCAATGTGGTATTCGATGTGTTGACAGACAGGATTAGAGGGGAGGCGCCGTGGTGCATGATGTATGCAGACGATGTTGTGTTGAGTGGGGAGACGAAAGAGGAGGTGGAGCAGCAGTTGGAAAATTGGAGAGAAGCGTTGGAAAGTAGGGGGATGAGAATTAGCCGAAAGAAGACCGAATATATGAGATGTGATGTGCAGCAGGACCGAGGAGGGAAGTGACATTGAGTGGAGAGCGTGTTAAGACGGTGGAGTATTTTAAATACTTGGGGTCAACAGTGGATGCAGAGGGGGGAGCAGAGAGAGAGAGATAAACTGTAGAATACAGTCGGGGTGGAAGAACTGGAGAGACGTATCAGGGGTGCTCTGTGATAAGAGGGTCCCAGTGAAACTGAAGGGAAAGGTATTCAAAACAGTGGTGAGGCCGGCAATGTTGTATGGAATGGAGACTGTGCCAATGAAGAAGAGCAATGAAAGAAAAATCGATGTGGCTGAAATGAAGATGTTGAGATGGATGTGTGGAGTGACGAGGAGGGATAGGGTCAGAAATGAGCATATAAGAGGAACAGTGAAGGTGGCGGAAGCATCTAAGAAGGTGCAGGAGGCCAGGCTGAGGTGGTATGGACAAATTGGACACGTCAGGAGAAGAGAGGGGCGCAGAGTGCTGGAGATGGAGTTGCCGGGACGGAGAAGAAGAGGAAGACCGAAGACGAGATGGAGGGACTGTGTGGTGGCGGACATCAGGGAGAAGGACTTGGAGGACGACGTGATATACGACAGAGGAGAGTGGAGAAGACGAACCAAAAACAGCGACCCCATGTAAAGATGGGATAATAAGCTGCGGAAGAAGAAGAAGAATTAAGTCTCCATTTCTGAACTTCTCAAACCATCTCCTACACATCCATTCGCTCACATCATTTCCATAAACTCTTTGAATATTTCTTGCGGATTCACTAGCGTTAGATCCTTTATGGAACTCATACAGCATCACATGTCGAATATGCTCTTTCGTGAGCTCCATGTTTTTTCAATTACTGTAATATCGTAGGGGTGGCGTTGTAACTGTATGAAAAACACCAGAGAAAATATTCATTAGCCTAATCCTACACTAGCCTTAGTCATTCTGTATCATTCTGTATCGTGATAAAACATGTGCAAACCTGTCGCCGCGTGTATTTTGCAACATTTCTAAAACTATTTCACATTATCTTCAGGTTATTCTATTATCTATCGTCCGTTTTCTAATCGAGCAGAATTTGTTACAACCTGATATACAGTATATATATATATATATATATATATATATATATAATATATATATATATATGGAATAACAGGCCTGAATATGTATGGTTTTCGTATGAAACAAGAACGTTCCCAGCAGAATTTGAACTCAGTACCTCCTGAGAAGGAGTCACCAGCGCTACCATCACACTACGACGGGCTAAAAATACAACCTGTCGTATATTTAAACGACTGAAGAAACACTTAACTCTTTCGCGTCCAGGGGTGTTTTACGATGTTAGCTCTCCTGCATTCGATAAACGGCATGTATTAATTTTCATCCCGTCGTAGTATGATGATAGCGCTCGTTACTCCTACTCAGGAGGTTCCGGGTTCAAATCATAGTGGGGACAGATGATATTACATAAGCTATAGGGAAACTAAAAACACACTCAGCGGCAGGACCGGAGAAGTGGAATGTTACACTGATCAAAAACTGCAAGAATGCAATCGCTGAGCCCCTATATTGGATATGAAGACGATCACTAGACACGGGAGAAATACCGGGCATCCTGAAGAGCGCGAACATCGTAACAATATATAAAGGAGGAGATCGATCCGAGGCCAGAAACTATTGGCCAGTGTCGCTTACATCTCATCTCGCTAAAATATTTGAAAGAATAGTTAGACAGAAAATCTATGACTTTTTGGAAACTCAGAAAAAATTCAATGATAACCAACATGGGTTTCGGTCAGGCAGATCATGCCTATCACAAGTAATGGAACACTACTACAACATTATTGATGCACTAGAAAGTAATGAAAACTATGATGTAATATACACAGACTTTGCTAAAGCGTTCGACAAGTGTGACCATGGAATCATAATACATAAACTGAAATATATGGGAATAACAGGAAAAGTAGGGAAATGGATATATAATTTCCTTAGTGAGCGGCGGCAAGTCATTACATGACAAGGAGTATCCTCATCAGAATCAGAGGTCCTCAGCTCAGTAACACAAGGAACAGTATTAGCTCCACTACTCTTTATAATCATGCTAACTGACATAGATGAGGACGTTACCAGAGACAGCACAGTAACATCCTTTGCGGATGACACAAAGATCAGTAGAAAAATAAAAAAATCCAGAAGATATAGGTTCTCTACAAACCGACATGAACAGAAGCTAGAAGTGGACGGAAGATAATAATATGAAGTTTAACACTGAGAAATTTCAGCTGTTACGGTATGGAAAAAGAGAGGACCTAAATTGACAGGAAATTTAGAGAAATTCAAAAGCAAAAGATTTAGGGGTTGTAATGAGTGATGATGCGAAATTTGAAACACAAAATAAGATAGCAGTAAACAGAGCAAAGAGAATAACTGGGCAGATACTGAGAACCTTTAAACGAAGGGATAGGAATATAATGATTCCTTTGCTGAAAACACTGATCATACCCAAATTTGAATACTGCTCGGTCCTAACATCCCCATATAAAAAAGAAGACATTAGACAGCTAGAACGGATTCAGAGAAGCTTCACAGCCAAGATCAACGGCTGCAAATAACTAAATTACTGGGAAAAGTTACGCGAATTAAACCTATATTCACTGGAAAGGAGGAGAGAGAGATACACCATTATTTACACTTGAAAAATAATGGAGAAACTAGTCCATTACTCTGAACCCTGTAACTTCCCAAACAACAGTGGAAAGTAGAAAAGGAAGAGTGTGTCGTGATTCCAAATTAAAGATTAGACAGGGAACATCACTGAAAGAAAATAGTTTTGCTGTGAGAGGACCAAAACTGTTTAATCAGCTGCCCAAAGACCTAAGGAACACAAGTGGTGTTGTGGTGGACATCTTCAAAAGAAAATTAGACGCCTGGCTTAGAACGATCCCCGATGAGCCGGGCGTACCTGGCTATGCGACGTGGAAAGTACAAGAAACCAACTTACTATTTCACCAGGCCAACTCGAGAGGAGGGCGACAAGCTTGACCTTCGTAAAATGACGAATCATCGCACGGAACATTTGAAAGGTTGAAAGGCATGTTGTGGAATTCATGCAGCTACTCCTACAGGGTGAGATCTACAGGCATTTACTTGTCCTCATGACTTCACCAGATTTCCCACCTCAAATAAGTCGCTTATTGTTTTCGACAAGAAGACCGTTTTCTGAGAACGTTTCCTTGGCGACCAGACGTCACACCAAACCCTCGAGGCATCCAGTTGAAGCTACCTCTTTCGAAATCTCTTCAGCCTTGGCTTGCACTTCATCCAAGATACCACATTCATTTAGTAGGCCTCTGCTAGCCATATTCATTGCTTGAACTTAATTAACTCAAAATTCACTTCAATCGAGCAATCTTACTTTTTGTTAATCATTTAATTTACGATTTGTCCTTTTGTAATCATCGTCATTCTCAGCAATTCATACACTTTTCTTATTGACATTTATTCAAGCATTTGTACGTTATTTCACTCTGTTACATTTATCATTATTTATTTTGTTAATTAAAGTAAAAACCACGAAGTTTATTAATCTCCTTTAGTTTTTACATGTATTTTGGTGACCCTTCAAACAAGTAAATAATATTTAATTATTTAATTACATTAATTATAGGGCTTACAATCAACAGGATAATATATATATATATATATATATATATATATATATAGGTCGCCGTGCCAATGGGGCCAAGTACCCCAGGTCCTGTAGTGGTTAAATTTTTCCTGTTATGCGCAGCGGTTGTTTTTAATCAACGTGTCTCTTCCGCATGGTGGGAATGTGTACCACACTCACAGTTTCTCCCTCACTAATGCCTCTTTCAGTCTGTCTCACTGAATAGGTATAACTTCTCAGTTTACACTCACTTCATCATTGTACAGTTGCGGTATCATTTACTCTACTTCATTTTGAGTGTAATCTTGATCATTAATTGTCCCTCAAAGTATGAATTCTTGCATGAATTCTAACAACAAAGTACATTCAAATAATTAAGAGAAGGTAATTTAGATGGTTTTAGTTCCAAGCGACACTTTTTATTTACTCCAAGGAAAATGTCTTTCTGTTTCAGGTTCAATTCACATATATATACCATGGAAATACGACGGTCGGAGGTTTAGAACGGGCCAAAGTATTACAGTATTTAAATTTTTTCTTTTTTTAGAAAAAAAAGAAACTAATAAATAAAGTGTTACAAAGTTTCTTGCATAAATTCAAAGAAAAAACAAATTGGCGTTCAAACAAGCTTAATCAAAATTTTGACGTTACATAACAAAACACTTAACTGAGTTCAAGCGAGTATAGTAAAATTTTCACACGGCAGATTTAGAACTATGTACAGGAAGAACGTGTCAACCCCAAGCAGTTTTACAAGATTCCCCCCCCCCCCCCAATTCAACTGTGTAACAGCTTTTATATCACTATAATTTTGGGTGGAGTTAACCAAATCTGACTGCCTTATAGGTAGGGTTTCCCCTCATGTTAACCAATTATCGACTAGCCAGATTGCTACATTTACAGGGTTTTGCTTTTCCTTTGAAGAAGGTTTGTTCCTGAAAGGTATAGTTTTACACAAAATTTTAAATCAGCCAAGGAATCCTATGGTTTGACAGAACATTTTGAAACAAATTACTGAAAAATTAGAGAATGACTCGTAACATAATACATTCAGCTCCGAGGATCGGGTCAACCAGATCCTCACCCTAAGGGTCATGTGGAAAAAAGGAAAACCAAAGGTATTCAGAATCGGCGTAATTTTATACGCTTTTTTTTCACATTTTTAATATTTCTTATCCATTTAATTTAAATGGATTTCCTTGTGTTCGACCTATCGGGCAGACGATCACCCTACATATGTTAAGTGGGAAAAAAATTTTAAAACCCTTTTATATACCGGGTGGGCCAAAAAAACTATTACCCAACATTTGAAAAAATATTGTGGCTCACCCTGTATATTGATCTTACTGCTGAGGCCGTATGTTGTACCCATACGTTTACTCTTTCAAACATTGGCTTTGAATCTACATTCAACGCCCCAGGAGTAAAGGTACAGGCTCACAACTATAGGGAGGTATCAGAATATGGTGCTCAATTGAAAGGCGGTCAAAATCAGCAACTGATACTTTCAGATGACAGTCAGTTTTTTCATAAATAATTAATTTTCCTCATTTTTACACAAAATAATTAATTTATTTCCTTTTTCATTTCAGACCATCATTCTGCTGTAGTTGGTGAACAAGTTATAACATAATGAAATACTCTTTGGAAGATGACGCATTGATATTGAACCTGCTTAAGGAGAAACACTGGCGTACAAAACGAATGAAGAAAGGGTTTCCAAATAAACGGTGGATGGTACCGGACTTCAATATCTCATAAAGAAAATCGATATCACAGGGTCGACCAAACGAAAAGAAGGCAGTGGAAGGCCAAAAACATCACGTACTGAGGAAAATATTGACACGTGATATAGAGTCAAGAAGAAACGCCCGACACCCACAAGTCCGTTAGGGAAATTTCAAAAACGACTGGTATTTCTCGCTCTAGTGTTCGTCGTAGAGTAAAAGATGATCTCGGTGTTAAATGTTTTAAAAGAGTCGAAGTTCGTAAACTCTCTGCATAAATAAGCAAGCAAGAGTTGAAAAATGTTGCGCTCTGTTAGATCGATTCCCAGACAGAGAAGTGTCGAAAATATGGTTCAGCGACGAGACCTTTACGGTTGCTTCAACAATAAACACACAAAATGACCGAGTTTATGGAAGACATGACAAAAAATCTATCAGTGTAGATGGACTTTGCAGGGAACGTCCGCATTTTTCTCAAAAAGTACTAATGGTTTCTATCTTTATTTCAAAGTTAGGGAAGTCAGAGATTGTTTTTGTTGATCAAAATGCCAAAATCACTGCGGTACTGTCGTCGATAAGGGGGAAGTCAAGGTTGCAAGCGTGCATTGATAATGGAGGGCACATTCCGCATAATCTTGGACTCAATTAGGTAACTGTATAGAAACAGGAAGTTTTTCTACCCGTGTCTGTATAACAGCGAATTATAAAATAATGGTTACAGTTAGCAAAAATCCAACTTCACCACGAGATAGACCATGAAATTCTATACAGGAAACATATATTGATTGGACAATTAACATTTGATAAGGTAAAATTATATTGTTCAAAATCAGGGTAAGAGTTGTTTTTGGCCCACCCTGTATAATAATATTCGTCTATCGCGCAAAGACAAAAAGAAATATCGCATAGTTGCATGTGACTTCTATGGCAATCCCTCTTATTATTATATAATAATAAGACTAACTTTTTGCTTATATGAATTAATATAGCACGTAAGCCTTTCCGTTACCCTGAGATCGGGTTTAGTTTTAAACTTCTGCAAAGCAATTTAACTTGAATGGGATTAGCTCGTTTTGTTTCAAAATTTAATTAACGGTTTGTCACTTGCTTTTTGGTTATTATTTATATAATGGAAATTAATTAATATGGAATTTCAAAACATGAATTTAGGTTCATTTAATATGGACTGCACTAATTATATTATAATGTCGTGTGTATATATACTGTATATCAGTAAATTGGTAAAGGGAGTGGGTAGAGGCAATGAGGAGTGGGTGAGGGGAAAGAGAAAAAAGACTGGAAAAAGCAGAATTTTAATTTCTCAAACGAGACGGGGCGGGGGGTGGTAAAGGGTGTCCTAGAAGTCTTGGAGGGGTTTTATTTGGCTATAACTTTTTTGTTTGGGGATCAAATAAAAAAGGTTTGTAACACCTGAAAATATATTTATTGCGATTTTAATTGTAAATTTAATATCTGGTGAAAATCTTAATTTTCATTGCGTAAATCTAAAATCACATTAGCGTACGTTATCCGACTCTGATGATCTTGTGGTTTAATTTCTTGAGCAGTTTGAATTTTGTACGGGTAAAGATTGATATCCTCTCTTAAAATTCGATGTGAGGAACTTCTAAAAATTTTTAATTCCTGGCTGCGTCGTCGGACTGATGTGGATTTTCCTCAACGCTTTCACGAACCATCTCAACCCGAGTTGGACTTCGGTTTGTCCGAGGACGCTCAGTCCGTGGTTCGTCTCCCTGATCCTTTCCTATACGAAATTTAGCGACGTACCGTCTAATAGCTCGATCAGAAGGAGCAGAACGTGTGTTGAATTTTAATCGAAAAGCTCTTTGAGTGGCAACGCTGGAAGAGTTGTTTGTCAAATAAAGTTCCACAATAGCCACTCTTTGTTGCACTGTCCAGAATTCCATTTTCATTAATCGCAGCAAGGGTACTTTAATTGAAAAATAAAAATAAATAAATTAATCAAAAAAGAAAAAAGTTATAGGCAAATAAAAACCCCTCCAAGACTTCTGGGACACCCTGTATAAGGGAAAGGCGATAAGATAAGAGGGCTGGGGTGTCGCCCGCAAAAAAATATAAAATTAAATATAGAGTATAGTAACCTAACCTAAACTAATCTAATCTAACCTTGAATATAGACTATATAAAAGTAACCTAACCTAACCATTTTTTCACCTCCCTCAAAAATAAGCTAACCTAACCTACTCTCACATACCATCCTCTCCTGATATATATATATATATATATATATATATATATATATATATATATATATATATATGGGATTGAACTCAGAATGGTCCCCTGAGGTTTTTTCATGATGTACACAGACCGTGCATGGAACAAGGAACTCTTTTGGGAAAATTAAATCCAGTATAGTCCGAATAAGTAATTGTAAATGACAAATACTATACTTTTTCGTTTTCATGATGTTAGCCCGACTTGGGCAAAGGGGCCTCTTTGCGAGTGACTCGTTGCCAATTTCGGGCTAACATCATGAAAAAGAAAAAACTGTAGTGTTTGCCATTTACCATTACTTATTCGGACTATAGTGGATTTAATTTTTCCAGAAGAGTTCCTTTGTTACATGCACGGTCTGTGTGTATCATGAAAAAACCTCAGTGGACCATTTTGAGTTCAATCCCATCATGAAATGGACATTTTATGTGCCTTGAAAAGTGGACGCTCAATTTTGCCAGTTAAGGTTTAAGTTTTAGTTTTAGGCTAAAAATACAATAGTTACCCCTTTTCCTTTGATATATTCAATCCGACGCGAATGCAACGAGTCTTTTGCTTATATTGAAGTTCTGGATATAGTAGGCTAGGTGTAGCTGTAACCCCTAGATCCTGTCCCAAAGCTGGATCCTGTTTGCGAGAGACTCGTTGCCTACGTCGGGCTAACATCATGAAAAAGAAAAAACTATAGTGTTTGTCATTTAATTTTCCCAGAAGAGTTCCTTGTTCAATGCACGGTCTGTGTGTATCATGTACACATATATGTGACATAAATGCTATGAACTTTAACGGGAAGTATGGGCGAAAAATGGTAGAGTGCAATTGCAATATTGAAGAATGTTGCAAAGGGGTAGGGGTAATGTTGCAACTGGGAGAGATATTGCAACAAGGGGTTATGCAACAATTGGGGTGGGGTAACTCCCCAAGTTGCATGAAGGGGAGCTTTGGGGGGACAAGGGAGGATGACCTCTCCCCAAAGGGGTGACTCTGACCTCTTTAGGGGAGAAGTTGGGACGGCCTCACCCCCCACAAAGTATACCCTAGCATAAGAGAGAGAAAGAAGGAGTCTTTGGGGAGGAGGTGCGATTGCCTCACCCCCAGAGGGGTATCCTAACCTAACAAGGTATACCTTAACCTAAGAAGGAGAGAGAAGAGAACACATGTTTTCACCTGGACAACCAGGCGCATAATGCCAGCTCAGGGTACCAACATCTGTTATATAGAAGATCGGGAGTTGCCAGAGAGCACTATTTATTTATTTTAAATTTTATATATGGAGGGTTGCCAGATGTTTATTTTAATTATTTATTTATTAAAGGTAAGAGAGAGAGATGCTCTCAATGCTTAGAGGGGGTTGCCAGTTATTGAATTTATTTATTTATATATATGGAACGGTTGCCAGTTATTGAATTTGTTTATTTACTCGTTATGTAAATCCATACCATTTGAAAAAAACAATAAATACGAGATAAAATCCAATAACAGACAGTGAGTGAAAAAAGAAATGACAGAAAATAAATATACAATCAATAATAATAATACACACTTAAATTATATATACCGTATGTGTATATATATATATATTAAAATACAAAAAAAAATGTTCAAAAGAAACCGGTACTATTTTGCAACAAGAATAAAATGAAAAATTTTAGTGCAGAGATAGCTGTATTAAGATCTGTTATATACATCAGCGGCCTTAATATTAAAAGGCGTACATGTACGTTACTTTCTCTTAGATGTGTACGTACGTAAAATGGATTTCTCCTCTCCTCTTGAATAAAAAAAAAGTGTGTACATATGCGAGTATTCGAGCCGACCTAAATTATAAATAGGCGGAGGCTATACCAAAGCTATGAACGAGAGATGTCGGAATGCGGAAAATCACTTTCTAATCCTGGAAGTTTTGCTTTATTTTATATAAAAAACATGTATTTCTATTAGCTTCATTTCTGACCGCCTGCTTTCTGTGACAACATTCTCTCTCTCTCTCTCTCTCTCTCTCTCCTACGGATCTGATCCATTTTAAAAGAGCTTAGTCATTCAATACCTCACGAGTTTTAATAAAAAAAATATTCAAAAGGCTTTCAAATTATTTTTAAGACACTTGAAAAAGATATGCTCTTAGAAATTTAATTTCTGCGCGAGCTTTTTCCGATACTGTGTTTAAAATGTTATATTACAAAATTCGAATTTATTTCAACTACCATTACTATTATTTTAAACAACGTTCATGAATCATATTGCTTTTTTAATATAGTATTTGCGTTTTTAAGATAGTCAAATAAATAATTCGTATTTTCATGTTAGTATACTAAAATTGACAATAAGCATTATAAATATTTTTTTCGTTCCTCTTAACATCGTTCCCTGCTTTCTCTTTTATAGATTTTTCATCATTTTAGCCACGCTCGAACACAGCTTCCCATTGATCAGCGAAGTTGAGCGACGTAAGGTCTGGGTAGTATTTGGACAGGAGACCGTGTCCAGATGATGTAGCAACCCATGGCTCGGATTCCATAACCAATGTAACTTAACCTAACCTAACATGCCCAAAATGGGAAAGCTGAGGACGAAGCTGTGAGTAGTATGAGTGCAAAGAGACTGACAATATAAACCTCTTAACTTATTTTAAATTCACGAATGCTTTCAATTTGTTATACGTCACTTAGATATTAAATTTCTAAAAAGCATAAAAAATTACTAATTAAATGCATAATGTACAATACTTAGTATATGTGACCTTCTTTTAACACAGCTCCCCGTTGGATCAGCGATGTTAAGCGACGTTAGGTCTGGGTAGTAGTTGGACGGGAGACCGTGTTCAGATGATGTAGCGACACATGGTTTGGATTCCATAACCAATGTAACTTAACCTAACCTAACCCATGTCCAAAATGGGAAATCTGGGAATGAAGCTGTGAGTCGAATGAGTGCAAAGAGACCGACGTTTGTTTTTATTTATTAATACAAACACACTACATAAAGTAGAAATATAGAGAGTATTATAATAGTAAAATGCAATCAAATAAGTACAAAGTATTCACACTCATCTTCTGAACAAAAAATCGTGCCAGGGTTGTGAGAATATTAGTGTTGTGGAAATATTTCAAGTCTTTTATAATAATGGAAAATAAAAATCTTATATAATAATGTAAAATACTTGAGGCCACCGTGACAGAGCGTGCGAGTGGGCAATTCACTCATTCACCTTGAGATTTGAGCAGTGAAAATAAATCTGCGGAGAATAAACCAAATTTGCTAAAGACATACATTCATGTGAAAATAAATCTGCGGAGAGAATAAACCAACTTTGATAAAGACACCTTCGTTATTCGTAAAGGTGACAATCAGGATTTCATTGCCCAAAGCGTGGGCCCGTTATATCGGTGTTACGACAGCTGATTGCACACATTTAACATATCCCGCCCAGTTACACTGACAACCAATCAACAAACTTACGAACCATCTATAAGTCTTCTGGGGGTGGTGTTTACAATTGGGAATTATGCATATAAAAGGAAATAATTTCAGCTGGAACTCAGAGCAATTATTTTACCAGTGAATAAACACATGCATCATGAGTCAGTCACAACTTTACAGTTTACCAGCTTTATATGAAGATGGAGACACTTCAGCGGTGGCTACAATCAGTCTCTTTAACGCAACCGATCGGGACGGATTATTTCCAACGCAAACAGTTGATGATATTTGCAATGACGCTTCGGACGATCCAGCGCAAGGGATTGCAGTTGAAATATGAGTATAAAAATTTATGTACCTGTATTTCTATTTTATTTTATTTTTTGTGGCATATATCAGGTTGCGAACTTATTTATTTATATTAGTGTTCCTGAGGATGTCATTAGGCGAATGCTCTTGAGCACCGTTCTGTTTTCTTCATGATTATTTCTTCACATATATATATATATATATATATATATATATATATATGATGAATAAAACCACGAGGGAAAGGAAACAGAATGGTGCTCAAGCGCTTTCGTCTAATGACATCCTCAGGAACACTGAAGTACATAAGAGTTACAGCCTATATATAGGTTACAGAAAAAAGTATATATATATATATATATATACAATAAACGGAGAAATAAATATAAAAATTAAAGGATTGTGGGAGGAGCATACATATTTGTAAGGAAACTACCGATTTTAGCACTTTGCTCGAATCCAACACAAGATCAAATGAATTGTTTCCAACCAATGTTATAGTTAATTAAAAAAATAATAATAAATTGAAAAATAAAAATAAAAATAAAACTTATAAGAGGAGCATACAAATTTATACTGGAAATCTGCCCAGGTTTTAGCACTCTGCCCTTCTTGTCTATGTTCGATATATATAAAAATAAATTGAAAAATAAAAGTTATTAGAGTAGCATACAAGTTTACCAAAGGTTTAGCGTTCTACTCTTCTTGTCTAAATCCGTTCTGAACGAATTCAAAACAACAGGATCGAGTTGAAAAAGACCTTTGCTTATGTTGAAGTTATTTGTAAATTATTTGTAAGCTGTAACTCTTTATGTACTTCAGTGTTCCTGAGGGTGTCATTAGACGAAAGCGCTTGAGCACCATTCTGTTTCCTTTCCTTCGTGGTTTTATTCATCCTAAATATTTTTCACGTGTTACTTTCGTGAAATAATTTTCTATATATATATATATATATATATATATATACACACATGGATGGGATGCAGTAATTTATTTTCATGTCATTACATTTTATTGTAAAATGTTTCATCAAAATAGAAGTATCCTCAATTTCTAATTATAGATTAGTTTGCATAAGTAATTAATAATTAATATTATGGTAAAGTCCTGTTTTGATATTTCTATTCATCAAAATCGTTGAATTTTTTTTAACTTATAACAATCAAGACCCCAGTGCAAGTTTTAAATAATTTCATAAAATTCCATAATAAATTAATTTGAAATGTGAAGTTAGTCGGCATTTTCTCTTAAAGCGGTCACAAACTTCTCTGAGCGGTTCGAAGATATTTGATATTTCAAATTATAACTCTGTTCATATATATATATATATATGTTAACCCCTCCGTCTATGGCCCTGGGTTGGTTCGAATCGACGGGAGTTCTGGTTGGGAGGCAGCAACGAATCTGTTACTTGCAGTAGTTTCTTCTATAACATCCTAATTTTTTTCTCTCGCTATAGGGTCGACAGTTGTTAATTCTTCTCTTTCTAAAATACTGATATTTTCTATGATACTAAACTTATCGACTTTTCTTCTTATAACTTATCGACTTTACTGACTGAGTTCTCGGACGAGGGCACGGCTCAAAGGAAAAGATAAAAAAAACTATTTCTTTTACTGTAATTTACTACTAAAGATGTACAGATAGTGCTCTGAATTTACAGGGGTAGAGGTTAGACCCCTTTCGACCATGGCTCAGGCCGGAATCTTAAAACTAAGGAGGCAATTGGCCTCTGCCCCCTCCTCGCTGAGAGGCTGCTAACAAGGGAGTGAAGTCGAAGTAAAAGTTAATCATTATTTTACAACAAGCCCTTGTGGTTTACTTCTAGAGTAGGAGACATTATAAAGAGTAGAGATAGGGCTTTTAGGCTATATAAATGCGATAAGGACAATTTGTGGTTACGAAACAACTACATATCTCTAAGGCGTGAAGCGAAAAGTGTAATAAAAAAGTCCAAGCGCGAATTTGAAATCTCCATAGCTCGTGAAGGGAAAGAAAACCCCAAGCGATTCTTTCAATACGTCAACAATAGAAATCCAGTAAAAATGTCTTGGGGCCGTTGAAAAATGTTAACGGAGATCTAGTTTCTGAAAACAAGGAAATGTCTACCTTGCTAAACGAAATTTTTACGTCAGTTTTTACTAGAAAAGATGTAACGAATATCCCTACGGTCATAGACATAATACCTTTTGATAATGGTAATATTTTGGATAATATTGTGGTTAGTGAAGGGGAGGTAATGCTCTATATTGATAAAATGAAAACGCGTAAATCACCGGGGCCGGATTCCATATATCCCATACAACTAAAAGAATTAAAAGATAGCATTGTTGTGCCGCTAACAAAGATTTTTAATGCGTCTATTTCTGAGGGGTGCGTACCAGATAATTTCAAGTTAGCAAACGTAACACCTATCTTTAAGAAAGGCGATAAAGGTGCGGCGGGAAAATATAGGCCAATCAGTTTAACGTCTATTGTAGATAAGCTACTGGAATCAATAATTAGGGATCGTATAGTCGAACACTTAGAATTGCACAACTTAGTTAGAAATACGCAGCACGGTTTTAGGCGAAACAAATCTTGCTTAACTAATCTTTTAGAATTTTTTCAATGCGTGGTTGACGTTTACGATAGTCATCGTGGGGTTGATGTAGTGTATTTAGATTTTCAAAAAGCTTTTGACACCGTACCGCACAAAAGACTCATTGAGAAAACTAAGGCTCATGGAATCATGGGTGTAGTAATAAATTGGATAGAAGAGTGGTTGCAAGGTAGGAAACAGAGGGTGGTCGTTGATGGAGCGGAGTACGCTGTCCAATTTTGGAATTCGCATATGCGCAAAGATATAGACAAAATCGAAAGAGTTCAAAGACGAGCAACTAAGATGATTCCGTCGCTTAGGTCAAAGTCGTACTGGGATAGGCTTAAGGAGTTAAAATTGACTACACTCGAGACTAGGAGGCTAAGGGGTGATCTAATCCAGGTTTTCAAAATTACGAATGGGTTCGATAACGTAGATAGAGATAGCTTTTTCGAAATATCTCAATATAGTAGGACTAGAAATAACGGGTGTAAGTTGACAAGTAGAAGGTTCGAGACAACAGTTGGCAAAAACTTTTTTATGCACAGAATAGTAAATAGCTGGAATAGTTTGCCGGTAGAAGTAATTAGTAGCACCTCTTTAAACATGTTTAAAAATCGATTAGACAAATATGTTGATAGATTGGGTATAGTTTAAGGTAGTAAAATTAAGGCTTTGTGGTGATAGATCCCACAGCTCAACACAAGTGTTGTGGGATATAGGGAGGCAGCATATTGGGTTAAGGGATACTCTCTGTCCTTACACACCCCATTTAAAGAGATTCCTCTGCCGAGCCGTGCCCCCCATAGTACTGTGAGGTATTGAAAAACTCATGATCTTTACTTGCCCCACAAACACCTTTAAATGGGAGACCCAAAATAGGTCCACACACATTTCTACATTACTGTACAGTCTTTACAGCCACACCTACACTTTTCCTCCTAAGTATATATATTGTAATGTATATGGTTGTAAATTGTGACTTGGTCCGCAATTGATATGGACCGTGACTTATTTTTGGTTGGCAAGGTACTGGTATTGACTGGATTCTTTGGATCTGATATATTTGCATGTCGGTTATAAATAGATATAGAGTGTAACATATTTGTGGATAGTAGTCTATTATGACTTGATCCTCTGGATCCAGAGATTCTGTCTTTAGTTATACACTGAAAATTAATTAGTTTTAAATTGAGAATTATTTAGTTTTGTAAAAATTGGTCGTTGCCACTGTACAGGCAGTTTTTACATAGTGGAGCCACCTCGATGGGCCGAAGTGGCCCCTAGCGTGCCCACTGTAAAAATTTCTTATGTTCTTGTGGTTCGGAACCCACGTAAAATTGTAGGTCTCCTCCGCCACCACGGAGGACATGCACAATACACAATTACGAACACAGTTAGGTAGACCAGCCATGAGTGGATCCTAGGGCCTTTGTTGGTCTGAAACATTATAACTATATATTATCTAAATTTTGGGGGAGTGCAGTTTGAAGGTTAAGTTTCCCCCCTTTAAACACATGATCAGATTTTTGAAAGATTCCAAATAAAAATTTTAAAAAAATAATAAAAAATAAATAATCGTGTTTTCGCCAAGTATGCTTTTCTAAAGGGCGACATAATTTCGTAGTACTTTAAGTACAACCTGAGTACATTGTAATTTCGGGTTTACAACCATTATGATTATAATTATGGATTAGTTCACATTCACTTAGTATCGTTTAATTACAGTTCCATTTAAAGTACATTATTAGATTATATATTAAATTATTATCGTTTAATTAAAGTTTCATTAAAGTACATTACAAGTTATTATTATTAATTACAGTTTTATTAAAGTACATTACGTCGTTTACAATTCTTACAGCGTTTTCATATTTATTTATGGTTATTAGTACAACACAAAGTACATGGGCACATACGGTATATATTTACACAACATGACACACATGATAATAAGTTATATGTATATTTGAAATCAGAGGCAGAGGAGGTCTTTCGTTTTCAGATGTTCGATTTATGCTGTGATTAACGGAATTTGACCACTTGCCTAAGCATTTATAAATATCTTCCGAGGGGTGAACGCACTTAAAAAAAATAATAATAATAATAATACATGCAAACGTATTTGCGCCATTTTGAACGAACAGGTACGGAGGCATAAAGTTTCGTACCATTTCGTAGACTGACGCGAGTAAAAATTAATATTTAATAAAATTGATATAGGATAATGGTCAAGATAGGACATGGATGTATGAATGAACAACGTATAAATAATGACGTATAGAGTACAGTTTTTATTATTATGTTAAAGAATTTCCATACATTGTATACTAGAGATATGATGAAAAGAAATTAATGACGGGAAAATGTGAAGGGAATTAAGTTACTTAATGACGTCATAGTTATTTACTTCATACGTACAGTATAACCTGTATAAGTCATTATTGGGAGGATTTAAAAGAAACGAATTAGAGACAAAGAGTGGGTATTAACGACTACGAAGTACAACTACAGGTTCCAATCCTGTTATATGCAATGTGTATGCATAACAATGGGTAACAAAATTTGAAAAAATTTCTGTTTATTGTGGTTTTTCTGTCGTTTCTTAATGATTTCGGGGCGCTGATTCAAAAAATGATATTGGTTTTGCTCTATCATCAACCGTTTCAAAAATATAGGTTATCACACTTTTCATATGGCAAAGTATATAAAGAAAGCTAACATAAGTATTTTCTGAAAATAAAAACACTATTGGAAATTAATGTTTATTGAGCCAAAATTGTTTGACAAACCCAAAATGGTGCAAAGGATATAATATATATCATGAGGAGAACCGATAAGAGAATAACAAGCCTCGTTATGCAGTGTGCGTTCCTTAAAAATGCACTGAAGACACTTCCGCGTATGAACATTCTTATCCTTTCTGATCAGCGACCATACGTAGTCTCCCATCATGGAAGCATCCCAATGGCCCTGGTACCTTTTCTCCATCCATCGTTTGAATATCTTGATGGAATCTTTCGCCATGTTCTTCACTCACATCACCCAGGTTATCAGGTTATCTAGATGTGAATGCAGATAGTGTAATTTTAAAGACATACGGCACCCCATTGTGCCATAGCACTTAATCAAGTTTGACACTAACTCCTTATAGTTTGGTGCTTTATGGTTGCCTAAAAACCCACGAACCACATCACGGAAAGCACACCAAGCCTCTTTTTCGATAGGAGTCATCTTGGCTTCAAGGTTCTTTGAATTCAACAGCGCCTTGACTTGTGGTCCTACAAAGATGCCAGCCTTGACTTTGGCCTCAGAGAGTTTAGGGATCATGACCCGAATCTGTTGGAAAACTTCCCCTCCAAAATGTAACGCAGTTACAAACTGCTTAATTACTGTAGACCCAACTTAATATGGAGAGGTGGTAGCAGAACTATGTCAGGCTTCACAAAAGGTTCCCTGCTATCCCACAGGCAAAGAAAACATGAATATTTAGTAAACCCTCCTTGTAAACCTAACAGGAAATCAATCATTTTGAAATCACCACACACGTCCCAGTTATATTGTTCATACCTGATTTGAGTGAGCAGTTGTTTGACATTTTCATAGTCCTCTTTCATTTGAACAGAATGTGCAACTGGTATAGATGGATATTTGTTCCCATTGTGGAGTAGAACAGCTTTTAAACTCCGAGTTGAACTGTCAATAAACAGGCGCCACTCTGAGGGTATATGTGTTAACCCAATAGCTGTGAATAGACCATTAACCTCGCTGCAATAACAGAGAGAGCCATTGACATCGTAGAACCTTGCAAACTCTTCATGCCGCTTTCGGTATACAGTGCTCTTCCAGTCTTCTCCAAGCAAATTCCACTCTTTGAGTCTGGAGGTCAGAAGCTCAGACCCTGATTTCGTCAGACCCAAATCTCTAATTAAGTCGTCCAATTCCCTCTGATTTGGAAAGTGAGGGTTTGTACTGAAAGTTACAGTATATTCTTCATCATGACTGTCCTCACCAGCCGACATCTCAGATGAGCTAGCTGCATCCTCATTTTCAACCTGCAAAGCAAAGAAACAAAATATAGGCATAGCTATATATGTAGAAGAGCATCAGCTCTAAGAAAAATCGACACATAATGACCCACAATCTGTAAATACAGAAGGTAAAGTAATGGATAGATACCTGTTCTGGTGGACGTGGTATTGGAAGACCTTCGTCATGTGGTACAGGAGATATGGACGACGCTATGCTTGGATACTGAAGAGTCTGCCTTCCTTTAACTTTCCTGTACTTAGAAACATCTATCATGCAGTAGTAGCAATCGTCGTGGTGGCTCTTTGGGTCTCTCCATATTCTGGGTACCGCAAAGGGCATTGCCTTCCGTACTCCCCCAGCCACCTTTCAAGTGTGGAGCGGCAGCTTCCACAGATCACATGGAGTGCCCAGGGCTTATCTTGGTCACCCATAGGCATACCAAAATAGAGCCGATACGCGATCCAGAACTTGGTGCCTTTCAAAATCTTGTGCGATACTTGCTTGGGGCCTATGTAATACCCACAAACGTAGCAGAATATATCCGGCGAGTGTTTACAAGCTCTAGTTGCCATTCTCTTTACCAAACTGTACTACATTAATCATAACCTGCAGATATAGAGAGAAGAGTTATTAAATCTGCAACAGATTACAGATTCCAGAAAAAAGATGTATTGACAACACTGAAATAATGTTCGCAATAAAAAAGGATCGATAACATTCAAATCGTCAGCACAGAGAAACACAGAAACACAGTACCTCAGTGCTGGTAACCATCAGACAAACAACCTGCTTTCTTTGTGTGCTCACACTTACTGACTTCTCAGACTCTGCGCTCTTCTTTATATAGCACAGTGAAAGTTTCGGGCAATTTCTAGAGCAAGAAACTGTCAACGAACATCCGGATTGTTCTCAACAATTCCTGATTATTCTGATATTGCTGCGCCCACAATAACATTATACTGGTAAAACATGAAAAATGGATTATCTCTGAAACCATTGATGATACACACAAACCAAGGCCAGATTTGGACTCAGCGCCCACAAATGCATATAAAAACAAAAAATTCTATATAAACAGAATCAGTGTTACACAGTGTAATCTAGGGATGAGGGTGAGATGCAGAGACAACCATAATTAATTATAATAAATTCTATAACAAATGAAAAATGGAAATATGGATACAATTAAACCATATAAATGGTAGATCGTAGGGTTGTGACACAAACAAAAATAGAAAGCAACAAATAAATTTTTTAGCCAAAATCGCATCAGGCGACTTTGGCTCCTCATGCAAAAATGAATATGGATTATTCATTGTTCATTTTTACAGTTATATATATATATATATATATATATATATATATATATCAGAGCTGGGAAACCGCACACCAAATGGGAGGTTCGCACCCGCACTTCCGCACCCGCACTTTGCCTCTTCCGCAACCGCACTTCCGCACACCTCTAAGTTTTCGCACTTCCGCAGAACCGCTCACGCACCCGCACCCTATTTACATATATAAAGTTTTATCGCAAGGAAATATATAAGTTTCCATTAATATATTAATACTTTTATAAACTTTTATTTAATATTTAATTGTGAAAATGAAGTTTTAATACAATAAAGTCATTTTTTTGTTATGAGAGGTCAGAAAATTACTAGAATACAATATCATTTAATTTAATTTTGACTGGTGTGTGGACCAATCCGCACACCTTCTGCATCCGCACCTCCGCACCTTTTTACCGAGGTGGCCGCACACCGCACCTCCGCACACCATTTCGCTCTTCCGCACAGTGCGGATGTGCGGAAGGTGTGCGGAACTTGCCCAGCACTGAATTATATATATATATATATACTCTGCATGTGTTTTTTATGAAAAACAAATAGGTTTTTATTAAAAAAGATTCAGAAAAATATATGAACTAATCAAATTAATTTAAAATTATCCTTTCTCTTTAAAGGTCCGATGAGGAGCTGACTCGTGTTATACAATCTTTTCATGAGACCATTGAAGAAGCGCATGTCGTGGTTCTGAATACGGAGGTAGAAGTTTTATCGCGTTTAAACCCAGAGATTGCCACATCATCAACGAGATAATATAAGCTTTTTCGTTTTTCTTATGTTTCGGTAAAAGCTTTTTCTTTTTCACGTATTTCGGGTGAAAAATCATGTTTTATAAAATAGTACAATTTTTTATATCCATCTTAAATTAGTAACAAAATTAGTTGCTGTTACATTTTAAATAAAACTACAGAATACACAAACTAACATTATTGGAGACAACATTGATGCAATTATTCATTTTATATATACGAGTAAAACATCATACAACACCGAGTGCGCACAAACGGGAACCTATCTGTCTGCATACCACTTCATTATTCCACTCAGTGTGACACGGGCGAATAATTTTTAAAAAATTATAAATTCCTTACCATGTGACATGTGCATGAGAATTGAAAGGTAATACATACCACATACTTTACTAAAATATCCCTGGAATCGATAGAGGATTCCAGACAATTTCAGGAATGTTTAGCTGTTTCATGGATGAGTCCGAGTGAATTAAAATAGTACAGGCGGTCCCTATTTTTAAAGTAGAGAGCTATCCAATGAATCCCTTCACCACAAATAACATCGGTATTCACAATAAAACCTCCGCATTCTCTCGTAGTTGGGAATTTCAATGTTTCTTCGCAAACACACCGATAAATTTGGAGCGAGTCAGTCGTTCACTGTTCATTACTCTCTGAAGTGTATTTGCGTCCATTTTAAAAGTCAGTGACAACGCCCCTAAATCTGTCAACTTCTATTATGGCTTGTGACTCGAGGTATACTAGTACCCTAATAGGCGCGTCTATCGGCTTGGCGAATTCCAATATGACTGAGATGTTTCCACTCTGTTGTGGACTTAAGTGTGTATTTACACTAGCAGATAAGTCAGGTGTGATGTCAGACGGATAAAGGTTAAATTGATCGATGAAATCTTTCTGCGTTACCCCAATTCCGAGCTCATCACAAGCACCTGCAATATGAGCCAGATTACTATATACTCTCGCGCAAAGCGGGAACACAGTGTCTGATGAATAATCCGTATCCATTGCCCCGCCTAACGCAACGCAATTGACGTATATCGTTATATTTTTAAGGCCGAAATTCTCGAATTTAAAAGCATTCTTTTTATATTTTCCATTCACCGAAGCGTGTTCCTGTATTCCAATTAATATCCTTTTCGGTAGAACTCCCAGGGCCACGTTCTCTATCTGTTTCGAGACCAACCATGCTGGCACTGTGTATAGTTTGATCTGTACTCTGTTAATTGGGTATTTTATTGTGGCATGTAGTAAATTTTTCTCAATTTCTATTTGTTTAGGCGAACTTAATTTCACTCGGCGTACGCGGAGGTATGTTTCCATAATATGAATCACAACGGGCTTTGCACCCTCTTCTTGATCAGCACCCAGATTTAAACAAATCTCAGGATTCGTGTGGGTGAGCTTTATTTTCATATCAATTTCATTCACAAGCAGCTTCTCCTACAATGTGAAGTCTGTATGCAGGCGTCCAAAACACATATATCTTTCTTTTCAGAATTTGTAAATTTGTCCTTTATACTGTTTTCGTCTTTAGCCTGATAATAGCCCTCGGCAGTTAAAAAGGTATCCTTCGATTCTTTGGAAAAGTTCAGCACATTTTCCAGATAGGCTCGTAGGTGATAGTACCCCTCCCTGCCGAGATGTTAACCTGATTTAAATATACGCCACACTGGTTGAATATGGAGTGCAGAAAGTTTGTTTCAGGGTATACAGCATATTTGTCATCGCAGTCCGCTCCATCAGAATGGGCTATACGTAGTTTAGCGTAGATGTGCACGCAGCTTGGATCAAAAAAGTAAGGTCCTGAGCTGGGTATCACGAATTCTATAGGTGCACTCGAGGAACTAATTGTGTTTAACGGGTTAATTGTAATAAAGTCACTGTGCTCAATAGAAACTTGAGTTGGGGGCATGTCAAAAAGGGACAGCTCCGATTTACAACATTGTGAACTATACGGATGGATGAAGCGTGCCGTGACGAGTCAGAAATAGTGCCACCTCTCTCGACAAGTAGTAAACAGCTTATTATTCATGAGAGCAATGTCCGTTGCTTATATCAGTCAAAAAAATGGTCAACCATAGGTTTCAGTCACTTAGAACACTTCGTCTTTTTGATGTTTTTTTTACGTTTAACGCCACGTGCCCTCGTAACCCTTCTTCTACCGGACAGCCCTCTTCTTCCCACCACCACGCATTTTTCTCTTTGCATCTTTGATGATTTCGTCCCGTGTACGCTTTAAGTGTTTTTTTAGAGCTTCTTTAGGTTTAGCCCCAGTTATTATGTCTTCTACCTTGTTAAAACCTAATTGTAACGCTTTCCTCCCGAGATATCTGGCACCCCTCTTCAGCAAGGGGACAGCCGTACGTAGTATTGTTGAAAAAATTGATCCAAGCCAACTACCACGCTGGTATCTCACACCCCGATAGACTGTGAAAGGCTTTCTGTCCATTATAACTCAGTGCGTCGAAAGTGCAGCTTCACTGTTAAGCTCCCATCACCGAATGGGAAATTTTTTCCCTCAATCGTTCTTATATATATTGAGATATTGGTTATTAGATTAGCTGCGACATTCACATAATGGGGCCTGTCGTATGTAATACTCAAGCTCTTCCCCCTATAGTTGGAGATGTGCGCGATGCGCAGCAAGCGTGCCTGGGTATCCCCAACAAACTGGTGCTCCACTGCATTGCTCTAAATATAGCACATGTCTGGGGGTGTATAGCCATCACCCAATTTCTCCAATTTCATCTGATACATTAGGCTGGACAAGTCATGTTGTACCTCGTGAAAGGTATCTCTTTGGAAGGCTGATCGATATCGCCCCTCGGTTATAATTTTGGACAGTCCTTTGTCTTTAATATTTCTGTTAGTCTGTGATTTTAGGATTAGAGTATGTGCAGGGTTTTCTTTGTTTACGATTTCGTATACTAAATCATCCGTAAGATTTGAGTTTTTTAAACTGACGTTTAAGTCTCTCACAACATCCTCAGCCGCACCATAACGGCCCGGACCTAGTGTTTCTACTGTACTGTAATACTGTGCATCCCCAATCCTGGCGATACGTATGGTTTCATCCCGAGTTACCCCGGCTTTTTCACACTCATCAAGGTCTCTAAGAACTGTAAAAACGGGTTCTTTATAATCAATATTTAAAAAGAGGGTGTCCAACTGAATTTTGCATATCCCCACCTCATACGAATCATGACTCAATTCACTGGGCCCATGGAGTTCTGTTACAAAGTTGGCCAGGGTGTTGTTAGTACAGACAGAGAAGAAGAGGACGGTAGTGTGACGTAGAAATGGTTAGGCGCCATGTTGCATACTATTTAAGCTTCATTATTGCATCAGTTTTTATATGTGTTGAAGCTTTCTGGGTATCTTAGCCATTTCACCAGGTACATTTTTCTCTTTTCTGAACCTTTGCTGCCTAAAATTTTTTCAATTTTAAACACATTTTTTACTAAATTAAATGCCACTTTCTGCAAATCCTCGCGGTAAAAGCTTCCTCCGATTTCTTCCCCATTCAAATCTTCAACGTAATACAGCATTATTTCGCCTTTAGGTCTCATAGCCCTAACTTTAAAACTCTCACGTGTCCAACCTTGCTCAAATCCCTTCGCGAATTTATTTCCCGAACGCGACAGCCTTACATAATCATTGATTTTGAAACGCGCAGAGTGTGGCGGTGTTCTACGAATGTCTCTTCGCACACCAGGCTCTGTGCGCGTACCTCTTTCTAATATCTCGTTAGGTGTTGTCCTAATCGTGCGATAGTGTGAGCGGTTGTATGATGAGGCCAATGATTCCAGAATGTCTATATATTTGTGTGTTTTTATGTGTAAAATACTGGTGCATGCGTTCCTTTATGGTACGTTGAACTCTTTCAGCTAAAGAGGCCTTATATGTAGAATTGGTAGTGTAGTACCTGATATTAAGCTCTGACATGTTCTGAAAAGCTCGGCCTATAAATTCTTTCCCCATATCCGTACAAAAGTAACCAGGAACCCTGTTTTCTTTCAACATCAACGTTTTAGTGACTTTAGCATCTGTTTCAGGCGATTTATTTTTCAGAGGAATTAGCCACAGATATGTAGAGAATACATCTATTATGAATAGGATGTAGCGGTAACCATCGTTATAGACTGAATATCTTTGCATGTCTGTTAAATCCGCTTGCCAAATAAAGTCAATCGAAGCCGCTGTTGTCTTGGCTGTTTTAAACCTTTTTCTCACCGGCTTATAAAGTGTATAAGCATCCTGCTCCTTTCAAAAACCTCTCAACATCTTTTTTTCCTACTCCATCATTGTAAACACTTTTGTACAGTCTATCAACGCCTCCGTAGGAGGCTGGGCTAGGAATGTCATAATGACGTTTTCGTAATATGTTAGCCATTTACGTGTTTTTGAGGTGCTACCGCTGGGGGTGATGGCGTTCTCAGTTGTGGCACATGCGAGGCATGTTCCAAGTCTTTTAACGTATTCAGATTTCCTCTCAATGATTTGGGGACATTTATTTGTTGTAGTCTTGCTTTAATACGCTTCCATCCTGATGGTGAGGGCCTATCCCACTTTCTCACCAGATTATGGACGATGTCAACGATATTCAAGCCCTGTACCTTTGTTCCTTCCACAATGATCTCACCTGTATCGATCCACTATATGCGGGAATGGATCCTCATTCAATAGATTATAAAGCCTTAAACCTTTATTCTTCAATGTATGTGGGAGGGTGCTTTTTAATACATGCTCAATATGTTGTAGGGTCGACCCGTTATTCTTTGGATGGTCAGCTCTACCGTCGGACACAGATCCTATGTCGCCATAGTCATCGTTGTCCGTGCTGTGCCTAATAACCACGGGGATCTCTGTAGGATTCTTATAATTTTCGTACTCGTGAAGAAATTTCTGCAGAGCTTCTTGGTATAAAATTCTTTTCTCCTCAGGTGTTTTTTCACTGTTAACAGGGCTAACAATTCGCTCCATTCTTTTAAGCCTGCTTTTACGGGGTTCTTGAACCGTGTCTGGTCTCTTTGAGCTTTGCAGTGAAGCATACACCTCGTGTGGAATCACTACCACTTTCTTCATTATATTAATCTAGTGAGTAAAGGCCCCAAAACTGAAAATAAGATGGGGAGGAATGACCCCCTCTTTGTAAAATAATTCGTTTTTGCTTCCACACAGTATGACTTTTACGAGCGAGTGTACGTATTATGTTCTTGTAACGGCGTAGGTGAGCCTTCTGAGGGGGTTTCATTGATACATTGCAATTTTTAACGTTAAGACATTTCACAGATGCATTTTAAAATGTCCGAGTCGATATTTTTAACAAACACTGTTGTATTGCCCGGGCAGTCGATGATAGATTTTTATTAATTCATGGTATTTCTTTAGCCTCTTTGTCATTCTGGAATTACACCGTTTCAGGCTCGTTTGGAAATATGCGTTCTTAGAAGCACCCTAAACGTGTTTCGCGGATGAAGGTCACAAAGCAAATATTCGTAACGTTGACTTGTAGCTTCTTTATAAACTTCCAAAAACTCCTTACGCTGATTTGGGAACATTTGATTGGCTAATACCTCAATTTGTGACACATCTCTACGTTGCGCGAATAAGACGAGATATGTGTATTTAACGACACATCGCGCATATACCTATTTTTGAAAAATAGATTCTGATTGATGAGGAACACGCTTATGTTAAGATGGTGGGAGAACACTGTAAATGTCTCGGCAAACGTTTTATCCATTTCTAACATGAGATCGTCAATTACAATGACTGTATATTCATTTCCCTTTAACGAATTAACGTTATATATGCCTTTCTGGAAGAAAATATCATCTTGGCACTCGTTGAATACTGACTACTGGTACGTCGAATAGCACTATATAACTTTCTGCACAAATTTTGAGAACATCTCCTTTTCCTTAATAATTTTAAGCAGATATCCTGTAGTGCCAGATATACTGTAATACAGTGGACTGGCTCGTGAACCTGAATTTTTCTACAGAATCCATCTCCAACACGTCACACCCCTAAGTGGGTCATTTACAAAATATAAAAATTTAAGTGATGTTCTTTATATTCTACAGTCTTGTTTTTCCTCTTCTTCCACTGAACCTTGAATGACGATGAGGTACAGAATCATGTCCCCATAATCGATATTACAGGCGATCCCGATGACGGTGTAGTTGTGGTTACAAACGCCATACCCGCTGACGAACCCCCACCAGCGACACATGTAACACCACCACGCGACGATCCAAAGCGGAGGCATGATAAAGAACCTTCCACGTCAGGTATAAACCGTGCCAGGCGTGCGCCGGTTGTTAGACCCCAGTAATAGAGCCCTAACTCTCTACGTCTTACGACACAACCCCCACACTAGTACCTTCCTCAAATAAAAATGTACCCCCCTTATTCCTGTTCATTTCCGGGTACATCCTCCACAACAGCAGCAGCAGCTTCTCGTGCTGTAGAAGAAGGTATAACATTCGAATTGGTACGCACCGCCACCCCCACCTCAGCCCTGACTAGAAATCGGTATATAGTCAGGGTTGACCGTGGATCTATGTATACCAATGGTGTTGAGCACGGTCTGCGACGCTTAGTTGAACGTATTGTGGAGTTTGCCCTTCAGAACCGCGACGAACGTCAGATGACGGGAATGTAGATGATTTTTGGGTAGTATACCATTCAGACGCTTGGCAGCTGTAGATGTAGAGTATATATTAGGCCGTATAGTGCAAGCCTCTCAAAGTAATACAGCCTTCAATATGGACAACTTCATGGTAGATATTGACCGTGTGTTCCGTGTTGCGGGTCATAGTGCCACACCTTTTACTCTTAATTTCAATTATCAGGCTATTTACAGAGAGTATATAAACACCGATTGTGGTTGCGTCTTTATAGCATTAGTGTTGGCCCGTATGTTTACTCTGCTAAATACATGAGCCCAAAAAAATTTGGTTGCCTACGGTTGTGCAGCGTGTTCTTAAACTGGCTTCAGATTGCAAGCTTGAGTTTGATTGTAATATGGGTCCTGAAGAGTTGAGGAGGGTGGAGCAGGAAATGAATGTTCGTATAGTTGCATTTGGAATGGATGATCGTCGTAGGACCGTGTATATTTTTAAAAGCAGTGTGAGAGATCGTACAAGACCTCTACTTATTTTAGGACTGTCAGAAACAACGTATCTCCCCATCCGTAATTTAAGGAACTTTTACGCGAATTATGATAAAAGTCGAAAATAGGGAAGGCATCATGATTTATGTAAGGGATGTCTCGAGTTTGCGGATGATATAGTGAAATATTGTAAGGATTGCCAGATGGTATGTGCGCAGTGTAAAAGCTCCAAATGTGAAAGCCGTGTGGTTGAAGCTGAGAAGAGGGACTGTAATGTATGCAGAGGCACATTTTTCAATAATAACTGTTTTGAGCTTCATAAATCAATTGGCACGTGCAGGAAAATGAGAATCTGTGAATATGGTATGTTTCATATGATGGATAATTGGGCGAATTTGAAGCATAAATGTGATGAAATTTACTGTTCTACATGCCATGAGAAATATAAGGCGGATGGAGTAAAGCATGTATGTTATATGAAAGACGCTAAGCCTAAAAATAAACCTTGTATAACTGTCTACTACCATATAGAAACATACACGGTTGTTGAAACCAAAGAGGTTATCCCACATCTACTTGTAAGCCAGACTATCTGCGATGAGTGCATGGAAGTCGAGTATGATGAGTGTCACAAATGTGGTAAACGGACAAACGTTTTTAAAACGATTGCGCACGATAGCCTCGTGAAATTCTTTGTATCCTATATTGTCAAGTTAGCGGACGAGTTCAAAAAAATGACTGTATATTCTTGTCCATAACGGCGCAAAATTTGACATACAGTTCCTTTATAAAGAGCTGCTTCAGCACGATTCATCTGAGATATTTACAGGTAATCCCTTGAAAAGAGGAAAGAAACTTATACAGATGCAAATAAGAGGTAATGTACAGTTTAAAGACACTTTATTATTCACACCTTGTAAATTAGCCAAGCTACCGAAGGTGATGGGCGTAGCCGCCGAAGTTTCAAAAGGATATGTCCCTTACACTTTCCTCACTAGCGACACTTTAAATTACGTAGGACTACCTCCCCCCAAACATTACTTTAACTATGATTGTATGAGTACAGGTGAACGTGAAGATTTTGACCGCTACTACAACAGTTTTAATGAATCTAATCCTTACAATATAGCTGATGAATGTGAGTGTTATTGCGTGAATGACGTGCGCGTGCTTAGAGTATGTTTCCAGACTTTAGAAGGATGTACATAGACCGTTTCAAATGGGATCCGTTGCAAGTCGCAATTATGATTGCCTCATTGTGCTTTACGGTATTCAAGAACAATTTCGTGCCTAAAGACACCTTAGCCGTCATTCACAGAAACAACCCTCGCAGTTATGGGCACAAGGCTATTTACTGGATCATTCACATACAGGTGTATACATAAAGCATGCCAGCAACACGGGGGAAGTACCCATTAAGGTTAATGGTCGTGTTTTTTGTGTCGATGGTCTAAGCGAGAACCGTGCCACTGGTATGAAGATGTGTACTCCTTTAACGGCTGTTGGTGGCATGGATGCCCCATCCTGAGTGCGGGATCGTAGGAGATATCCACGGTAGATCTCCTGCCGACAGTCTTGCATGGACCCGCACCTGCGATCAGCTTAAGGCACTCAGTTCACTCACAAGATCTTATGGGAGCATGAGTATGATGTGCGGATGGAAACAGATGGACAGTTCCGTGAAGAGATAGATACGATCAAGCGTTCAATTGTACTGGATCCTCTCAAATGCGTGATAACTTGTTCGGAGGGCGTACAAATCCCTTCAAGCTATGCTTTCCGCGGACAGAGGTCGTGAAACGCCATTACTACGACTTCTGCTCTTTATACCCCTACGTGATGAAGAACAATCCGTACCCCGTAGGTGTACCTCAAAAACTGGTATGACCAGCCCTGCCCAACATCGAGGAGTTCTCAGCAAATTTGAACAAGAACTATTTCGGTCTTTCTTTCGTAGACGTGCTCCCCCCTCGCGATTTATGAATGCCGATCTTACCCGTCGTTATAGACCACAAGCTCATGTTTCCTCTGTGCGTGAAGTGCGCAGAGGAGAACAATGGGGCTTGTAATCACACAACCAACCAGCGTAAGATCAGAGGCGTATATACAAGCCCTGAGCTGTCCCTAGCCGTTCGCCATGGCTACAGAATATTGAAGATATATGACGTGTGGAGGTTTCAGAAGCTCCCCAACGCTCCCGATAAAGAGGTCATGGAGATCGTGAATGTAGGTAATACGTACATAATAAAGTACAACATTACCGAATTGGCCACAGACACATCGCGTGTTACAAACATACCTGTAGCCAGCTTCACAACGACATACGCACGCATCAAACTTTGGGGGTACATTGCATTCTCTTGGTCGGATGGTTCTGTACGCCGACACAGTTAGGGTGATATTCACAGCGAAGGAGGGTGAATGCATGCCACATATTGGCGAATTCCTCGGAGAGTTGACTGATGAGATCAAGGATGAGTATGGCGACATCGCACACGCCGACTCTTTTGTCTCAACAGGTCCAAAACTTATCGGGTACGGGTGAGAGTGGGGGAGGATATGAAATATATCTTGAAGGCTAAGTGTATCACGCTTAACCAAGCGAACCGACAGGTCGTTAACTTTGACTCGTTGAAGGATCTAGTGTGCCTGGAAGATGAGGGCGACCAACCACCCCAACTGACTGTGGGGACCCAAAATATGTTTATTAAATAAATCGTGTTTCAATTAGCGTTTCAGTTTCTCCTTTGTGTGTGTGTGTGTGTGCGTATGTACAGGAAAAGTCCTAAGCTCCACTCCCTGTATGATCGAGCAATGGTCAAATGAATCCTGCTACTACCTGGGCATATCTCTACCCCTGCGTGTTCATTTGACCGCTGCAAGCCCTGGAGCTCAGACGTGTATTTGACGAAATCTCACGTAGACGAAAAATAGTGATGGCTACCTTTAATATTGCGTGCTCGAGTTTTATGAAGTGGTATTTGATAAAGTGTGAAGATGTGGTCCATACTGAAAGACTCTCCATCCTTCCCTCCTTTGATACTTTTGAGGTTACATTGAACCGTGTGAAGCTTAAGGAACAAGAGGTTCAAATACTCTACGGCTATTCTGGCGAGAGCATTGCAGAATTTCGTGGTACAAACGATGTAATGGACTATGTTATAGGACTAAACTGTATAAAAGCTTACATATACCGTGAAGCGGAAGAAACAACACGTGCAGAAGAGAAGCAACGGTTATGGTTAGTGAGACTTTTTGAAGAGTCGGGTGACAAGCGGTATTATGTCATGCTGCATCATACCGAGTACTCGTACCCTACGGCTGAGAATGTAAATCTTGTCATAATGGAGAATCTGAAGTATTTTTTCCACTACATTAATATATATCATGACGAGGTTTGTAGTGAGGTTGTGGCTAAAGGCGTGCGTGAGCTTTTAATAGAATTTAGAGACGAATATCTTCTGCTAAGCAAAAAGGAAAAATATGGGCACATGTTTCTCTCAAATAGTGCGTCGGAGTGTGAATAAAATGTGTTTAGTTCGTGGAAATGAACGAAAATGTCTGGTGCGCATTCTGGGGAGTGGGAGTGATAAAACATTAAAGCGATATTACTTCATGTGTTGGAAAAATTCTCTAAACGAATGCCCAGTATAATGGGATACAGGTAGTCACATGATTCTTTCACGTTGGAACAACACCGTACACGTTTCATCAACTTATGGTGTGAATCACTCCTCCACACCTCCCGTCAAGCCGACCCGCCCATCAGTGGCTCATAGTCAGCTCAGAGCTTGAGCCGACTGGACGTGCACTCCTCACAATAGAATACGATGAGCTGCCTTTGAGCAGCATTCTCAATGCCGTGTACGATGTGTCCGTGACGAAGTCAGTGTATTTAAATATAATTTTCTCCAATACATAGATACACAGATCAGTTGAGTGGGAACCTTTTAAAACCATACTACATTTATATTTATTTCAAAATTAGCTTGTCCAAAATTGAGCCAACTTGCAACAATTTAAAATTTTATTAATGATTAACCAATGTAACTCCAGATTAATGAAACATCCAAACCAATAAATTTAACTTTATATGAGAGAAAAGCCTTAATTCTAACAGAATTCAAATATTAAACATGTTTGCCAATTTTTTACTTTTACTTTGACCTACATTCAAATTTATTTCTCAATTAGTTGGACCAAAATTGAGCCAACTTGTAACAATGGAAAACCTTATTAATGATTAACACCTACAATTTAGTACAATGTTAGCAACAGTTGCGCGTATTGTCCATTCTCACACTGTTTAATACTTTATGCACCAGAGATTTATTTTTTATACCACACTACAGTAAATGTATGAACCTTATCTCTGCACATCAAAACCCCTAAGCCCAGTTTCCAAATAAATTAGTTTTTCTCATAGGGCAACCAACAACCGAAGCGAACTATTTTACTTTGAACCCTTGAGAGTGAAGAATGAAAGTAAAAGATAATTTACCAATAATATATCTTTAATATTTAATATTAAGGTGTATTTGGCAGGTTGACTGAAATTCTGACTAACATAAAAAAAGATTTATCCAGATAAAAACCAGGAAGCTCATTTCTCCACAATGTGAGAATGAGTGGATCCAAAGAATCAACCCAACCCAGGTCCCAGCAAACAGGAGTGAACCAAACCTCACCAACATCTCTGAAACGAACATAAGATTTTTAATACACCGTGGCAATTTCAGAGCTTTCCTTTTCATAGATGATCGAAGCCATAATAAAACAAATTAAATTTAGCTAAGATGTACGAGTTTCTCTCAAATATATGATCTTCAAGTGCAAATACTATAAGAGAGAGCTGATATGGACAAGTCAGAGTTAAGGAAAGTAAATGCCTGTGGTACCCCCACTTTTCACTTTCTGTTACCCTGATTCATGACCATTCAAAATTACTCTCTGTTCTCTTCCTTCTAGCCATTTTCTACCTAATTCATAACTGATACTGTTATCCCATTAGTTTTTGATTCATAGAGAAGTCTCCTGTGTGGACCTTTTCAACTGTCTTACTAAAAAACAAATAAGTAACATCTACATCAGGTCCATTATCTAGCTGCTCAGTTAAAGACTAAAAAGCCTAAGAGATTAGACAGACAACACCTTCCTGATCTAATTCATGTTGGGTAAATTTAAATAAGATTAAAATTATCAAAATGCTCTTGAGTACTATTCATAATTTTTTCTAGTACAGTATCTTCTTTACCAGTAGTGATGTACAGAGCTGGGCACTTCCGCAAACACTTCCGCAAACCGCAAATTCCGCAATTGCGGAAGTATGTTTTTCGTTTGCGGATTTGCGTTTGCGGCAAAGTCATCGCAAATTAGTGAATTTGCGTTGCGGAACTAAGACCGCAAACGCAAATCTTTCCGCAAATTTCCCACGTGGCCACTGGCCAAGCCAAGTTACTACAGTTACAGTACAGTCTTCTCTAACGTGTCTAAGTCTCAAAATTTATGAAATTCAAATGATTAAATTTATTATTTAATTTTTACTATTTACTTGCAGGAGGTGTTTTTGTTCAATATAATATATCATATATGTAGTATTTTTATTTCTTCTACAATAGTGATTTATTGTAATAAATTATTTAGCCTTGTTTTTAATAAAAACAAGGCTAAAACATTAAACATTAAAAAGATATAAAAACTTTTTATACCTCTTTAATGTTTTGGATACTTTTTATAGTTAAAATTGCGATTGCGGAATTTGCGGTTTTCGGAAGTGTTTGCGGAAGTGCCCAGCACTGTAAAAATTGGAAATATGGTTTGCGTTTGCGGATTTGCGTTTGCGGCACCAAAAATGGCAAGCAGTTTGCGGATTTGCGGTTGCGGAAGGTAAGGTTTGAGTTTGCGGATTTGCGATTGCGGAAGTGATTTTGAGTTTGCGGTGCCCAGCTCTGGTGATGTAGTTACAGGATCACTGTGTCCAACAACCTGAGGATTCACTTTGACCTACAGGTGCAGATTCAGTAAACTTGTACGTACGCCTTCCTAGAGTTGAGCCCAAATAGGGCAGAAAGAACATCTTTAGAAGCGATTATAATTTCAGACATAATAAAGTCAGAGGGAGGAGGAGATGAAGAAACAGCACCGGAATCGTCCATAGTTGAGATGAAAGCGAAAGTTTGAACGAAGAGTTCAGCCTTTTCAGGAGAAGAGACGGCAGTTGAACCGTCAGAAAGGAAAAGAGGAGGGAAAGAAGAGGAAGTAAATTTATTGGAGGGGTTCTTGGCTAGATGCCAGAAAGAGCAAGAAGAATTAGAATTGGATAGGTTTTCACATTTTTGTCTGATGAACGAATTTTTGGCGAGTCGAAGTACAGATTTTGGACGATTACGGGCAGAAATATACGCTAAGTGAGAGTAATGAGTTGGATGGTGACTACTTTCTGAAAGACTCCTCTTTGTTGCGGATATCATTTAAACAAGTTAAACCAAGGGTTTTTTGCATTAGTTGTAGGAATAGAATATGGAATGTACCCCTCTATGCCCGAAAGAATCACCTCCGTGATGCGCTCAGCACACTCGGAAGGGCACCAGCCATGGAAGCAGTAATCATTCCATGGGAAATCACAGAACTACTGCATAAGGGCCTCCCAATCAGCGGAGCTAAAGTGCCAAAGTGTCTCCTCTTGGGAGGATCCAAAGGCCGAATTGGAACGACAGAACAGGAAACAGATATGAAAGTATGGTTGGAGTAGTCCAACGGAGAAAAAAATTTGACAGATTAAACGGAACAATGAGAAGTGAGAAATAAATCCATAATGTTCGGTTTATCTCCAAGGCGATTTGGGAATACGAGTACGGTGCTGTACTTTGGAAGTGAGGTAGTCAAAGAATTTTTAAATAGTCAGTAGAATTAGGAGAAAGGTAAACACCGCAGATGTGGTGCAACTCTTCGGTTGCACTTATTGCACGTGCGGGTTCGTTTATTTTAGGATGACTCTGCCTATCCACTCGGATGGCCCTTCAATTTTATACGCGTAGTTTTCTCGGCTTACTTGAGCCCACTTTCAGTTTCGAATTTCAATGTTAATTTACTCTCAGCTACAAAAGAGGCCTATTGCAAGGTAGCATAAAACAACACCCTCCCTTGTATAAAGTTTATTTTATTTCACTCAAAATAGGACATAAATTAAAAACCAATATACGGATGTACGATTACAAATTTTGTTCCAGAAAATCAAATTTTCAATTTAAAGAAAATGTTTGCAATTATTTAAGTCTCAAAAAACATTTATAAAGAGGTTTTTTTTTTTATTTGCGAGTAACTCTAGAAATAGCACTAAATTCAAATTCCGAAATCTAAGAATAAGTGAACAGAAGTAGTTTACCTACAAAAAATTTTTGGGGAAATTTACTCACAAAGTTCTGCGCGAATTCCGCAGGTTTTTCAGGAAAAAAGTCCGTCAATTAAATCAAGTAAATTTTTCTAAGGCTTCAAATAGTCATACACTAACTTCACCGGTTTCCTCGGGAAACAAGATCACCACAAGATATTTACTCTCCCCTGAGGAAACATA
The DNA here is from genome assembly GCA_023014485.1 of Bathynomus jamesi. Classification (NCBI taxonomy): domain Eukaryota; kingdom Metazoa; phylum Arthropoda; class Malacostraca; order Isopoda; family Cirolanidae; genus Bathynomus; species Bathynomus jamesi. The sequence continues at coordinate 384,541 of JAJOZX010003224.1, read as the reverse complement.
ATATTTCGCAAGCTTTCAAGTTTAACATTTAATGTGAACAATAATTAAATTAAAATAAATTTCACACAGTTGTTTTCCTGGCGGCTAACATTAAGCTCTTCCCACTAAGTTCGCGTAAAACAAAAGAAAGTCAGTTTTTCGTACAACGTGAAACAGTTTTAACTCAACCTAGGAATTGTCAATCATGCCACAGAATTTAAAGATTTAGCTTTACAGGCCACTTTAACTTTGAGGGAGGAACTACAACTACTTAGAACTCCAAGTTACACCTTAAAATTATAAGGACTCAGCCTTATAGTACTCTGAATGACCTATCAAAACCAATTTCATTACATGAGGTCATTCTTACGAAAGCTTTCATCCATACATAAGGGAAGGAGTTTCCCTTTTTCCTCACTGGGTGTTACAAGAATCATTGTCCTTTGATTGAACATTGAAATTCCCTTCAAAGGAAAGCTCCTCCTTTTCCTTAAAAATCAACTTAAAATAAAGACCTTTCTTCGAAGCCACTTGTTTCCTCAAATTTATGACCAATCTTATGATCCACTTTAACAAGTGGGTTCGAAGTCAGTTTCCAAAAGTTTAACCACGAAACCAAGAGAAAACAAACCATCTTACATTTGAACCAGGTCAGTTTGTTTTCCCTTTTCTTCGAACCGAGAGGCCATTCTTGAGACCCTACCATAAATCTCTACCTCAAGGCTGACCTGGGTGATATAATTATCGTGAGAAGACAAAAATTAAAATCGAACGAATTTTAAACAATTTGAAACATTTTTATTTTTTAACACTGTAGCAAGAAACCTATTGTTATTCTTCAATAACAATAATCTAAACTACTTTGTTTTAGAGATTTAAAAAACAAAATCTTAAAACTAAAATTTGTGTTCCTATTTTAATAAGAGATTTAACACAAATTTGCCGTCACAAACAGATGCATTTAGTTTGAGAGTGGCATGTAAGCTGTAGCCAGAGGGCCTAGAGTTCGGAAGATTCATTCGAGTCCGGGAATACGAGAACAAGTTAGGTCATTGCGGACATATACGCAACATCCACCTTTGGCGTGAAATTGAGTATAGCGAAAGTAAGAGGGTATAGAAAAGTGTTTGCTGTCAGTCGTCCCAGATACTTGAGTCTGGAAAAGAAGATGAGGTTTAGAGGAGAGGTGGTGTTCAACAGATTGAAAATTTGAGAAAAGGTCACGAATGTTGCAGAAATTAATGAAAAGTGAATCAGGCACAGGCCCAGAACTTCTGGAATGGGCAGTAGCAGATCCAGTCCCTCTACCTAGGTCTACGTTCCCGGTATCGGCAACAGGGAAGCCAGAGGTAGAAACATTTATGTCCCCTCCTCAGAGGACTCCGAGGCTGTTGAAGTTGATGCCATTTTTTTTTTAAATTTTGAAAAGATTATGTAGTGTGTAACATGCATGTATGTGTAGTGAGGAATAGGGAGAGAAGTGTGTGTTTGAGAGCATGCTGTGCTGCTCACAGGGTAGATGAGACACGGAAAAAGATCAGCTAAGGAGGCCAGTGACAGGAGAAACGAGAGTTCCAGCACTCCCCATCTTCTGTCTGACGTCAGCCTCAGAATACCTACCTGGTCGATTAGTGTCTACAATGTGTGTGTGTGTGTGTGTGTGTGTGGTGTGTGTGACTGACTGGAAGTCGGTGATGTTGGTGAGATGGAGATGGGGATAAAAAAATAATAATAATCATAATAATGATCGTTGACTGACTCCCAACGAGAAAAATACAAATATTCATCGTTGACCGACTCCCAACGAGGAAAATAATAATAATAATAATAATAAATAATAATTTTAGGTCCGGCCTGAGAGAGAGAGAGAGAAAAAAAAATATTATATTATATTTAAATATTCGTTTTGTGTATTGATCCCTTATCATGGTGTGGATATTACTAAAATGAAGAATGCCGAGTGGGTTAAGCCACACCCACAAAATGCAGTTAGGGAGATAAAGTGTGGTCGAAGCTACGAGGCTTTATATATATTATTTTTTTTCTAAACAAGTGAGGGGAAACGCTGTAAATAGGATAGGTTAGGTTAGGCGCACTTTGAAATTTTTTTTATCTATTAAAACGGTGCCTGCTAATGTTCATGGTATGACGTCATATACTATATATATATATATATATATATATATATATATATATATATCAGGAGATGATGTATGAGAGTAGGTTAGGGTAGGTTATTGTTGGGGTAGCGTGAAAAGATGATGCTTGTGAGTTAGGTTTGGTTAGGTTACTATATTATATTCAGGTTAGGCTTGGTTACTCTTGGGCAGCGTGAAAAATGAGGTTAAGTTAGGTTACTCTATATTCAATTTTCTTTTTTGGCGGGCGGCACCTGCACCCTTTTATCTTATCGCCCCTACCTCTTATTATCCCCCAACCCCATTTTAGAAATTAAATCCTCCTTTTCCCCTCTTATCCCTTCCCCCCTTCCCCCTCGTCTTTTTTTACCTATAATACTAATGTCACGCCGACGAAATATTGTTGGACGGTCATACAGGATCATTTCAGCAACAAAACTGATATTTTTTATGTCATACTTTTTAACTTTAATTCACATGAATCCTTATTCATAATTTATCGTGATTTATCATCTTCTATTCCTCATTTTTTGTGAATACAGGAAGCGAAATAAGAGTATGTTCTCCTTATGATTTTTTATATTCAATATAGTTGTTAGTAATCCTGTTCATTTTTAAGTACTTTAAAACAGGAAAATTTAAACTGCACAAATTATCAAATTACAGAAGAATGACGTTTGTCTGATGCGAGTTCCAAATTGTTAAATTGCTCGTGGGGGGAGGGGACACACTTCCTTGATATATATATATATATATATATATATATATATATATATATATATTGGTGTGTGTGTGTGTGTGTGTGTGTAAATGTGGCGGCTTGTTGAACACAAAAATAACTTCAAGAGAAAATACTACTACTACTGCTACTACTACTACTACTACTACTAATAATAATAATAATAATAAAATAATAATAATCCATTATTTCTTATGAATTTAGGCTGAGAATAACAGACTTATGAAACGGCCGTATTTTAGGACTAGGTTAGGGCAAAAATAAAGTTAATATGTAAATTTGCAAATTGTGCCCATTCGGCTGAAAGTCTGAATGAAATAAGCGAAATGGGTAAGTCTATCTACCTTACATTAAATGCCGATTAATTATAGATGAACCTGTACCCATTTGGTCGGCAGAACATTCTAACAGCCCTCAAATAAACTAAGTTAACATAACCGAACCTGATCTAACTTAACCTAACTGTATCTAACTCAAAAACTTATTAATCGAATGTCACGTCGAGAGGATGATGTTAGCCCGATGTATAGAGCAGGTGCGTGTGGCTATGATATACGAAATTCAACAGCTTAACAGACCTTAGATGCATGCCGTATATGCTGGCGTATAAGACGACATTTGAAGCTTAAAAAAAATCCCCCAAAACTAGGGGTCGTCTTATACACTAGGTATAAAATGTGAACCTTAAATCCTGTGGTGTACGGTAAGTTGTGAACATGGGTGATGGTTGATGGAGTGTGTACGGTAGGCCAACCCCCGCCTCGGTAACTCCTGCCACAAATATTTTCTACTGAAACTCAACTTAATTCACATCATTATAATAAAATAATAAAAGTGCAGTGTAATGAAAGTTGTCTAACCTTGAATAATATGTGGTATGATTGCATGACGACAATAAAATGCAAATGTCGGCCTAGCCAATCACAGGCTTCACAGAGGTGCGAGCCGTCACTTTTTTACTCGCCATTCTCCAGGGGTAACATTATTAGAATCTCCAGCTATCGTTAAGTGTAGATTGTGGTAGTTAATTGACAATATCTTGCCATAAACAGAAGAGAATTGGCCTTGTATCAAATAATCAAAGTTATACCATAATACACTTCGCACTGACACTAAATAAGTATATATTTTTGTAGTATATATTTTTTGTAGCTTAGGTAGACTGTGTTGCTTACCAGCACTGCACTGGCTCATTTGGTTCCCCGAATCAAGTGCACGATTAGAGGGGTCGTCTTATATGGCGAGTATAACCCAAAACCTACATTTTAACTTGAAAATTTGGGGGTCGTCTTATACGCCCAATCGCCTTGTACGCCGCGATATACGATATTATTATGTACAGCGTGTTTAAAATATAGAAACCTTAAAAAATATACCGGTATAACGACGAGCTTTATTCCATATATGAACTAGAGAGATGAAAAAAGATGTACAGTTGATTATTCTGACTCACTTTCGATGTATTAGCAAAAGTTGAAAATGCATTCTTTTCCATCTTATCAAATTCTAACTTTAGAAAATTAAAAATTTTGTAGGTAATTTAGGAATTTAATAATTCTTTTCATATATATGTGTTACATAGACTTTCATCAAATTCGAAATTAGTCTAGGGGTCGCTCAAAGAGCTTAAAGATGGCATGCTTCAGTCATTTACGGAAAAATGCTAACTTTGTAACTAATGGAGATAACCCTATCAACCTGCCCCTCGTTTTGATCCTCTCGACGAAAACATGCGATTAGAAAAATTTTGATGTTGGAACAAGTTACGTTTTTCAAGATATTTGACATCAAATTATGTCAATTGTCATAGAGTTACGCAATTTTGTAGTGATTCAGGAGTAACAGTGACTGGAAGAGTGGAACCGCTAAATACATCAAGGAACTCACTGAGAATAAAGTGTTCTACCTGAACTATAGGCACCATGTTTTGGAACTTGTTCTTGGCAGTGTGTGGGAGACCTTGTTTGGAAAGACCAGCGCTCCTGAAAACACCATATTCCATCAGTTCAAGTCTGCATGGCACTCCATAGACACTAATCTGCCACATCAAACACTTCAACTCTCGGACCCGTGGCTTTTGAAATGTGCAGAAGAGGCAAAGAAAGACCTCATTGAAGTGCTTACAACGGGAGAGAAATTGCCTTGGGACCACTACAGAGAACGCACTGACCCTCGAAGGGAAGGTGCCTCCTCAAGGTCACCATAAGAGGGGACCTGGTCCAATGCACCGCGCCCGTTGGATGGACAATGTTATCTACGCTCTTGTGGGCGGAGAAGTTACACTATGATGAGAGGCTGCTGCCGAAGCTGAGTAGAATGAATATTTTCATTCAGTTGTTTTACACGCCATTCTGGATGAAAGCAAGCAGGGGAGCGGATACACCAATCAATGACCTGAGGTTTACCAAGGCCATGATGAGCTTCAGACAGTTAGACGTGGAGGTGGCCAACGCCGCTCTCGAGAAATTCTTCCGTTACAAGTGGTAACTGACGGAGGAAGTCATAGTCTTCTCTCTGTTCAGTCACCATCCCGCAGCCACAGACGAACTGAAGCAGGCAATAGCGTCGGAGCTGACTAAAACTGAGAAACCAGACAGCTTCAGGATCGGGAGGCCAACTTTCACAACCATCAGTGACACGGCAGAAAGCGAGATACCGGACTATGTGGGCCCTGATTCTCATTTCTTGTTCAGCTGCTTGAATGTGAGCGATGAATGCCTACAGAAACCCGTGGCTGACGCAGTGACTGGCCACACGATGCTAATGCAGTTTAATTCGAGAATTGCACTGAAGAAAATTTACTTTAATCCGTGAATAGTAAGATTTTATATGATCCAAAAGCTGGTTTAAAATTACATTAAATATAATGCAGTAATGTTGAAGAGAGAAATTATTTACAGTAAATCATATTAATCCATTTATTGAATTGTAGAAGGTGCAATTAAATGAGTTATACCATAAATTCCATTTTTTATAAATACGCGTAGAAAACGATATTTATTGGACAAGCCTTATTAACGCTTAAAATTAGTTATATTAATATTTTTTGTATCAAAGTTTAAGATACTGTGAAGAGTCTATACCTTTTAAAATAATTTTGCATCATTATTTCTGGATATCTTCAACAGTAAGATTTAATATGATTGTGTATGCCAGTTTTAAATTATATTAAAAATAATGCAACAATGTCGCGGCAGGGCTGCAAGTAAAAGAGGAAAAATGAATAAGTTACCCCTAATTTAATTTCTATTTTGTTTTAAAAATCATATTAATGCTTTTTATTTATAGTTTAATTAAGGAAAAAATTGTATATTATGGCGAAAATTTGTTTTTGTATTAAACTTAGTTTATCTTATTCGATTTTTTATATAAAAGATCATTCACCAAACGCTAAATTAGCTTCGTGGGGTTCCACCATAAAAAGCTTAATAGAAAAGCTATTAGCGTTGACATTTTTTTGAAACTTTGTTTATATTTGATAGCTTTGTCTATTAGGTCGTATTTAGAGACTTTGTCGGTTTACCAGGAGCTGGTAAGTAAAGCGGTGGTGGTGGTGCTGTGGTTGTGTAATACTCCTGAGAGGTCTTAAGGTCTACTCTAGACGTTTGGTTGTGGCCTTTAATATCGGTTACGTGGTGTTGATGGGATGAACTCCTAAAAGTCTATACTTAGACGATTGGTTGGTAGCCCTCATCTCACCATGTGGTGTTCATGGGATGAGCTCCTAAAAGTCTATATTTAGACGATTGGTGGTGATGTGGTGGGTTTTTTTTGTGGTTGTTATGCTCGTATATATTTTTCTATTGGGGCTTTACATGCATCTGTTTATATATATATATATATTATATATATATTGTATGTGTGTGTGTGTGTGTAATAATAGGGGATCTATGGCCGTATAGTCGGGGAGTGTATGTGCATTTGTGTGCGCTTTTAATTCGTTCAAAGATTATTAATATATACAGGCCATTTATGCCTTCTAAGCCAACTGCCAACTGGCTGATTAAGCCAGCTGTCGGATTTTGAGTTCTAAGCCAAGTGATGCTACCTTGAGCTTTCATTAAGTTTCTGCATCTCGCAGAAAATGGATGTCTCTTCCTCTCTCTCATAGGTTAGGTATACTCCTTTTGGGAGTGAGGCCGCCCCAACTTCTCCCCCAAAGCAGGGCTGCCATTGCTAGGTTTTTCCACCCAGATCTGGGTTTTTCAACACTTTCCTGGGTTTCTTGGTTTTAATTTAAAAAACTTCATGAAAACTGGGTTTTTTAGGCTTAAAGTAAGGCAGACAAATAAAATGTACCGAATTTTACCACTCTAAATAAAATATAATGCAACAACGCTTTGTTTGGTAATATCATAAAGCGTTTTTTTAAATGCTATGGCAGTAAAGCTGCATGTTTGTAAGGAGGATGTCAGTTGCGCAAAACTGGCAAAGATTCTCGACTCCAGGGTAACCATCTGGTATTATTAATAACGAAATCTGAGCAAATTTGGTAATGAAAAAGCAATTTTTTATTTAAAAATTTATTTGGTATTCTGGTAATGAAATGAACTAAATTTGGTACTGCATAAATAAGAATGTGAGAAAAATTGAGTTCCATTAAACATTGCATTCCATAAACATGTTACAACAAATCATTGCTTAAACGTTTCGTTCAATTTTACTAATTATTCAGTTCTGAGTATTTATACATACTGATACAAATTTGTTAAAACGATACTGATGTTTAAAGCAAATCGCAGTTATAAATTTACTGTTTAACTGACTTTAGAGCTTACTCTGAATAATTGTAGACAAATCGAACGAACATGTTACGAACATGTTGCAGTTTATTATTTGGCAGCATTAGTCATGGGCGGGCATTAGCCTGCATTGCGCGTGCGTGCAATTTTCGCTTGATTTATATTTTGTGTCATAGTAAATTGCATTGAAATTTGAATGAATATATATATATATATATACCTAAATACAATTTGACAATAAATTGCTTCATTTGGTACTAAATTTAAAAAAAAAATGGTATTGGTGCTCCAGTATTGGTGATCTGGGTTTTTTTGAGGATCATCTAGGTTTTTTTTAGTGTACGATCTGGGTTTTCTTTCATTAAGTCAGTGGCAGCCCTGCCCCAAAGAGGTTAGGTGGACTCCCCCAGCTTTCTGGGGGAGTTCCCCTCCCCCCTTTTTGGGGGTTGGCACTGGGGGAGGGGGTTGTCACTGGCATTCATATGCTCAACATTGCAATTGCATATGCACTCGTCCATTTTGTGGTCATACTACTTACCCATAATGGAAAGGAAATTCAAAGTAACTAGGAAGCAAAGAATTTGGGAGTGATTATAACAGACGATGTTAAAGGTGGGACGCAATACGAGTGTAAAAAAAAGGCCAAAAACAAAAACGAGACAGGTATTAAGAACTTTTCAAAGAGGAGACAAGAAATAATGGTACGTTTGCTGAAAGCCTTAATAATACAAATATGGAACATTGATCACTTCTTACATCTTCCTATAAAAAAGAAAACAAGGTTTACAACAAATTAAATGGGTTAAAGGATTTAAATTACTGGAGAGGTAACGTAAACTAAACTTATACTCCTTCAAAAGCGAAAGATAAAATCCATCAACACAGAGAAAATGACTGAAAAACTGGGCCTAATCTCGTGACAAACTTTATAACATTCCAAACATCAAATGGAAACATCAAAGGCAGAATGTGCAGCATTTCCAACTTAAAACCGGAAAAGAAGCAGTTTCAACCCTAAGTGAAAATGGATGGGCAGTTAGAGGACCAAAATAAAGAATATTCAGTCATTTGCTAAGCGAAATATGAAATAATACTGATCTCAAAATGAACGTTTTCAAAGGGAAACTAAACATGTAACTCAATAAGATCCCGACGAACCGGTTTTATCTGGCTGTGAGATAGAGAGCTCAAGAGAACAATTCTCTCCTCCAGCATTCATTACACTGGTCTGCGTTTGAAAAAAATTTCCTGATGTCAAGGTTTTTTTAGTTGTTCTTTTATAATTTTTGCATGCTGAATTAAAAAATGTAACTCATTTTGCTCAATCAGGTCAGGTTTTTATGGTATCTCAATTTAAAAAAAATAGATAATTCGAAAATAATCGTTTTGAAATTAGCAAGTTTATTTTTTTAAAACGGACTTAAATTGAGAGAAAATGTACAAAGTATATAAAAAATGGTACACGAGTACAGTTAATGTGGACGAAAGGGCTTTCTCAAAGACTTTCGTCTGTGTTCCACAGCTGGAATGTCTCTCTTGAGGCACCAGCAGTAGTCCGCGAGCATGTTCACATCCCAGCGGCCCTGGTACCTCTCTTCCATCACTCGAATATCCTGGTGGAAGCGCTCTCCTTGCTCCTCCCTGACATCACCGCAGTTGTCCGGAAAGTAGTCTAAATGCGAGCTGAGAAAATGCATCTTTATGGACATACGTGCACCAAGAGCCTGGAAGCTCTGCAGGAGCTCCTCGACAACACGTTCGTACTCTGGACTTCGGTGGTTGCCCAGAAAATTCGTGACAATGGACTTCAATGCGAGCCAGGCCTTGATCTCATTGTCCTCCAGACTTTCGTCGAATTGAGCACCTTTCCTTAGCTCCCTGATCTGAGGGCCGTCAAAAATACCTGCTTTCAGTTTGCCCTCACTGACGCGTGGAAATTTCTGATTCAGGAAAGCGAAAGCTCGGCTTTCTTTGTTGAGTGCTCTGACGAAATTCTTCATAAGTCCGAGCTTGATGTGCAGCGGCGGAAGTAGAATCATCTGCGGATTCACGAGAGCGTGTGACAGAACGTTGTGCGAACCTGGTTCCAGGCCACGTCTTGCTGGCCAGTCGCGTTGTACGTAGTGTTGCTTGTCTGCTCGGCTGTCCCACAGACAGAGAAAACACGGGTATTTGGTGTAGCCGCCTTGTAGACCCAGCACTAGGGCTATAACCTATAAAAAAAATATATATATATATATATATTTGTATTTTTTTTTGTAGACACGAACATACCTTTAGGTCTCCGCATATCATCCAATTGTGATGTTTGTACTTCAAAGCAGTTAGCAAAAGCTCCATGTTACTATAACTTTCAGTCATCTGCACCGAGTGACCCACCGGAACAGACGCGACCTTGTTACCATTGTAGAGTAGTACTGCTTTCAAGCTTCTGCTTGAGGAGTCGATGAAGAGCCGCCATTCTGTAGGGTCATACGCTAAACCCATAGCTGCAATGAGGCCATTGACGTTGTTGCAGTAAACAAGCGAAGCTTCTTCGTCGAACGTGAAATATTCTCGAAACTCTTCTTCGCGGCTGCGATACCAGAAGAATGTTGTTTCTGGAGCTAACAAACGATTTTCGCGAAGACGTGACCCTAGCAACTGAGCAGATTCTTTGGACAAGCACAAATCTCTTGTCAAATCGTTCAACTCAGCTTGGCTCAAGAGTTTGGGTTGACTTGTCTCGGCACTAGGTTGGTATGTACCAGATATGTCACCATCATCCATTTCTTCATCTGAGTCGGACAACGAATCAAAGTTGTAGGGCGGTGTTGGAATTGGAATTTCTGGTCCATGAGGCACTGGCTTTATGGCAGATGGCACGTCTGGATACTTTACGTGTTGCTTGTTTTTTCGATTTATGCCTAAAAGGAAACAGATAAAGACAGATAAAGATAAGATAAAGACATATCTCATATGTTGTCAGACATATTTTTGTAAGTATAAAATGAAATTCATACTAAATTCATACTAACTTACCTTGTAGGTTTGTCATACAGAAATAACAGTCAGTAGTATGATGTCTTCCTTCCCTCCACACCATTGGGACACCAAAAGGTAGACACTCTACCTTCTTGTGGCTCCAGCGCCGCAGACTTTCAACGCACGTTTTGCAGCATATGTGAGGGGCAAAGGCTTTGTCCTGGTCACCAAGTTTAACTCCAAATTAGGCGTGATAGCTTTTCCTCACAAAATGTGTGATGTTTGACTGCCGGTCTGACATAGTGACTTTACCACAGATGTAGCAGAACCTGTTTGGGTCATTCTTGCACATTCTATTCATGCTGAAAAACAGTAATGACAATCGTAATTAGAAATAAGTTGTGTCTGTTTATTATATAGAGCTTGGCTAACACTTGGCTAAAATGTAAGTCTGTTTTAAAAAAATAAACTTGCTCATTTCATAACGATTATCTATTTTTTTTTTAAATTGAGATAGCAAAAAAACCTGACCTGATTGAGCAAAATGAGTTACATTTTTGAATTCAGCATGCAAAACTTATAAAAGAACAACTAAAAAAACCTTGACCTAAAAAATGACGCAGACCAGTGTTATGAAAATGCAACATGTTTTTTGCAGAAATGAAAACGTAAAAAGTTACAGCCATTTAAATTTTGAATTTTTTCATTCAAAATTAAGTAAGTATTAGGTTAGGTTTTTGGGGTCTTATCCTTTTCCACGCACTTCTTTCGATTTTTTCACAAATTGGCTCAATAGTGCAATTTCGTACGCTGATTTAGAAAATGAAAAACATTTTCTTCAGTCATGAAAACTTAAAAAGTTACATCCATTTAAATTTTGAATTTTCTCCTTCGAAATTAACTAAGTATTACGTTAGGTATTTGTGGTCTTATCCTTTCAAAGCACTTTCGATTTTTTCACAAATTCGCTCAATAGTGCAATTTCCTACGCTAATTATGAAAATGGATGTTGTTTTTTGCAGAAATGAAAACATAAAAAGTTACAGCCATTTAAATTTTGAATTTTTTCATTTGAAATTAACTTAATATTACGTTAGGATTATGGGGTCTTATCCTTTCCACACACTTCTTTCGATTTTTTCACAAATTTGCTTAATAGTGCAATTGTTTAAGCTGATTTAGAAAATTTCAATCAATTTTAGCAGAAATGAAAATTTAAAAAGTTACAGACACTTAAATTTTGAATTTTTTCCTTCGAAATTAAGTAAGTATTAGATTACTTTTTGGGGTTTTATCCTTTCCACGCACTTCTTTCGATTTTTTTAGAAATTTGCTCAATAGTGCAATTTCGTACGCTGATTTAGAAAATGGAAAACATTTTCTGCAGTAATGAAAATCTTAAAACGTTACAGCCATTTAAATTTTGAATTTTTTCGTTTGAAATTAACTTAATATTACGTTAAGATTATGGGGTCTTATCCTTTCCACGCATTTCTTTCGATTTTTTTACAAATTTGCTTAATAGTGCAGTTTTTTAAGCTGATTTTGTAAATTTAAATCAATTTTTCAGAAATGAAAAGGTAAAAAGTTACAGCCATTTAAATTTTGAATTTTTTCGTTTGAAATTAACTAAATATTACGTTAAGATTAGGGGTCTTATCCTTTCCACGCACTTCTTTCGATTTTTTTAGAAATTTGCTCAATAGTGCAATTTCGTACGCTGATTTAGAAAATGGAAAACATTTTCTGCAGTAATGAAAATCTTAAAAAGTTACAGCCATTTAAATTTTGAATTTTTTCGTTTGAAATTAACTTAATATTACGTTAGACTTATGTGGTCTTATCCTTTCCACGCATTTCTTTCGATTTTTTTACAAATTTGCTTAATAGTGCAGTTTTTTAAGCTGGTTTAGTAAATTTAAATCAATTTTTCAGAAATGAAAAGGTAAAAAGTTACAGCCATTTAAATTTTGAATTTTTTCGTTTGAAATTAACTTAATATTACGTTAGGAATATGGGGTCTTATCCTTTCCACACACTTCTTTCGATTTTTTCACAAATTTGCTCAATAGCGCGATTTCCTACGCTGATTATGAAAATGCAACTTGATTTTGCAAAAATGAAAACGTAAAAAGGTACAGCCATTTCAATTTTTAATTTTTTCGTTTGAAATTAACTTAATATTACTTTAGGATTATGGGGTCTTATCCTTTCCACGCACTTCTTTTCGATGTTTTCACATATTTGTTTAATATTGCGTTTTTCAAGCTGATTTAGAAAATTTAAATCAATTTTTGCAGAAATGAAAACTTAAAAAGTTACAGCCATTTAAATTTTGAATTTTTTCCTTCGAAATTAAGTAAGTATTAGATTACTTTTTGGGGTCTTATCCTTTCCTCGCACTTCTTTCGATTTTTTTAGAAATTTGCTCAATAGTGCAATTTCGTACGCTGATTTAGAAAATTGAAAAAATTTTCTGCAGTAATGAAAATCTTAAAAAGTTACAGCCATTTAAATTTTTAATTTTTTCGTTTGAAATTAACTTAATATTACGTTATGATTATAGGGTCTTATCCTTTCCACGCAAGCACTTTTGATTTTTTCACAAATTTGCTTAATAGTGCAGTTTTTTAAGCTGATTTAGTAAATTTAAATCAATTTTTGCAGAAATGAAAACTTAAAAAGTTATATCCATTTCAATTTTGAATTTTCTCCTTCGAAATTAACTAAGTATTAGATTAGGATTTGGGGTCTTATCATATCGACGCATTTCTTCCGATTTTTTCAGAAATTTGCTCAATAGTGCAATTTCATATTGTGATCTAGAAAATGCAACTCATTTTTGCAGGATTGAAAACTTGAAAAGTTAAGCCATTTAAATTTTGAATTTTTTCGTTTGAAATTAACTAAATATTACATAAGATTACGGGTCTTATCCTATCGACGCATTTCTTTCGATTTTTTCACAAATTTGCTCAATAGTGCAGTTTCTTACTGATTTAGAAATTGCAACTCATTTTTTGCAGGATTGAAAACTTAAAAAGTTAAAGCCATTTAAATTTTGAATTTTTTCGTTTGAAATTAACTAAGTATTCGGTTAGGTTTTTGGGGTCTTATCCTTTTGACGCACTTCTTTCGATTTTTTCACAAATTGGCTCAATAGTGCGATTTCCTACGCTGATTATGAAAATGCAACGTTTTTTGCAAAAATGAAATCGTAAAAAGGCCATTTCAATTTTGAATTTTTTCGTTTGAAATTAACTAAATTTTATGTTAGGATTATGGGATCTTATCCTTTCCACGCACTTTTTTTCGATTTTTTCGCGAATTTGCTTAATATTGCAGTTTTTCAAGCTGATTTAGAAAATTTAACTCAATTTTTGCAGAAATGAAAACTAAAAAAGTTACATCCATTTAAATTTTGAATTTTCTCCTTCGAAATTAACTAAGTATTACGTTAGGTATTTGTGGTCTTATCCTTTCAAAGCACTTTCGATTTTTTCACAAATTCGCTCAATAGTGCAATTTCCTACGCTAATTACACTGGTCTGCGTTTGAAATTTTTTTCCTGAGGTCAAGGTTTTTTTAGTTGTTCTTTTATAATTTTTGCATGCTGAATTAAAAAATGTAACTCATTTTGCTCAATCAGGTCAGGTTTTTATGTTATCTCAATTTAAAAAAAAGATAATTCGAAAATAATCGTTATGAAATTAGCAAGTTTATTTTTTTAAAACGGACTTAAATTGACAGAAAATGTACAAAGTATATAAAAAATGGTACACGAGTACAGTTAATGTGGACGAAAGGGCTTTCTCAAAGACTTTCGTCTGTGTTCCACAGCTGGAACGTCTCTCTTGAGGCACCAGCAGTAGTCCGCGAGCATGTTCACATCCCAGCGGCCCTGGTACCACTCTTCCATCACTCGAATATCCTGGTGGAAGCGCTCTCCTTGCTCCTCGCTGACATCACCGCAGTTGTCCGGAAAGTAGTCTAAATGCGAGCTGAGAAAATGCATCTTTATGGACATACGTGCACCAAGAGCCTGGAAGCTCTGCAGGAGCTCCTCGACAACACGTTCGTACTCTGGACTTCGGTGGTTGCCCAGAAAATTCGTGACAATGGACTTCAATGCGAGCCAGGCATTGATCTCATTGTCCTCCAGACTTTCGTCGAATTGAGCATCTTTCATTAGCTCCCTGATCTGAGGGCCGTCAAAATACCTGCTTTCAGTTTGCCCTCACTGATGCGTGGAAATTTCTGATTCAGGAAAGCGAAAGCTCGGCTTTCTTTGTTGAGTGCTCTGACGAAATTCTTCATAAGTCCGAGCTTGATGTGCAGCGGCGGAAGTAGAATCATCTGCGGATTCACGAGGCGTGTGACAGAACGTTGTGCGAACCTGGTTCCAGGCCACGTCTTGCTGGCCAGTCGCGTTGTACGTAGTGTTGCTTGTCTGCTCGGCTGTCCCACAGACAGAGAAAACAGGGGTATTTGGTGTAGCCGCCTTGTAGACCCAGCACTAGGGCTATAACCTATAAAAAAAAAAATATATATATATATATATCAGGGCCTAAGTATATATAAATATATATATATATATATATATATATATATATATATATATATATATATATATATATTTGTATTTTTTTTTGTAGACACGAACATACCTTTAGGTCTCCGCATATCATCCAATTGTGATGTTTGTACTTCAAAGCAGTTAGCAAAAGCTCCATGTTACTATAACTTTCAGTCATCTGCACCGAGTGACCCACCGGAACAGACGCGACCTTGTTACCATTGTAGAGTAGTACTGCTTTCAATCTTCTGCTTGAGGAGTCGATGAAGAGCCGCCATTCTGTAGGGTCATACGCTAAACCCATAGCTGCAATGAGGCCGTTGACGTTGTTGCAGTAAACAAGCGAAGCTTCTTCGTCCAACGTGAAATATTCTCGAAACTCTTCTTCGCGGCTGCGATACCAGAAGAATGTTGTTTCTGGAGCTAACAAACGATTTTCGCGAAGACGTGACCCTAGCAACTGAGCAGATTCTTTGGACAAGCACAAATCTCTTGTCAAATCGTTCAACTCAGCTTGGCTCAAGAGTTTGGGTTGACTTGTCTCGGCAGTAGGTTGGTATGTACCAGATATGTCACCGTCATCCATTTCTTCATCTGAGTCGGACAACGAATCAAAGTTGTAGGGCGGTGTTGGAATTGGAATTTCTGGTCCATGAGGCACTGGCTTTATGGCAGATGGCACGTCTGGATACTTTACGTGTTGCTTGTTTTTTCGATTTATGCCTTAAAGGAAACAGATAAAGACAGATAAAGATAAGATAAAGACATATCTCATATGTTGTCAGACATATTTTTGTAAGTATAAAATGAAATTCATACTAAATTCATACTAACTTACCTTGTAGGTTTGTCATACAGAAATAACAGTCAGTAGTATGATCTCTTCCTTCCCTCCACACCACTGGGACACCAAACGGTAGACACTCTACCTTCTTGTGGCTCCAGCGCCGCAGACTTTCAACGCACGTTTTGCAGCATATGTGAGGGGCAAATGAGGCGGGATGCTGTTAATAGCAGTTGCGTAACTGGACTAAAAAAGTTAGGGGTGGGGACGAACACAATCCTATTTTTAGAAGCACTCATTATCTATGGGAGTAATTATAAAAGTTGTCCCCCTCAACTTTTATAATTACTCCTACAGATAATGAGTGTTTCTAACAATAGGATGGTGTTCGTCCCCCCACCCCCACCCCATACTCCAGTTACGCCCGTGGTTCAGGGGTTAACCGAAGATCGATCGGGAACCGTCGTTCGAAGACATCAAGTAAGATTGAAGTAAGACTTATTTTAACTCTGTCAACAAAAGGTAGGTTGCCCGTCACCCGAACTGTCAAATTCAAATGACGAATGAATTGTTTGTTCTTGAGTAACAAATTAAGTATGCCACGAACTTTTTAATTCTATACTTAACAATAAACAATACACATTCGCATGTACATTAAATATGTTAGAATAACATTGTGAAACTAGTGACTTCATGAAATCCCTGAAATTTTCAGTAAGATTGTGAAACTAGTGATTTTACTCAGGGACTTCAGGTTAGGTTAAATTTTAAATTAGGTTAGTAACGTCCTGAAGTCTCTGAGTGAAACAATAATTACGTGAAATTACTGAAATTTCAGGGGTTTCATGAAATCACTAGTTTCACAATCTTACTATAGTATATACACAGTGTACAAAATCAGTAAAAATCATCCAATCATTCAGTATAGAAAAACGCACGCGCACACACACACACACACACACACACAACATATATGTATACTTATATATATATATTATATATATATATAAATAATTATTATTACAGAGCTGAATAAACACTTTTATAATAGCACATTCACTCCTCATGGAAGGAAACTGGTTTCAACAATGATTGTTTGGCTACATAATTTATAGCAGAGAATCTCGTATTGTGATAAAAAAAATGTGTTTTGCTCTCTGTAATTGATATACGAATGTAGATTTTAATATTTCATATTACGTAATAATTTGCCAGTGAAGTCTATTAAGTGAAAAGTTGAAAGATAAAAGATGGTGAGAGTACAATATATATATATATATATATATATATATATATATATATATATATATATATATATATAAGACGATTAGAACTAGCAGTAAATATTTATGTTCCTCTATATATCCATATATCGAACTCGTAAAAAAACAAAAAAAAAAAACATGCAAAAACCCTAATGATATTGCATTGAAAACCAATCCACAATTTCTAGATTTCACAATTTGCTGTTAATTTCTGTCAATGTTTAAGAACCGAGAACTTCTCATCGATAAATAATCAGTACCAAAAATATCCAAAGATCTAAGAAGTGAATTCTTTGGGAAGACATTCACTTTCATAATTCCATAATCATTATTAGATCGTATTTAACAGCAAGGAAATGAAGATATCAAAGTTCATCAATATCACGCATATTCTGAAGTTAATGCAGTAAAAAATGTTGCAAATGTGATTTATAGATGGAAATTTAATACTAAGATTTTGTTAGATGTTAAAATCATAAGTTTTGATTCGAGACACGCTTAAGAACCGTACGGAATTTGGAACACAAAAACATTTGCACAAGAAATAATTTTCTGGAAAAGGAAATAAAGTTGGCATTTTTAATCTTTTACTGGAGTTTTTTATTAAGTAATTAATAAAGCGATAATATTTATTATGACAGCGGTATCGCTTAAGTACGAAGTTTCCGTAAACAATTTTTTGTACGAAGATGGCGCCAAATCTATTTTACAATTTTTTTATGAGATCGAACGAGAATAAATGAAAGAAATATAACCTGCATCGAATGTTATTTAAATCAAGCACACAAAATTAAAGTTGAAGACCAAAAGTACAGGACGAAAACGCGCGCTAAGAATCTTTATCCATTTTCTCATTGTGGCTTTTCTTTCCTTACAAATAACGTTCGTTTTTCTTAGTTTGCTTTCTAACTCACGTGTGTATATTTCATAGCGGTAAATAATTCTCTCTCTCTCTCTCTCTCTCTCTCTCTCTCTCTCTCTCTCTCTCTCTGCTTTCAACTCAATCCGCTCCCTGCATGTTTTTGTGGTGAATCGTCGATTTTGGGTATTCATACTTTAAAAGTAAACTTCGACAGCTGTCACCAGTTCTTGGTGATACTTTTCTGGTCTCGCATTACACTGTAGTATAGGGTATGATGCTGTTTTTTTTGGCTATTCTGCAGTCAGTAATCTTCGCAGTAGGACTGGAGTTAAGGGGGTGATTAGTATTGTCTGCGTAACCTTTATCCTTGTCATGTATCCTGTCTTGTGCATCAATCTTTGCACGTTCTGCCATGGAAACTTTATATACTGCGCGTAAGTTTATTTTCTAATGAAACTGCGAACATCATTTTTTATATATATATATATATATACACCTTAGTAACCTCAGTTTTGCTTCCGCCCGGATTTTTCATTCTGACGAAGGTCAAGCTTGTTACTCCACCTTAGATCTACAGCTTAAAGTGGAATTCGACCCACGACCCACCATGAGTGGTCAGAAATTACAAAGCCGGACTCAATCTCACGACCTCCCGATCAGAAGCCCAGTATCTTAACCACTATGTCACCCAGGGTACCCATTTATCTACCAACCAATCTTTTTTGTATGGAAGGATGAATAGCTATGTTTGCTGAGCGCCGCCTGCCATCGCCGAGAATCGAACCGGAGCTGGTGGATTCGCAGTCAGCGATGCTAACTACTGTATACAGGGTGGCACAATAATCAGAAGTCACAGGGTCATCATTGCATAAATTATAAATGTTTTAATTAAAAAAGTAATTTTTATTTAAAAATAGTGACGGCCATAGAAAGGAAAAGATCTATTCTCTCCGACTTCCTTTGACTCCTAACTTTAGCGCCACTATATATGTATATATATAGTTCGAGACTATATATAGGTCACAAAAAAAATATATAAATATATTTAATAAATATAGAAATAAAAATTGTGGGAGGAGCATACAAATTTGTAAGGAAAACTACCAATTTTAGCACTTTGCCCTTCTTGTCTAAATCCGTTCTGAACGAATTCAACACTAGATCAAATGGATTGTTTACAACCAATTTTATAGATACTGTAATGCCTAAATGATATATAGGTTAAAAAAAAAAAAAGTGCTAAAATTGGTATTTTCCCTCATAAATTTGTATGCTCCTCCCACAATTTTTATTTCTATATTTATTATATATAGGTATATATTTTTGTGACCTATATATAGTCTCGAACTCTTTATTTACGTCAGTGTTCCTGAGGATATTATTATATATATATATATATATATGATACACACAGACCGTGCATGGAACAAGGAACTCTTCTAGGATAATTAAATCCACTATAGTCCGAATATACTGTGTGTATATATATATACAGTATATATATATATATATATATATATATATATATATATATATATATATATATATATAATATATATATATATATATATATAAGCAATGTGCGAGCTCCATTCGGCGGAGAGAATGGGATACAGATAAATTAATAGATGGCTATGCGCTTCTCTTAATCCTCCTATTAAAAAATTATATCTGATATCTCCCAAATACGATTTTAATCCAACTTTTGGCCATTTTAATAAATATTGGGAGATAAGTTTGAAGAAAAGTTTTTAGATGGCTGTAATCGACAATAGACTAAAAATATTGTTATTGAACAAATCCACTCGGAATTTATGGAACAATAAAAATACATTATATAAATATAGAACAATTATATAAAGTTTTAATTATTCTCTAGCTAAAATAAATAAAAGTGAAATGACTTATATTACATTTCCTCGTAATTTCTCTAAACGTATCGATTACAATCTTCAACATTTCTTCAATATTTCGTTCGTTTTTAACGTGGTTTATTATGTTACTTCCTTTTTTTTTTTTTTTTTTCGGTAAACTACTTTCATTTCTTCGGATTTTTATGTTTTCTCATTCGTATCTGTTGAAAGTTGTTACTGTTAACGTCTCTTCGTTCTGTTAATTGTTAACGTCTCTTCGTTTTACGTTAAAGTCGATATCCGTTTTATTGCCGCGAAAGAAGTTTACTCCTAACCGAAAAATGTAATTTAACAAATGTATCCAATTCAGGTAATTTCTTCCTTTAATATCTTCAAGGAAAAGAATTAAAAAAAAATCTCGATTTGGAAAAAAGAATCCGAAGAAAAAAAAACAGTCTTTGAAAATTTAATTGGTAACATTATATGATTTTTGTTCTCTTCCTACTATACTCTCTCTCTCTCTCTCTCTCTCTCTCTCTCTATATATATATATATATATATATATATATATATATAAACCCGGCTTAGAATTTGGATAATTTGATTGGCTTTAAATTGGTAGGTTGTTTTTAAAAAAATATTCAGAGAAATAACGGATATAAAGATTTTCTCAAGTACGTGCAAAATGTTTGTTACCAAACCTAAATGCGCCGCAATGTGGCGGGAAAATTATATATATATATATATATATATATATATATATATATCGGCTATTGATTGGTGGCGTGGAAAACGCAGTTTAATAATGAACAGGAACACCAGAGAAAATACAAACATCCTTCAAGGTTTAATAGTACCAACGTTTCGGAATGCACTAATTCCATCTTCAGGGCTAAAACAATAAAATTCCAAATCACATACAAAATTACAAAATACAAATTGCTTAATAACAATTTAAAATAAACTTAAAAAAAAAAAAATTATAAAAAGTAGCTAAGAAAATGTAAAACATTAAAACTAAAGGTAAATAAATGTGAAGTTAAAAAGTTAAAATTATAAAAAGTAAAAGCATTAAAACTAAAATGTAAATAAAATAAACTAGTACCTTAACCAAAAACATAGCAGATCTATCGATGATTCGTCAGAATTTAGGTCTGGTTTTAGTTTATAAATAAACAGAGACTCCATAATTTTAAGCTTAAGGTCAGAGCTTCCAGCAGCAAGTACGGTGAAATTAGACACTGAAATTGGGTGGTTATTGTTGTGCGAGTGTCTAATTTCACCGTACTTGCTGCTGGAAGCTCTGACCTTAAGCTTAAAATTATGGAGTCTCTGTTTATTTATAAACTAAAACCAGACCTAAATTCTGACGAATCATCGATAGATCTGCTATGTTTTGGTTAAGGTACTAGTTTATTTTATTTACATTTTAGTTTTAATGCTTTTACTTTTTATAATTTTAACTTTTTAACTTCACATTTATTTACCTTTTAGTTTTAATGTTTTACATTTTCTTAGCTACTTTTATAATTTTTTTTTTTAAGTTTATTTTAAATTGTTATTAAGCAATTTGTATTTTGTAATTTTGTATGTGATTTGGAATTTTATTGTTTTAGCCCTGAAGATGGAATTAGTGCATTCCGAAACGTTGGTACTATTAAACCTTGAAGGATGTTTGTATTTTCTCTGGTGTTCCTGTTCATTATTATATATATATATATATACACACACAACAAATTACTGTACGTAGTCACGTAGGCAAGTGACCTTAGCCAACTACTTACTGTGATAGTATCATATTTGTATGATCTGTAGTTAGTTGGGATCACCTGAAGATCAGGGCCCCCAGCCTTCTTTAGTTAGCTTTATAAGGCTAACTAACGAAAATACCACGACCTAACCTAACCAGTCGTCAAGGGCGTACAGTTGACCTAACGATTGGTTAGGTTAGGTCGTGATATTTTCGTTAGTTAGCCTTATAAGGCTAACTAAAGAAGGCTGGGGGCCCTGATCTTCAGGTGATCCGTTAGTTGTCTCATTGCGGTGCGTGCGTCGTTCCATTTTGATGCACATCTTTTTATAAGGATAATCATGAACAGTTGAACAGAAGCAATAAAGAAAACGCAACTCTACGATGTAAACGTCTGTTGAGACGTTTCTGCACCAAGCAGTCCGTCAACAAAATTTGCTTTTCCAATAAGAAGCTTTTTATCGTGGGGGTGGGGAGGGGGAGTGGGAATGGAACTACTCAAAATAACTGTATCTGTGCTAATATGTACAAGAAAATAGAGACGGAGTCTGCACGGATTTTAAGGGAGAAGTCACATTTCAATGACATGACAGTTGCTGCTGACGTTTCTTTTGTCGGCAAAACTGACCTCATATTCGTTAAAAGAGGCATGAAAACCAAGAAAAACAAACCAAAATGATACTCTAAGGACTTCTTGTTCCGCATGTTGCCTTTGAATTGAAGATTAGATACCCTACTTCAATTGCGTGTACACTCCAAAATAGGGTTTCTCATTTCCCGGCCTTTTGCTTATCCCGGGATTCCGGGATAAAAATGATTCCCTTCCCGGGATCCCGGGAAATCCCGGGATATAATTAATTATATTTAAAATATATTATAAAATAAATTAACCTAGAAAAGAGGGGGTATAATTATTTTTTATTTTTTTTTATAGTCATTTAATAAGTTCTGCAATCTCCATGATGGGCAAAATAAAATAATATTGCTGTGAAAAATATGTATTAAAAAAAATACTTTTGAATTACATAGAAAATTTTCACAAATAAAAAAATTGCTCCGTTTCATTGAAAACTTAATGAATACAACGAAAAAAAAATTGCCTTTGAATTGCTTAGAAAATTTTTAAAAAATTAAAATTACCTTCAAATTGCAAAGAACTTCAATGAATTCAACCAAACACATTATCACTGTGAATTTTTATAGTACGATTTCAAAAAACAAAGATGGTCAATACTTCGATAACTCAATCTTGTTCTCATTTTAGTCACGAAAAGTCCTGCTGCTGAGAATGCCCTTTCCGATTCTATTGACGTGGGTGGAATCGTCTTTAATGCATTCAAGAGAAGAGAGATGTTCTGCGTTTTTTCGCCCGTAGCCTCGAAGATCTCTAGTTCCTTTTTAAGGTGCTTTGCAGCGCTTGCTTTGCTGTCTAGTGTTCTTGATTTCTCTACCTCGGCTGCTTTCATAGCTGCATCAAGCCTTTCAGCTAGAGTCATCGAAGATGACTGAGGGACAGCTCATTCTTGCACATCATTATCTTCATCTGTCTCACTAGAGGTAGAATCAGCAGGTACTCCAAAAAGGCGATCTAACATCTGCTTTGCTGATGAAATTAACATAGACTTGGTTGGTAAGCTGGCAAACTTCTGTCACTTGCGAAAGTTGCGACCTTTTTATAATTCTTTCCACTATTGAGGTATTGTATGAGGCCAGTCAAGTTCTCATTTCTTCTCTCTGTTATGCGTCGAATGAACGACTCCTTTAGTTTTTTTGAAAAAGGTGTGTTTAGTTGATTTAGTTCGTTCAAAATGAAAAGAAACACCTTCTGATGAAAGTAAAGTCGATTCTCTGTTGCCCAGCTTTTCTGCTCCAACTTTTAATGGCTCCAGCGATGCCACAATATCACGAATTACAGCAACTTCTTGTTTGTCAAGGTCAAAATTGTCCATATCTTTATTGCAGTCGATGAGAGCTCTCGATACGGATGACCTTATTTTGATAAATCGCTCCAGCATGGCTAAAAGACTATTCCATCTGGTTTTGGAATCCAGCAATAGATGCAAACTTTTTCCTTGTTCCTGTTGAACATATCCTTGTAAGATGTTATTCTTTAAAGGTGATTTTCGAAATTTTTTTGCTATTTTTCTGACTTTATTGATGATTTGAGACACGTTGATTTCTTTACCTACAGTGTCGTGCGATCCAAATGAAATATCTATCTCGAACGGATCCTCATCAAAACGCTCACACAAAACACTTTCAAAATCAATACTATGATTGAAATCTTCTCCATCTTCATCTATGTTGTCATTATGTTCGTCATCTTCAGTTTGAATTTCTTCAGAAAGAGTGATTGCAAGTGAAGTGGTTGACTTCTGGTACAAAACATCACATACCGCTAAGTGGATTCCGTGTGCATAACACAATTGATGCTCACATTCAATTAGCCTTCCAAATTTCACCATCATAGCTGCACCTAGTAACACAAGCCACCACATGTTTTTCTAAAGAAATATGAAATTCCTCTAACTTTTCTTTGATTACTTCAACAGCAGTTTCAGCAGGTAGAGTACTAGAAATCTTCACCATTCCTAAGTTCCAAAATGTTCCGTCAGTTTTGTGTATGTTAATATTTAAATACCGGCGATTGTTTAGTGAGGTGTATTCATCTAAGGATAAACTAAACCTTGATCCTGCATTTATTTGGCTGGTAATTTCAGAATTTAAGCGTTCTTTTATTTGTTTGTACTGCGAATGAACGAGATCCATTACATGTGATGGATTTTTTGGTAAAGTATATCCTCTGTCTGTCAATGATTTTCTGATGGACTCACTTTTTGTAATAGAATTGATAGAGATGCCACCTAGAGTGGCTAGTTTTGTTACTATTTCTTCACATGTTTCTTTCTTAATGAAAAACGATGTTAAGGTTTGTTGAGAGGTTTGTCGCTTGCTACTAGTTGCTCCATTTTCCTCGGCTGTGCGCTTAGCATTAGTAACAGATAACTTGCTAATATTATGCTTGTTAAGCAAATGTCTGATAAGACCGCTTGTAGACCAACCTTTACACTTTATTTGAGTTTTGCATTCTTTACAGGTTGCAAATTCTAGTTTCGAATCCTTCACGAAATATTTCCAAGCAAATGATTCTGACATTCTTGATTGAAGGGGTTCGTTTCGAACAAAATAAATTAAAACATACTATATATATAGTACTAGGCTATTATAGGAACTACAAAGAATCTTGAGTCACAAATACTCACAATATAAAGGAAGTGTGACACTTGCACAATGCACAACCTGGCGTAATGCAGTTACTGGAGCTACTGAGCGTGGTGACAAATTAAGACAGCACCAGCGCAATTACGCAAGATATTACAGGTCCTGACAAGTAGTGACAATCTGTGACATGCCATAACAAGCTGAAATTAAAAAACAAAAAACTAAGCAAGCTTAAAACTAACAAATACGAACGTATTCTGACAAGTTATGGGTTAATTAAACTTACTATTAGCAAAATTTCCCAGTCTTAACACAAAATAAGCAAAATTAAAATTTTAAGAAAATATCCCGGGATTTCCCGGGACAGGGAGAATTTCCCGGGAAATTTAAATTAGCTAAAAATCTACCGGGATCCCGGGATCCCGGTAAAGAAACCCTACTCCAAAACCTCTATATTTAATTTAAAATAATTTTTTCTAAATTATGATGCCCATTTTAGTTAAAATTGAACCAAATAAATGATGTTACTTCGAAATAAATTTGATTTAGATTAAACGAGTATAAAATTATATTTACTTGGAATTGGGTTTGACTTCACGTGGGAAATTTGAAAATTATTAATTCCAAGAAAATATAATCTTGTTTGTGGTTATTCTAATCCATATTTATTATGAAAAAACATTATTTATGTACTTCAATTTTTAACTAACTGAGTCTCAATGATGAACACATTCCTTTGTCAGTCGAAAATCTAAACAAATTCTTTAAGTTAAACATATAGTTTTTGAGTACAAGATGGGGCTTTGTAAACCACATTTTTGCTTTCGGGAGGTGTCTTCTAGCAGAGCATGATGTTCTTCGAGACTGCTTCTTCATCAGAAGCGACTCCTGCAGAAACAAGCACCACCTCCAAATAGAGGGGTAAGGGCAAGAATGACTTTACTTTCCCGTGTGCCAGGTAGGAACACTGTTGGTGCGTGGTTATTTGCAGTTTCCAAACATTGTCTAAGTCCCCCATTTATTGCGGTTTTTTCTTATATATATATATATATATATATATATATATGTGTGTGTGTGTGTGTGTGTTTGGAAACATGTTTCACGCATCAATTTAAATTATATTCTGAATAATTCCCTAATATAGGAACCCTTCAAGAGATAAAGAAATAAAAAAATCACAGGCAAACTCTATACTTCGTCCGCCGTCGACTGTCATTATTATCGATTGATGGAAGATTGACTGACGTCTTTGTGTGTATTTCTTCCTTATCTGATTTCATCTTAATTCGAACGCTTGTCAAAATCGCATGATTTGCTCTTTTCGTTTATTCATGTGCCGAACGATTCAAGGATTACATTAAAAAATATGAAAAATATGTAATTAAGGAGGGAAAATCAAGGATAAATACTCGAAACGAAGGAGATTTACTCTGGTAGATTTTGGGTTTATCATGTTAAAAGGCTGTTTCCTAACGGCGGTCTCTTTGAGACAGATTTCATGCAAGCTAATTTTAGCTTTTTGTTTCGTTTTTTAAAGAGGAAAATGAATTTAAGAGGTTTTATTTTCTCCCATTTTTTCTGATAGACTAAAAACTTGGCATAGTCTTATTATGTGGAGTAGTAAATAAAAATTATATTACTAGCTACAACTTTAACGCAAGTATTGAATATTTTTTCCACTTAAGTCGGTATAATGTTCTCATTATTACACTTAAGACATGAAGATTTCGATCGATGAGAAATTGTTTTGTATTAACTGATGACGAAATAAAACTATCAGAGATAAGATAATACTAGATAAGCTGCTACACCGTCTAATATAATAAGAGAATACCAGATGAGATAAGAAAGCAACTTCTAATGCCAGCCAATGATAATGCCACTCCGTATATAAGCGAGTGTAGTAGTTTTAATTCTTCCTTCGTTGTATGACAGCGGCGTCTCTTTGCTCTTAGATGACAGGAGGCTCATTAATAACAGCGAATGAAAGGATTTGAAGGATAATTTTGAAACAAGATTAAAATCTAAGGCATCGAGACAACCTGAAATTATCCTATCAAAGTGAGTTTGAAGGAGCTGAGCTTCAAAGGTTGATATTTGCTATGTAATCAGTCTTAGTTATTTGCAATTTGCTTTGCTTTTTAATACGCAAACATTTATTTATAAGGAATCACTTTAATATATACTTTCAAGTAAACAGGATTTATATTTTATTTCATTTACGTCAATAAAGACTCCTAAACGAGCTTTATCGCTGTACTTTTTCGCCGAATACTATCCATTCCGAAGAATAATTTCCACGTATTGGACTGAAGCTCGTAGAATGAATATTGTGTGTGTATGTGTGTGTATGTGTGTGTGTGTGTGTGTGTGTGTGTGTGTGTGTGTGTGTCAAAAAAGTTCCTCTACTTTTTTTTGACTCAGTGAGGTATAAATTTATGAGGTATAAATCACTAAAACAGAATTTTGTTTCAGTGATTTAGGACTAACATCTTTTTGTAATTATTAAATTATGGTGAGCAATATTTAATAAGTTTTATTTGTATATTTATAGGGAAGTCTCGATACTTAATTCCCTTAAGGGGAAATGTGTATTATGACCAGTAAGTTAATTATTAAATGATTATACTACAATGACTATGAATGCACAATCTTTGACAATCTCAAAAATAAAATTTACAATTCACATATAAAAATAATAATAACATAATCTTCTCCATAATTACACAGTAAATTATACATAATAATAATAATAATAATAATAACAATAATAATAATAATAATACTAATAAATTATATATGATTTACAGGGGGTTCCATTCAAATGGAACCATAGGGAGTAATTAATAATGTCTTTTTTTTTCAGATTTGTCAGGGTAAACGTAATAAAGGTTTAAGGTAATGGTAAGGTAAGGTAATAAAGGTAAATAAAGGTAATAAAGGTACCAATATCCTTTCTAATCTTTATTACTCCCATTTACAGTAAATGGAACCATAGGGAGTAATAAAGATTGGAAAGGGTATCGGTACCTTTATTTACCTTTATTACCCTACTATTACCTTTATTACGTTTACCGTCACAAATCTGAAAAAAAGATATTATTAATTATTCCCTATGGTTCTATTTAAATGGAACACCCTGTAGAATTTTCTTTATAAATTCTTATTCAAAACAGTATTAGTACGAGCTTCATAAAACTTATCTACTTCTCAGGGCGATGACATATACTGTACCTACTTCATCATTTGGCTTATGCTGCAAATCTGACTATTCTGATCCTATTAAAGATGAGCTGGGATTGCTCAACCGTCCCTCAAAAGGTCTGACCTCCCTCCTTGTCACTTTCATTTGCTTGAAGTACTCAAGGAGAATTTCGGAGGTGCGAAGCTCCAAACTGCCAAGAATTTGAAAACTTGCGTTATGAAATGACCTTCCCATCACCCTGAAGAATGTTATGCAGTCGGAATTGGAGTCCTACCATATCGATGGGAAGATGTGTCAGCGTCATGAAATGGGAAAAGCTTCATAATAAGTTATAGAAAAAGTTCGCATTAAGGGACTTTGTAATACAAAGAATATAACTGCAGTTTATATACAGTTTGAAAAAAGGTACTCGTGCCTTCCCAAATTTCCCATTGCTCTATAGGTTAAAAATTAGGGGTAAATAATTTATTTTATAATAATAAAAGAATTTCAGAATATTATAGTTTAATTCTGTTACTTGAGAGCAGCATTCAGAGCTTAACCATTTTCTTAATTGTCTCTAAATAAATAAATCTAATTATAGTTTAAGTAGGAAAGTAGAAATGGTGAGCCAATGCCAGTGTCGGACTGGCCATAGTGCCATTGTGCCATGGCACATGCGCCCCCGTCGCCCACCTCAATTATGCGCCCTTCCCGGAAGAGGCGTCGCCTTTTCGATGAATCAACACCGGAGACCCGGATTACTGACCCGATTGAAAGATTCAGATTAGATGTTTCTCTTCCAGTCATTGATCGTTTGAGTCAAGAAATATCATCCAGATTCAGTGAAAGAAATTTGGCACTCTACAAGGAACTTTGGTATCTCAACCCCAACAATTACAAACGGGTTACTTATGTAAATGTCAATTCATTTTCAATGAAATGCCTTGCTGAACTAGCAGAGGTGGATGAGTTAGAGCTGAAGCATGAATTAGTTCACGTTGCACAAGTTCACCAAACGCTTCAGAAACCCATCCTAGAATTAGATCCCGAGGAGAAAAGTGATGATGAAGATGAAACGGAACATCCTACTATTGTAACTCCGCCATTCTGCAAGGGCAAGTATTCGAATTGCTTGAAATGTATTTTTCAACTCCTCATTAAGTACCGCTACCATTGCAAGAGTTACAATCGTTTATACACATGTCTAAGAACAGCGCTAACCTTGCCATGCACAGTAGTATCATGTGAAAAGTCTTTTCTAAACTATGTTTTATCAAGAGTCGTCTTCGTTAGCTTCTAGGACATGAACTTATGGAAGCACTACTTATTTGTTCAGTCGAAGTGGCCATGCTGATGAAGCAGTCTACCAAAAACTTTCAGAAACTTCTTCTGAGATGAAAAAATGCTTAATGGTCTGAAATTTGCTTATAAATATAAAAGTTGCTTTGTGGATAATAAAGGTTTTACTTTCTAAATGTTTTTTTTTTTTTTGCAATTTTTTTGTCTTCCATCATTTGCCTGATCCAATCACGTTTTCTAACATGTGTTTTTAATAGATTTCGGTTGAAGACTGGAACACATAAAAATCTGTGCCTCGCCCCACTAAATTGGCACCACCCCCAAGCAGGTCCCAGTCCGACTCTGGTCAATACTATTACCGATCACACCATCCAGAACTAAAAAAAAAGTTTGTCTCAGCGAGACCAATGTGGAAAAGGTTTTCCACAGGGAATAAATTTTGGTTAAAATTTGAAAATATTCTGTTTGTATAAATTAAAGTATTAATCTTTGACTTTTTTTAATATTTTATAACTCGCCTCGATGCCCCAGTGGATCATCTGGCCTCTTTCTTAACCCTTTAAGGACTGAAGGTACAAATTGCTAACGTTTCAAATACAAGCATTCATAACTTAACCCTACAAAAAATTTAGGGCTTAAAGAGTTAACCCTAGCCACTCCAGTGTGTCAAATCTATAATCTTAAACAGATCTTCCTAAATTCTAAATGTTCTTTTCAGCTAATATAAACCACATAGAGGAGTTAAATGTAGAACAAAAATTATATGAATTCTTTTGCTAATATCATTGTTAGACAACCTTTGCAACCTTAAGAATCTTTTGTAAACGTGGCACCATGGGAGTTTCTCCAGGGCAAAATGCAAACACTTTGAGAAGGCAGTCGAAGCCTCGCCCTACGGGCAGCCGGTGGCTTAGCGGGTTCGACTTAGGTCCTTTTCTTCGTTAATAACTCTCTAAGCAAATTAAAGATTTGATTTTCTAATTACTGTGTATTGTAAAAGAAATCTAATATCTTAAAAGTGGTCTATGCTTGTGAAATAAAGACTGTAAAAGGTAACTCGCCATTTATATCCTTCCACGAGAGAAGTATTCCACTCCTACAACGGACTGAGGGAGGGGACGCCATTGAGTGAAGGTATAAATTGTTTTCCGTACCTCGCAGTCAGATTAAGAAAGTTTGAAAAGAAGAACCGTGGACGACAGCAGTATAACCTTCATTGTCAGTGCAAGGAAGCGACATACTGAGAATAAACATCGGAGATGACTGTCTACCGAAGAAGAGGCCATCTTGCGACACTAATACTTACGCTGTTTGACCATGCTCCATTATATTAAATGTAGTTATTGCCCTTATAACCGCATTTATAGTCTAATAATAATTACTTTAGGAGTAATATTGAAGTTTGTTATAAATATTAATGATTGTTTAGGAGAGAACAAGAATTTAGAATTATAAGGTGATATTGAAATACCTTTATTGGATTTTCACCTATATTCTCAATGTTCTTATAAATAAATAAATAATATTTTAATAAACATTCTTCTGACAATTTATACGTAACAACATCAACACTAATGCGAATATCATTGTAATAACACGAAGAAGCATCTTACCCTTTCCATAATTTCGTGCAACCACCCTTGCTTTTTATCACTCGACCAGTCGCTTGTTATAGTTTTAAAGTTTGCATTTAAACAGTGGCACTCCAGCTCTTCAAGACTACTCGGGCTCTTTTTAAATTTTCAAGTCTACATATGAGCCGACATTCAAATGCATGACAATAACTTAAGATTATCAATAAAATAAATAAATACATACCTCGGTAAAAAAATTTATTTGAATTTTATTTACTTGAACATAAAGTCCAAGCGTCTTGGTTTTAAAGCAGATTCCTTTAATATTCGGTCATGTAATTCCTTTTTGCCCATGGGTGGGCTATTCTTCTCAGAATACTTATAATATTAAAAATAAATCAGATTATTTAAGAAAAGCAAACAACCTCACATTGCGGCAAAAAACAAACTGCACCGCCGCCCAAGGCAGTTGAAGGCACGCTTATCGAAACGTAAAAAGTTACCATGTATCGCCAGAATTAAAAATTGTGCCTCTACAAGGCCGAAGGATATAAGTCTGAGTTGAAATGTTTTTTCCTTTATAAAAAAAAATTAATAGGAGAAAAACGTATTTTATTTAATGAGAATTAGAAGAAAGACTATTATGTAACCGTATGCAAGCAAATAATTATTCATTAAAAGAACTTTAAATATACGACATTACTTATACTTTCTCGGGCGTAATGTCTTGCGCCCGAGTAAAGGATCTTGAAAGATTACACGAAAACTTAATGTGTCAGTATAGTTTTTTTTATAGGTAGTAAGGGTATCTAAATGCGCTCAAAATTTGCTTGCGTGACGAAGGCTAGACAGAAAAATAGTAACATACTACCAGCCAAAAACCATTTTTACAATTTGTATTTAAAACTTTTATTTTAAAACTTAAATCTATAAATACACAATTTTATCTCTCATGCTTCTCCTTGCCCCTTGCCTCTCGGGCTCAGCCCGAGAAGCCCGATTGCAGGAGTCGCCAATGGTTTCCAACATGCTTCGACATTCGTTCCCATTCTTTAGCTGCATAATCTTTCAAGTGCTACAAATTGGTAGGCTTTCGTTTTTCAACCGAAATCTTCAACCTTCTCCTTAACCCTTTAAGGACTAAAGGTACAAATTGCTAACGTTTCAAATACACGCATTTAACTTAACCCTACAAAAAACTCAGGGCTTAAAGGGTTAAATTCTCTATTGGATTCACATCTGATGATTGTGATGGCCAGTCCAAAACAAGGAATTTTTTCCTTTGTAACCAAGCCCTTCCTGATTCTTAAGTATGTTTCACATATATATCGATTGGATGTTTTGCGAATCACTAATGGTGCACATATCGAATGTTTGTAACAACGTTACTTTAATAAAAGAAACTTTTGGAAATACAGATTCTAAATAATCTTGTTTAAGAATTTTACGTGGGTTATCAAGAATTTTATTAAAAAATGAAATTGTACAGATAATGTTCGGACACACTGGAATTTCTAAAAAACTTGTCAAAACTTGGTATCAGAAAAAACTTAATGAGATTCTCTGTAAAATGGGACAACACTGGAATTTCTACACTTCATGGTTGACTTTTAATAACAGCCAAAATTGTACAGATAATTCTCGGACACCCTGTATTATATATATATATATATACAGGGCGTCCCAAAAAAATGTATACACCCTTTAACAGCTGATAGCTCAATTGATGTTTCTTTCTTTCCAAGTTAAACCCATTAGAATTAATAATGGCAGTCAGACTAAGCTTTGAACAAAGGAAATTCATTCTAAAATGCTACTGGAAGTGTGAAAACGCAGTTGAAGTGCAAAGACAGTTTAGGAGGGAGTTTCAAACAGATCCACCAACGCGACTTACCATCACTCGAATTAGAGATAAGTTTGAAGCCGATGGAACTGTTCAGAATGTCCACAAGAAGCGTTCCGGAAGACCACGGACATCGACAAGCCCACAAAGCAAGAAAGAGTACCGGAAACGTATCACCAAAGTCCAAGAAAATCTGTGCGGCAAGCGAGTCGTGAGGTAGGAATTTCAGAATCGTCTGTCCAACGCATTTTGAAGCGCTGTCAATGGAAAAGTTACATTCCAAGATTAGTCCATGCTATTAATGAAGATGATCCGGACCGAAGAGTGGAGTATTGCGAGTGGTACTTGGCACGATGTGGATGTGGATTGGACGAAGGGGTTTCGTAGAATACCCTCCGCGTTCACCAGACCTCACACCACTAGACTTTTTTTTATGGGGATACTTAAAAGACAAAGTCTACGCTATAAAACCTGCAACAGTCGCTGAATTGAGAGCAGCCATTGAACGAGAATGCACACAAATACCAAACGAAATGTTTCGTGATGTTTGCGATTCCATTGCTTCGCGTTATCAGCAGTGCCTGGACCAGAACGGACGTCAGTTTGAAAACAGGCGTTGACAAAACAATTAAATAATATCTGTAGATTCTATTACATTTTGAAAATGAAATGTATTTTAATAAACACTGTCTTTATAATTATTTAAAGTGTGTATACATTTTTTTGGGACGCCCTGTATATATATGCAGGGTGTTTCACAACCGGTCTGCCATACTTTGGGGGATGATTTGGAGGGTGATATCGAGTAAAAAGTTAATACAGCATCGGTGCTATTTCCAACCGTTCGGAGCTACGGACGTTTTAAGGTGCACGGAAAAAAAATAAACGAGAGTATTAATCTGATGTATTTATTGCAACATTTTATGAGATACACCTTATAAATGTTCAAAATGTCCGCCTCGGTTTTCAATGCACAGCCTTGCTCATTCCAAACAAGAGTCCACTGCCCATTGAATCATTTCGGGGTGTTCTCGTATGTAAGCAGCGGCATCCATAATCCGACGCAAGAGTTCCTCTCTCGTTTGTACTTTGGTCTTGTAGATCATCTCTTTCATAAGGCCCCATAAAAAGAAATCTAACGGTGTTAGGTCCGGAGATCTCGGGGGCCACGATATTGGACCAGCATGACCAATCCAACGATTCCCGTACCGCTGATTCAAGTAATCCGTAACATGACGACCAAAATGTGGTGGCGCCCCATCATGCTGATAGAACATCCTGCGGCTTGTCTCCAAGGGTATGTCCTCCATCAAAAGCGGCAATTGGCTCGTCAGGAAGTTCAGATAAATATCAACAGTTAATCGTTGTTCCAAAACGAACGGTCCAATCAGCTGATCTCCAATTACACCGCACCAAGCATTCACCGAGAATCGATGCGGATTCACCAATTCGTCTAGAAATCCTTCGAACACTGGTAGTTGGGCTAAGTTGTACTAGGTCCAGTATGCGCTCCTCCACAGCAACGGGCCGTCGTCCTACATGTTCTTGATTACGTGGAACACTTGTCCCTCTTTTCCTTAATCTCTAGTGTGTGTCACTAAACACTTGCCTGTTCGGTATTCGATGGTTCGGAAAACGTCTTCGATATTCCTCAACTGCCGCTCCACTGTTACCATCACAGAATCTATTAACAGCGTATTCAACGGGTGTGAACTGTTGATTCATTTTGATTGTTCACCTTAACACAACACAGTGTCTCGTACCACAGATCAGAACCAACTGAAAGAAAAAAACTGAGGATTAGTAGTGGTAACTTCGTTAACCAAAACTACCACCAGTGCTGCCATCTATCGAATTACACACAAGTAGGGATTTGTTGTTTACACATCTTGAAATGTCCATAGCTTTGCAACGGTTGGAAATAGCACCTATGTTGTATTAACGTAGGGATTTGTTGTTTGCACATCTTAAAACGTCCGTAGTTCCGCAACGCTTAGAAATAGCACCTATGTTGGATTAGCATTTTTACTCGATATCACCCCCCCCCCCCCAAAGTATGGCAGGCCGGTTGTGAAGCACCCTGTATATACTGTATATATATATATATATATATTATATATATATATATATTATTATATATAGAAACAGGCTGATATATATCTATATACTGTGTGTGTATATGTATATATATTATTATATATATATATATATATATATATATATACTGTATATATATCAGAAACAGGCTGATATATATCTGATATACTGTGTGTGTGTGTATATATAAAGGGTGATCCAGAGAAATGGGACCCAAAAGAAACCCCTGTAACTCTTAAAGTATAAGTCCTTTTATAAAATCATACGCATCATTCGAAGAGGATAGTTACAAGTTTGTACAGGATTGTATAGGTTTTGACAATACAAGACAAGATAAGATACAAAACAAAATAAAAGTGTTAGTTAAAACTAACCCTTCAAGATGACTGCATGGACTGTGGAACAGCTGCGTTTCATAACTGAGCAATATTATGAGCATGGAAGAAGTGTAGTTTCAGCTCAAAGATCTTTCAAGACAAATTTTCAGATGTCAAAATCACCTTCTAAGAGCTGAAACTACACTTCTTCCATGCTCATAATATTGCTCAGTTATGAAACGCAGCTGTTCCACAGTCCATGCAGTCATCTTGAAGGGTTAGTTTAACTAACACTTTTATTTTGTTTTGTATCTTATCTTGTCTTGTATTGTCAAAACCTATACAATCCTGTACAAACTTGTAACTATCCTCTTTCGAATGATGCGTATGATTTTATAAAAGGACTTATACTTTAAGAGTTACAGGGGTTTCTTTTGGGTCCCATTTCTCTGGATCACCAAGGACTTATACTTTAAGAGTTACAGGGTTTCTTTTGGGTCCCATTTCTCTGGATCACCTTTATATATATATATATATATATATATATATAATCAGAAACATATATATATCTCAGAAACATATATATATCTCAGAAACAGGTTCCAAGGGAACCTCAGTAGTACAGGTGCAAATATGTTGAGGGAGGTGGAAGGTAATATAGTGGGGTCGATTAATACAAAAATACACCCAAATCATTCTGATCTAGCAGAAAGTGTGACATTTGCCATGAAGTTACCGTTTCACATATAGAAACATTTCCAGGGTGGAGACACGCTGGGACCTCACTCTGGCGCGGCCATTTTAAGCAAATTCAAAATGGCTGCCTCGATTCCACAGCCAAAACCATAAAATACCATATCTCAGGAACTACTGAACCGATGTTGATGATCTTGGGCGGCCATTTTGAGCAAATTGTCATCCGGTTTCATTATTTTAGTTAAAAAAATGATAATAGATGGCGTTGTGCAGGTCCTTCCACAAGCATTATTCAGGCTTAGTAAATTAGTTGCCATTACGCTTCAGTCAGTGAATGGTGAAATTTATGTTGCAGTGTTTTATCAATTTTGAACGGTTTTAGAGTACAGGTAGGGGCGTAACTAACGTGGGTACGAAGGGGACATGTCCCTCCAACTTTCGAACTGAAGAAGATAATATAGGTTTTGCCCCCCCCCCCCCCCCCAACTTTTGATCTAAGTTAGCTTACGTGAAGGAAAATATTTAGTTCTTGAAATAATCTATGATGAGTAAATCTTTAATTATATTAGTCCTATTAGTATGCTGGAAAGTATTACTGATTCAGTACTAATACTGCAGTGATAGATACTTTAATGAGACATCTAGTTATTTTTACTTTAATAATTGCATATACTGTTTTCCTTTAATGTTAAGTATATACTTGATATACATAAGGTAGTTGTGAAAATGCTCCTTTGATTTTCCTATTACTATCATAAATATAGACCATTCTCTAAAGTCTAAAGTCTAAACCATAGTATTTTAAGAGCATCATTTTGGTCGCAAACACATTACCTACAGGATAGCAGCACAGAAATTCATCGCAGGATTTTTCATCATTATAGTTGTCCCCCCACCCCCTCTAAACTTTTGAAAGCTAGTTACGCTCTTGAACTAGGTAAGTGATTTTATTACCAAAACACAAAATAATAGAGTGCAGTGCGCATTATAATGCGTAGTATAGTATTCAGTACTAAAATTTAGGGTAATTATTGTTCAAAAGCAATGTTATGTAACCGTGCGGCTACGGTGAATGTCAAGATGAAAATCACAGTTATTCGTACTTCTCCTGCAATATGAAATTACGCTAAGATACATATTTAAAACAGTTATATATATATATATATATATATATATATATATATATATATATATATATATATACAGTATATACAGGGTGTTTCAGGAGGAAAGGTCAATACTTCGGGAGGTGATAGTATCGGTCATTGTGAGAAAAAAAGTTCATATAAACATGTGCCTAATTCTGAATGGTTACGGAGATAGAGCTGTTTGAATCTGATGCGCGCGCAGCTCTTCCTCCCCCCGCGGTGGTCCCATTCAATGGCCACCAAGGTCTCCAGACCTCTCTCCGTTAGATTATTGTTCGTTAGGGGTGGATGAAAAGTCAAGTTTACAAAAGAAAGGTGGATACACGAGACGAATTGCTCGCGCGCATTTTGGATGCTGCTGCCCGCATAAAGGAACGTCAAGATCAACTCAGACGAACAACACGCGAGCTTCGCACACGAGTTGCAAAGTGCATTGAGGCTGACGGTGGGATTTTCGAAAACGTATTGTAAACTGTAACAAATTTCTCATTTCTGTATCTGATACCATTCAAAATGCCAATGTTTAAACATTAAATGTTAGAAACAGTAATTGGTTTCTCTTTCTTGATTACCATTAACAATGCTTTTGTATTTGTAGATTCAAACAGCTCGATCTCCGTAACCATTCAGAATTAGGCACATGTTCATATGAACTTTTTTTCTCACAATGACCGATACTATCACCTCCCGAAGTATTGACCTTTCGTCCTGAAACACCCTCTATGTATATATACACACACAGTATATATATATATATATATATATATATATATATATATATATATATATATATATATATATATATATATGAGGGTACTTCAATAAGTATCCGCACTTTTTATTTTAGTGATAATATAGTATATATAATATATACTCGTAATAACAAGCCAAACTGAGATCTATAGGCTTATTTAGGCTAGCAACAGTATAGGCTTATTTAGGCTACTCGTAGCTGTCACATATCGTACGAGTAGTGAGCATGGCTGCGCCGCTTTCAATTCGTACTCAGGAAGAACAGAGATCCGTGGTTCGTTTTTTGTGGGCAGAAGGTATGAAAGGAGCTGAAATTCACACGCGTTTATGTGCTCAGTATGGAAATAATGCGTTACCACGGCGAAGTGTGTATGAGTGGATTCAAATGTTCAAGGAAGGTCGGACATGTGTGACAGATTCTCAGCGCTCAGGACGACCGTCAACATCAACCAGTGGTGACAAGCAGGAAGAAGCCAGAGCCATGATTTTCGATGACAGAAGATTAACAATAAAAGAAATTGCATCTTCATTAGACATCAGTCAAGGGTCAGCCTATTCGATAGTTCATGACATTCTTGTCTTTCACAAGGTTTGTGCAAGATGGGTGCCCAAACATTTGACAGAAGAGCACAAGCGTAATCGTATGGACGTTTGCTCTCGTCTTTTAGCGCAGTATCATAATGAAGGTGAAAACTTTTTGGAGCGCATTATCACTGAAGATGAAACCTGGATCCATCACTATGAAACAGAAAGCAAACGACAGAACATGCAACGGAAGCAACCAACATCTCCCGTCGCAAGGAAGTTCAAAGCGCAGCCGTCAGCAGGTAAAGTTATGCTAACAGTATTTTGGGATAAACGAGGCCCTATCCTTAAACATTATCTAGAGCGTATTCTGACATGTTTCGGAATGAGTTAAAGCAAGCAATTCGCACAAAACGGAGAGGGAGA
The DNA here is from genome assembly GCA_023014485.1 of Bathynomus jamesi. Lineage (NCBI taxonomy): Eukaryota > Metazoa > Arthropoda > Malacostraca > Isopoda > Cirolanidae > Bathynomus > Bathynomus jamesi. The sequence continues at coordinate 345,802 of JAJOZX010003224.1, read as the reverse complement.
TTGTCGGAAGGTGTTATTCTGTTACACGACAATGCGCGCCCTCATACCGCTGCACAGACTAGAAAATGCCTTCAAGAACTTAAATTTGAAGTTCTCGACCATCCAGCCTACAGTCCAGACCTGGCATCTTCGGATTTTTACCTGCTTGGACCACTAAAATACGCTTTGAGAGGTCAGCGATTCCAAGGCGATGATGACCTGAAGGAGGCGGTGCATGACTGGCTACGCACACAGCCAAAAACATTCTTTTGTGATGGCATTAGGAAGCTTGTAGATCGTTGGACTAAGTGTATTGAGAAACAGGGAGACTATGTTGAGAAGTAATGTGTTTATAATCTATCAGATGTGAAAATAAAAAGTGTGGATACTTATTGAATTACCCTCGTGTGTGTGTGTATATATATATATATAATATAATCATTGGGTTTGTTTAACCTCCTTCGCAACATCTAAGGTCATATGACGGAGGGGACGTACAGCTTTACGTGGGATCCGAACCACAGGCCGCTACATAATCTGGACGCGGAAGACGGTCTCCCATCCAACTACTACCCAGACCCAACGTCGCTTAACTTCGCTGTTTAAAGGGAAGCGATGTTATGACATTGGCTACGACGTAGCCCATATATATATATATAGGTATATATATATATATATATATATACCAAATTGTCAAATGTTATAGTTTTGCGGTGAACCTTGGTTGTAATTACCGCAGATTTTTGTCCTGGTTTTTCCAAGGGTGGGGCGACCGTCTCCGTCGTCCCACCCCCTTGGCTACGTCCCCTGCAGTTATGTGATGGATATATACCATAACTTAATATATACAAGCAATGCTGCATTAATCAGCTTAGTCATCATATCGCTTTGGGATAACATTGTCTTTTCCTCTTCTAGATTCTTCTAACATCCATAATAAAGTCAACTATTAAAAAAATAAACGTTTTTACTGTTAATCTTTTCCCTTCTCAGATTGTTGATAAGTAGTAAACGGACTCTTACAAGATATTTATCACTCCAGATTCCCTTCATATAATGTCTCTAAATTTCCGATAAAGTTCCCTTATTTAGGTAAATATGGTACTAAACCAGTTTCAAACCTAAAAAACATTTTGACTACTTCATATCCATGCACTATAATTTTAAATACATTAACATTAACCCCTTCTCCGTACAGAGCATTGTCAGCAACAAAAAAGTTTACCAAAACACAAAATCCTCCCTTGTTTACCTCTCTCTCCTTATGTAGAGGTAGACTGCCAAACCTTGCTTCGTAGGGCAAATCGTCTTGCATCTTAAATAAAGGGTGGATAAACACAGATACAGTATTTCAGATAGAACAGGGAGAAAAACAAAATGGTGCTACTATATAGTATGCGGTCTACTCACGATTGGTTAGGTTTAGTCAAAGGTGTGCACCCGGGCCTCATAAAGGACCGACGGTCCCGGTCCCGGTCCTTGCCTCAAACTGGACCGACGGTCCCGGTCACGGTCCTTTCTGAAGACAGGACCTAGGAACGACTCGGTCCTCGGTCTTTATATATAATATAAGTGAAAAATTTGATTAAAATGAAAAATTAAATTAAAGACACCGGAAATCTTTAATTTTATTAATGTAAATTATAATTAATACAATACATAAATGATGAAAAAAAGTTATTAAGTTAAATGCTTGAGTTTCCCTTCAAGAAGACTAGCATTTCAAAATGGCTGTCACTGAGCCCTGACCTTTTCGGCTTGAGGACGTCCTTCCCCAAAGAGAAGAGCCTCTCCACGGCGGCACTGGATGGGATAGGCGTGTTAAACTTGATGAACAAGTCCTTCAGGTGTTGAAACAAGTTTCAGTTCAGTCTCAGTCTCTTTCTGAGTCTTCTGGAGGAAACGATCCATCTTCTTTAGAACTTCAAATAATCACTAAACACACTAAAATCACTAAAAAAGACCGTCCGGACCGGACCGTCCGGAATTGCTTAAAAATGGACCGTCGCTCCTCATTTCGGTCCTCACTGAGAAAAGGACCGACTTTCCCGCTCACGGTCCTTAAAAAGGACCGAGTTCCTGGAGTTCGGTCCTTTTGGAACTCGGTCCTGCCCACCTTTGGGTTTAGTCATGATATTTTCGTTAAAACTAACGAAAATATCATGACTCTAACCAGTCGTCAAGGGCGATTGACATTGGGATGTAAACAAGCAATTAATGAAGAAGATAAGAAGCTATAATTAAAAGGTAGACCGCCGAATCGTAGGTAGACCGCATACTATAGTAGCACCAACAAAATTCTCATCTATACGTAACCATTTAGAACAGCACTCTCAACCTATTTCTTTTGATAGTTTTAAGATTCTTTCTAATAATTTATCCAGTATAAAAAGTAAGGTTTCGGAATCTCTTTACATACACAATGAAACATACTGTACGCTTAATGAATACATATCCTCAATTAAACTGCACTTTAGCCCCACTTAAACTCTGATTATATTATTATAATAGTTATGGTAGTTACTGCCGTCTGCCAATATTGTTAGTGTAAACTATACGATTATTCAGGTATTAAAGGGTACTGTATTTTAGAACAACATGTTAAGGTTTAATATATTAAAGTTGACGCAGTACAGTACAGTACAGCATATTTGGTCACATACATGTGTATTATTTGAAATTTAAGTATACTATTGAAACTTAGCCTTTTCAAATACCAAAGAAAACGACATTAAATCGTTATTGTAAGGTAAACTTTTATTTTATTTATTTATTTTATTGAAGATATTGGCAGTGGAAGAAATTAGGTTATATATATATATATATATATATATATTATATATATATATATATATATAATATATATATATATATATATATATATATATATATATATATATATATATATATATTAGGGTGACAATAAAAATCGAAAGTTGGAGTTTTTTATTGGCCATTTGTTCAATGCTGCTACTACATGAGAAAACAATGTACTGTAAATATTAGGTCATTCTGATAATATTTAAGGGTGTCTCAAGTGAGGTAAATGATTCTCCTTATAGCAAAAATTAATTATTCATTACCTAGTAAAAATAAATTAATATTTTTTTTAATTAATGTAAATAAACGTTAGTTTTAGTTCATAAGGTTTAAGTGCAGGCGTACTCCAATCGTAATAAGTAAATAATATATTTACTAAATATATTCCAGGGTGTCTTTCATTCAATTGTAGACCACCCATTAATTCTTGCTTTTCCTCAAGCCATACCCCTTTTTCAATGTACCAGGCTGAGACTTCCTATGATCCTCAACAACCTGCAAGAGATGTTGGCGCTGTTCTTCATTCTTCGTAATCTTTGTATTGAAGGCCTGGATCAAGGCAATTCCCCTCTCTGCCATGTCATTGACGACTTTTAGTCCTTCAACTATAGTCAAACCAGTCTTGAAATCTTCGTCGTCCGGCCAGGTCTCTGGTTCCTTGGACAAGAAACCATCATTAATTTTTAGAAGTTCAAAGAGAAGCTTTGATCCTTTCGAGGCAAAGTCCGAGAGCTGCTTTGTTGAAATGGAAGAAACAGCAGGTATTGGGGCTCGCTTTGGAGGATCTTCAGCAGCTTCTTTTTCGAGGATTGATCGAGCGATATTCTTTTTCGTCGTTGCATTGATACCTTTATCAAAGAGTGCGAGACCAATCAAGTACTAGCTGAGGTACCATAAGTGACGACCGAGGACACTAAGGCAGGATGCTGAGATCTTTTCATCGTGGTACTTTGCTAGGTCTTGAAGAAGCTTCAAATCGTTCGCGGGAGCAGATGAAGGACTGCTGGCCGTGAACCACGCGCTGACATATAACTCCAGGGCAAAAAATACAAATCGTTTTAAGCCAGACATTTCACGAGTTGTAAGTCTGAACTGATGGGAAAGCAGCAGGATTTTTAATGAATAAATTACTTTTGCCATCCAACGTGCTCGGTGAAGTGCTCCAGGTCGCCGAAACCTAAAGTTAGGTAAATTACCTCCAAGGATTGTAATCGACAACTCCAAGAATTCACGGTAATCATCCCTCGGCTGATGTTTTGTCAGATATAGATTCCAGCAAGCGATCAGTTCTTCTCGATTCTCATTCAGACTCGATGGAAGGTCTGACAGGGTCTTGTACTTATCTTGGCAAATTGTATTCCACGTCTCTTTGAAGCGGGAGAATAGGAGGATATCTGGACCAGATGATGGTCCCATGCATTCCATGTACGCCTTCTCAACGACAAGTTCTAGGATGTGATGGCGACATGCAAGGTATAAGAGTCGGCGGCCGAGTTTCTGCTCCAAAATTACGCATGCCCCAGACAAGTAACCAGTATTTGAAGCTGTAGTGTCGAAGCTCATAGCTGATACCTTTTCTGACACATTCCATTCTTTGAGCGCAGCATGTACCACCGAGGCGATGACCTCACCCGTTCCTGATGTCAGCTTAGGTACACCCAAGAGCTTCTCGGTATCAACTCCGGTTACGAAAATGGCTAGTCGGTCACACCGACCACCTTCATCGTCTGGTAGAATTTTTCCGTCCCAGTGAACAGTGAGCACTTCGTTGGGTGTGAACCTTTGTTTAATCTTTCTGCCGTCGCCGAACGGAGCCTTTCTCGTGATTTTCTAATGGTTTCATAGTTGAGCGCGAGTTTTTTGTGAGTTATGGCCGAGGCTTCTAGCGGTAGCGTCGATAATCCGGTGTGCTGAATGATGACTGATTCCTGTGCGATCCAATGTACTTGCCAATTCGGGAGTGATGACTTGGATAGTGCCACGAGCATAACACTTGCGTTTTTCAGGAGAGGCGGGCGGTGAGTCTTCAGATGATGGCGCAGAATATTACCTTAGATATCTTAAAAGAATCGGGAGAGAACTTCTAAGCGTTGTTTTCAGTCAGGCAGTCGTATGCAAAATGAACTTGAAGCACCAAAACCTGATCATCCAAAGATTGATACACATCATATTATTTAACGATTTATTTATGAAAATTTTAATTTAATGAAATAAATTAATCGATTTGCATAATCTATAGTATGAAATAAAGGAAACAATTCTATTAAATTATATAATACACTTGCATTCTCGAAACATTTTTGTTTTTGAAGCGGTCGAAACTCGTTCATTCTTGAAATTTCTTCCGCGCGACAGTTTCATTCATGTGACTCGAGGCACCCCTAGATGCTTTCCGAATTCCATGAGATTTCGTCTATGGTGTTTTCTCATAGGGTGGCAGCATTCGACAAATGGCCGGCAAATTTGTTTGAATTTCAAATTTTATCCCTATAAGAAGTTGTCACCCTAAATATATATATATATATATATAATATACGGGATTGAACTCAGAGAGGTCCCCTGAGGCTCTTTCATGATACACACAGACCGTGCATGGAACAAGGAACTCTTTTGGGAAAATCAAATCCACTATAGTCCGAATAAGTAATGGTAAATGACAAACACTATATTTTTTCTTTTTCATGATGCTAGCCCAAGTGGGCAACGGGTCACTCGCAAAGAGGCCCCAAAAATATAGCTTCCCCCTCCAGCTATCTGCAACATAGACTATTTTAGCGTGTATTATTACACACTTTGTGCATTATTTAATTGCTAGTGTGCATCATTAAAGCTGCAATTGTGTATTATTAAACTCAGTACTAGGACTATGCGAATGAGTCCATGTGAAATGATAGAAGCTATTGTTCAATCAAGAAGCTTTGCAAAGAACAGAGAATTAATCACCGCATTGCACGGATTGTTGCAGCTAAACCACATTCAGTTGATGTTGAGTGGCTGATAAAATCCTACAATGTAATCAAAACAGATGATCAATTATTACTTGTACGTTCTACATAACATGCCTTTGGATGCTGAATTTGATCCTCGTCCAGCTGTATTGAACTGGATGAAAGACAAAATTCGCCCGTGATGTACAACCACAGCCAGTGAAAAGCAAACAGCAAAGATGGTTTTCAACAATGTTCAGTGAAGCACATGAGAAATATAAAATGAAGAAAATTACATAAACGAACAAAATCTCTTTTTAATTTCTTTCTCGTGTGTTGTTCTGATTATTAAATATGCAACACGAAGCTTTGGGAAAAAATGTATTGTATTTTATCCTTTTTGCTGGTCTATCGGGTACCTTCGGCCCTGGAATCCTTTCCTGCCTGTATAAGTATATGTATCATCAGGGGCGCATCCAGGGTTTTATAAGGGGTGAGTGGCCCAAAATCATTCTTTTCAGGCATTCTAACAGGAACGTAATTATGAGGATGTATTGTGTTCTTAGTCTTACCATATAGTAAATGCCAAATGGTGATAAAAATAGTCCAAAAATGCTTTGCATGGTGCTGCTTATTTTTTATTTTACTGGGTTCAGAATCCCAGCTGAGCCATGAACGGCCAAGTTCTGAAGGGCCACACAGCCCAATTTAAGCTAGACTAAAACTTACGGACTTGGAGGTCTATTAGGTCCTACCTCAGGGTTGCTGACTCGATGTGGGCCTACCTTAGGCCTCAGTTGCATAAAACTAAGATAAAAAAAACAAAAGGGGCACTATTTATGGTATTCTTTCTAAACCTTGCAACAACAACACACTCCGCACTATTGCACGATGCAACAACCTTGTATCTAAACAACTAAACTGAATTGCAAGAGAGCTCTCTATAAGACCACACCATGTAAGTGCCGCATTCAACAAACGAGTAGAAAGGACGCGCAGTGCCCCCCCCCCAAATGATGCCACAAGAGTGCAAAAACAATGATGCCACAAGAGCCCAAAAATACTAGCTCTAAATTAAGTGAATTTTTCACTAAACTTACAATTATGAGATAGATATATATACATCTTAACTTAATATATACAAGCAATGCTGCATCAATCAGCTTAGTCATCATATCGCCTTGGGACAACAATGGCTCTTCCTCTTCTAGATTTTCTAACACTTCCCACCGAAGAGGCATTGTTGTCATTACCTTCTGCTTGTCTGCATCCTGCATACTGTTATAAACAAAGGTGATGGGCCTGCTGTTCACCATTGCTTCTACTTCACACAAACAGTGCAGAATTCTTTTTTGCTCAAATGAGCATTAGCCAAAAGTTTCTTTAATGGACACTTTACACTTCTTACTAGCCCTTCCCAAAATCCTTCCTACCATGGTACTCTCTCAACAATAAACTCCCACTGTACCCTATGGTGTGAAAAGTAGGATTGGTATCTCTCCTCTTTTAGCAAGGACCAAACTTCTTAGAGTTCCTTTGCAGCCCTTTTGAAGGTCTTTGCATTATTCGATATGATTTTATTTGGAAAACCCCTTCTGTTCACAAACCTTTTAAAGGCCAAAAGAAATACATCACTACTTAAATTGCTTACCAACTCCAAATGGATTGCTCTAGTGGTAGCACATGTGAAAAGACATATATAACCTTTGTTAGACACCCCTTGCTCATACATATAGATTGGACCTGCAAAGTCTACTCCCACTACATCAAATGGGGCAGTATAGACACACCGTTCTCTTGGAAGTGGAGCCACCTTTTCATGATAAGGCTTTGTACTCCAACGCTTGCAAACCACACATTTGTGCAAGACCTTTTTTACTACTTGTCTAATTCTGGGAATCCAAATCTGTTGTCTGATCTCTATTATCACTTCTCTAACTCCAGCATGCAACAACTTATGATGCGTATCCAGGATCAAAAGTTCCACAAAGTGCCCCACAGAAGGTAGCAAAATTGGATGTCTTTTCTCCTCTGGAACCCATCAAACTGTAGTCTACCTCCTACTCTCAATAAATCCTGATCCAAAAACACATCCAAACCCTTGGGAACAGAATATGTTGGTAAAACCTGTAATGGACTGCTGGTGAGTAATTTTCTCTCTTCACCAAATTTTTCCTTCTGCACATATACCACCCAGTATTGCTTGGCTTGCTGAATCTCCTTACTGTTCAGAATTCCTTCCCTTCTTGTTTCTCTCTTAATGCTGTCTGTAAACCTATATACCCATGCTGTCACTCTTAACAACCTTTTCAGACTGCTAATGTCCTCAAGCCTCAATATGGGGTCCTGCTGCATAACTTGACAACTGTTCACAGTGCATTTTCTCATCTCACTCACCCATTCTTCTTCAGCCTGGCATTCTCCTACAATAGTCTGATTAGAAGGCCAGATTTCACTTCCAAGTTTTAACCACTCTGGCCCATTCCACCACAAACTTGACTGTGCAAGATCTTTTACTAAAATTCCTCGTGTTGGTAAATGAGTTGGGTTTTGGGTGCCTGGACAATGCTTCCATTGCTTTGGATCTGTGTGTGCTTGAATTTCCTCCAGCCTATTGGCAACAAACGGTTTCCATTTCCTTGCCTGGCTTCCTAACCATTACCAAACTATAGTGGAGTCTGTCCAATAATAGCTTGGAATTTCATAAAGGCCCAAAGACTTTTGCCCTGTAACTGCAAGCCGACTAACAATAACGGCACCCATCAATTCTAACCTTGGAATAGAAAGCCTTTTCAAAGGTGCTACTCTGCTCTTTGCAGCAACCAACCTGCAACTTACTTCTTCTTCGAATGTGCCTCTAATATAAATGCAAGTGCATAGGCTTCCTCACTTGCATCACAAAAGATGTGCAGCTCCAAATTATCTGGACTATTGTTCAACTCTCCAAAATACCATCTTGGGATTTCAATGTCTCCAAGATGTGCCAATTCTTTGAATCAATATTTCCACTTTACCACCATATAATCGGGTAACTCTTGGTTCCAACAAAGTCCAATTTCCCAGAGGCTCTGAAACCAAATTTTTTACTTTATCTCAAATGGAGAGAGGAATCCAAGAAGATCAAAGACCTCCGAAGCCAAACTAAGAGCTGTTCGTTTTGTCCACCTTGTCTCATTCTCAGCCAGCTCTACTAAAGATTTCCCATTGAAGGTAAACAAATCCTCTCCTTGCTGTCAAACAATGCCTAGCACCCTTGTGTCTATTGTTCACAACTCCTTAATAGTAGAATCCTCTTTACCACCATATAATCGGGTAACTCTTGGTCCCAACAAAGTCCAATTTCCCAGAGGCTCTGAAACCAAATTTTTTACTTTATCTCAAATGGAGAGAGGAATCCAAGAGGATCAAAGACCTTCGAAGCCAAACTAAGAGCTGTTCGTTTTGTCCACCTTGTCTCATTTTCAGTCAGCTCTACTAAAGATTTCACATTGAAGGTAAACAAATCCTCTCCTTCATGTCAAGCAATGCCTAGCACCCTTGTGTCTATTGTCCACAACTCCTTAATACTAGAATCCTCAATACTTTCTGCTGCATCAGGTCCTACACAGGACTGACTCATAAACTGTTGTAACTGAGAATGATTGGTTTGCCATTTTCTAAGCTCCATGCCAGCCCTCCTCATTATAGCTCTAGCCTCCATGAATATCTGTTTAGCCATTTCTGTATTATCTACTGAACACAGCAAATTATCAACATAAAAATTTCCTTATATATTCAATAGTATTAGGATAGACTTCAGAATATTTCTTAAAATGGTACTGCATAGTAGCTGCCAACAGAAATGGACTAGAGCTGAGGCCAAACAACACTGACTTCATTCTATATGCTTGAACCTTCGGTTCATTTTCCAAAAAGTCTTTCGTATCCACCCACACTCCACAGATACCTTATTGCATCTCTCTCCTCTGGCTTTAACTTTATCCTCAAAAAAGCTTGCGTCACATCTGCAGTCAATGTTACTCTACCAAACCTGACTCTCAGTAACAAGGAAAATAAATCTGCATTTAAATTTGTCCCAGCATCCAAACAGTCATTCAAGGACACAACACCTTTGTCCTTGGCCGAGCCATCAAAAAATACCCTCAGTTTGGTGGTAGTTTTGTCTCGCCGTACCACTGCATGGTGTGGCAGATAATGTGCCTCCTGGCTCACCAGCTCACCTTGCATCCTTTCAGCAAAGCCCTCCTTTACATAGCTTAGGATGGCCTTATTGTATTCATTTAACAACTCATTTTTTCTTAGCCTGTACAATGAAGTCTCCAACCTCCTATTAGCTAGCTGAAGGTTTGAGCTGGTTTGCAAAAATCCTTCCAAGGGAGGCCAACTTCAGCAACCATCTCTAAACCCAATACCTTTTTCAAATTGTTCTAAAACATCCTCGTTCACTGTACTTGCCTGCTTCTCCTGTTTGTCCTTTATGCCAATGGATTCAAGTTCCCAAAAGGCTTTCAAATACCTTTCTAAACCATGGCTGTTCTTCTCAATCTTAACAAAAAGAGCTTTAACCTCCATTTCACTGCAATAGCTACCATGTAGCATCCAGCCTAGTTTACTTTCAATAGCTACAGGACCTTGAGATGTGCGGACAATGTTACCAGTGACGAAGTTCCAATAATAGTCAGCTCCAATCAATCAAACTTATTATTTCTCAAATTAATTCCTTTAACTTGCAATTCTTGGACACATGCTATATCTAAACAAGGAGTGACTGGAGCACAAAGTTCCTCAATTTCTACAGCTTGGACCTTGATAGTGGGACTTCGTGGTAACAACCCCTTAACCAGAACTTCTATCTTTTTAACTTTGATTCGGTTTTGAACTGAACCCTCCAAACCCAGAAATTCTTAAATTTTCCCTCTTAAGTTCTTTAAACTTCAAATTTCTGGAAATTCTGGTCTTAATAAAGCTACACTGGCTACCATTATCAAACAACAGTCTTACAGTAGCTTCTCCATCATTCCCAATTAATAATGCTGCAGCTGTTTGCAATAATCCCCCTTTACTTTTACTCCTTTTCATAACCGTGGCATGTGCCACTGACATCTCTACTTCTGGAGTAGGCCTACTAGGAGTGTTTTCACACAATAATGGCTGATGTCGGCCATAGCATTTTCTGCAAAAAATTTTAAACTTACAAAACCTTGCTCTGTGACCTTTCAAAAAACATTTAAAACATGCTGTGGACTTAGTTACCCTGTCCTTTCTCTCCTCAACAGGTAAGGCCTCAGCCACCTCATATTTATATGACTTGTGGTTGCCTTCGCAAAATATGCATTCTTTGATTCCCTTTAATTTATTCTCAGAGGATGCATGTAGAGCTGACACTGTACCTGGGCTATTCCTTTTTGTAGAAACTTTGGTGCTGTGCCTGCCTTTGTCCCTTTGTTTAACATCCCACTGTGCAAACTCAATTTCCTCTCGTCTTGCTAATTCTGTGCCTAAAAGACTTAACATCTGCTGAAGGGGGATGTAAGGGGTTCCAAAAAACCTTAGCACCCCCATTTGCAGCTTACATGTTTACTTATATCGAAATAGTTTTAAGTGATTATAAAAATATATAAAATTCTTTATTTATTGCAGGTATTAAAATTACTCTAGCTGATAAAGTGATACATAATGGCTTCTCAATTAATTGGTGATTCGGAGAGGCAACGTGTGATAGATCGCATACGAGCAATAACATTTCGGGAAGCTCGTGATGCTGGAGCCACCTTTATAACACGTTCATGGGTGGCCAAAAAGTTGCGAAGAAGTGAGGACTTCGCCAAAAGAAATTGGAATAAAACTTTGGATGAATGTGAAATGGATACAACCAAATCTGGGCGCCCAAATTTGCCACTCTCTCAGGAAACAAAGGACATCATTGAAAGCGGTACGCGTAAGCGGAAAAACAGCTGTCTTTCTAGAGAGATCGAAGTGTTGAGAGGAAAGATCGTTAGTGGTGAGATCATTCGACTGTACCGTCATAGGCAAGGTTTAAAGCCTTGGCATGAACTTCCAAAGCCAAGAAAAACTCAACTTAACATCGATGACAGAATGTGGTTTGCCCATTATCTTGAAGATTGGGATGTGGATGATTTCATGCATTTAGCTGTCTCCGATGAATTTTTTGTTTACGTAACACGTCGGCCTAACTACCAAAATGCTCGAGTGTGGGCCACAACACCAGATGAAATCGATGACAATGAACATTATCGCGAATTATTAAAAAGTCCAGACTGTGTGTGTGTGTGTTTGTTTTGTTCACTGCAAAGCTCATGTGGGTGCTGAAGCCAAATGGTCAGAGTTGGGATGGACAGTATTTTCGTGATATTATTCTATCCCAGCATGTCATTCCTTTCCTAAGAAACCCAAACAATGTTATGGATGTCGATCAGGTCACACTTCTGCACGATAAGGCCCCCTGCTTCAAGGCATTAGCCACTCAACAGTTGTTGCGGAACCATGAGATCGATTTCTTTGGAAATGAAGAATGGCCAGGAAATTCTCCTGACCTGAACGTCTGTGAACACATTGGGTCAGTTATAAAGGACAAGGTTGAATGTCTCTTGTTTCAAGAACCTGCAGCAAATCGATTTTCGAAGGATACAATGACGCAACACACTGAAACTGTTTTAGCAAATTTGCGTAACGATCAAGATCTATTGACGTCACTTTTGGCAAGCTACCCAAAGCGAATTCAGACTGTCTTGGAAGCCAATGGCGGGAACACCAAGTTTTAATTGTTTCTCATTAAATGCAGGATTAAATTCTCTTTTGTAAGTTATGTTTAGTTTTACTGTACCTCTAATGGTTTAGGCCATGGGCAGGGGGGCTAAGGTTTATTGGAGCCCCGTACACATGTTCTGTAGCGTGTCCCCTACTTAATTCAAGAAAATTGAGCTAGGCAATTTAGACTCCAGTATAGTGACCAACATTATACCATACCTTTCCATTCCTACACCCAAGTTGTCTAGGGACCTCGTTCTAACTTCAAATTCATCATATAACTGCCGTAACTTCTTGACACTATTGGGATTATTAACAGGAGGTATAGCTAAAAGTTCGCGGAGGTGGCTTTTAATTAAGATCTCTGGCTTACCAAACCGTTTCTTTGATATATCCCAAGCTACAGTATAATTAGCCTCTGTTAATGCTAAGCCTGCTATTGTCTTTGCTGCCTCCCCTTCCAAGAGGGACTGCAAATAATTAAACTTCTCCACCGCACTTAACACTTCACTAGAATGAACTGCTGATTGAAAACTGTCTGCCCATCCTTGCCATTCCTGAATACTCCCAGAAAATGTTTTGAGTACAAGCCTCGGTAATTGAACTGCAGATCTGTTAACCTTAACTTCACAAACACCGTTTATTTGAAGGGTGTGTTTCATTATTAGACCTGGTCTCTAACTGTACTGAGCTGCTAAACTCTTTTGCTCTGTGGCATACTTTAATTATGTCATCAATAATCTCTTCAAAGTAAATTATGTCATTTTCTATTTCATCCTCTTCTATAAGAGCTTCAATTTTAACATTTACTTCGCTTAGATCGACCTTTTTAGTTTCTTATATGGAAAGCTGCGCAGTCACTAAGCTTAAATCCTCTTGCTCTATGGCAGAATCTATTGTGGCAATGACCTTTGTAATTAGACCTTTGTGGGCGCTTCTCCTTTTTCTAAACTTCTTCAATTCAGCTGCACTTAACCAAATTTATCAACCTCAACTTTTTCTTTTTTCAAATAAACTGAATTGCTTGGTTGGGGTACTGACTAACCACCAGTATGGAATGCCAAATTTTCCACCCGAGTAACTGGCGCACTGAAGTCTGCAACCTTGGCCTACGAACAATAAAACCAAAATCAACCAAACAGGTAAAAATTTAGTCTCAAAACAACGACAGACTAGCGGCCAAGTTTCGCACTTGGGCGAGAAAACTTTCTACCCTGGGACCTTAACTCAATTATGCTCAACCCGTCCAGGCCTAACTTGGGCTACAATTTGCACAATCAGAACTTTGCCGAAAAATAGTCACTGACTCAGTCTTGGGCTAGAATCCGATTTCGAAGGACCATGTTATTTTTTATTTTATTGGGTTCAGAATCCCAGCTGAGCCCTGAAGGGCCACACAGCCCAAGTTAAGCTAGACTAAAACTTACGGACTTGGAGGTCCTATTAGGTCCTACCTCAGGGTTGCTGACTCGATGTGGGCCTACCTTAGGCCTCAGTTGCATAAAATTAAGATAAAAAACAAAAGGGGCACTATTTATGGTCTTCTTTCTAAACCTTGCAACAACAACACAACCTGCACCATTGCACGATGCAACAATCTTCTATCTAAACAACCAAACCGAATTGCAAGAGAGCTCTCTATAAGACCACACCCTGTAAGTGCCGCATTCAACAAACGAGTAGAAAGGACGCGCAGTTCCCCCAAAAAATGATGCCACAAGAGTACAAAAACAATGGTGCCACAAGAGTACAAAAACAATGATGCAACAAGAGCCCAAAAATGCTAGCTTTAAATTAAGTGAATTTTTCACTAACCTTACAATTATGAGATGGATATATATAATATATATATATATATATATATATATATATATATATATATATTAACTTAATATTTACAAGCAATGCTGCATCAACCAGCTAAGTCATCATATCGCCTTGAGACAACAATGGCTCTTCCTCTTCTAGATTTTCTAACAGTGCTAAGCTTTTTAAATTCCTAAGAAATTCAAGTAGAGCCTACTCTTATATAATTTAATTTTGCTACATTACCCTTTTCACGTGGGGGATAATTTGTTACATAACAGTAAAACACGATAACAAAACTTATGTGCAAGTACTACAAACTAGAATTGCTCCTCACGCACACTGATTTCTCGAGCAATTTTTGTCCATAGGACCCCTTGCCTAAGCTACTCTGTATCATTAAACTTTTCTTAGAATAGCCTATGATCTACAAAGCAGAGAGGATCCAGCTTTGGGACAGGATCTAGGGTAATCCTGTCCCAAAGCTGGATCCTATCTGCTTTGGGAAGCTATATTTTTGGGGCCTCTTTGCGAGTGACCCATTGCCCACGTCGGGCTAGCATCATGAAAAAGAAAAACCTATAGTGTTTTTCATTTACCATTACTTATTCGGACTATAGTGGATTTGATTTTCCCAGAAGAGTTCCTTGTTCCATGCACGGTTTGTGTGTATCATATATATATATATATATATATTAGTGATGTAGCGGATGTCATTTTTTTCACATCCGCGGATGCGGATGCGGATGAGGATGTTTGATTTCAACATCCGCGGATGCGGATGTCTACATTTTCGTTATTTTTTAGGATATATTCGAGATTTGTTGTGTTTAACGTATATAATAAGTTATTATATAGAGAGAGCTGTAGCTATAATGTAGTATAATTGATTAATTGTACAATAATTGCTGTACTTTTCTCTGAAATATAAAATAATATCAAGCATCTAACTAATATAGAAATCAATCAGTGAATTCGTCTGCAAATAAATTCGTTATATTTTGTTGAGTTTCAGCCACAATTAGAAACCATAATTGTGTTACCAGGATGCGGGACGTGAACCCAACTCAAATGCACCCCACCGACCTCTTTCCCCAACCTCCACCCTTATAGAAAGAGATCTTTAATTAACTTGATAACTATTTATATTAAGTTTAAAGTTTTATTAGGCATATTTATAAAATTTAAAATAAAGTAAACTAAGATGTTCATCGTTTAATGTTCAAACTTAATTATAGGAAGGTTATGCTTAAGGAACATTAATTTTTCTGCCTTTTCTGCCAGTCTGCTAAATAATCTCTCGCTTGGTACGTTTGTTGGAGGACAGGCAGTGGCGGTCCTAGCTTACATGACGCCCTGGGCGAACCTCACCTTCAGCGCCCCCCCCCCCTGTTCGCCAACACACACACATTCGAATCCCCCCAAAATAAAGGACAGACATAACTCTTTCACAAAATAACTTTTTATTGGACTAATTGTTGGAACTTCAGAACCAAAACAAAGACTCAAATTTCTGAATTTTACAAATCCTTCATCACGTAAATAGAATAACTCACTTAAGAGAATGTAATTATGATACTATGAACAGGAAAAATACAAATTAAATTGCACAACTGCCATAAATAAACTAGAGAATCAAATTTCTAAATTGTACAAATGCTCTATCACATAAATAGAATAAGACACTTAAGAGAGGGTAATTATTATGCTACACTTTGAACAAGAAACAAAATAAATTGCACCACAGCACAACTGCCATCTAAAGCCTGACTCTTCTTACCTTCCTTGATGCAAAGTCATGAATTAAATCATCATATGAAATCTGCTCAGCAATTGTATGATTTATACTGATGATGGCCAGACCGGTAAGGCGTTCCTGTGACATAGTTGACCTCAGGTAGGATTTGATGAGCTTCAGCTTTGAAAAGCTCCTCTCTGCTTCAGCAACAGTGACTGGAAGAGTAAGACCAATTCTGAGAGCAGTCCACAAATTTGGATATATTTCAGAGAGCTCCCTTTCATGGATAAATGTCAGCAGTTCAAGCAAGGATATGGTCTTTGATGGCAAGTCAGGCAAGTTCTTCAGCTCCTGTGCAAGCTCTCTGCCATCCAAGTCAGATTGTCCCTTAAAGTGTAGTGTAGTACTAAGGTTCACACATTGTTCTGTCAGCTCCTCAAATGTGAGATTTTGGAAATGTGTCAGCACTCCAAACTTCTCTCCCACAATTTCCAACGTGGAAAATCTTTCCTGAATGGCTGATGTTGCAGCATCAACCACTGCATTGAAAAATGTCACCTCCAGCTTCTTCAAAGCATCAATCAAGGGCTCATCAGATGCTTCATAGGAGAAGTGCCGCTTTGTGGACCTCAGCCGTTTTTGTTTTAACACAGCCTCCACATTCATTTGTTCACAGATATCTGTGGCTGCCATTTGTGCAGCCACAAAACCTGTTGCCCTGTAATTGCGGAGACCTCTCTCTGTTTTTTTTAGGAGATTTACTGCAACATCAACGTGCATGCTAGGAGACTGCATCTGCTTGCTCACATGCTGAATTTGGCACAACAGGTCATGCCACACCACTGAACAAATGGCGAAGCGGTATGACCCAACCTCCTCTGACAGAGATTGAGCCTCGACCTTTATTACAGAGTCTTTGGTGTGGTCCCTCACCTCGATCAGTGCATCTCTCACTGCAGCTGCCTGATATCTCAGGGGCTCCACACTCTTGATCTTGCTTTCCCACCTTGTATCAGACCACATCTTCAATGTGATGTTCACATGTTTTTTCAAAATGGCCCATCGTTGTGTGGAGGCTGAAAACAAGTTGTAAAGCTTCTGCAAGATGCCAAAGTAACTTGTGGCATCAATAGATCCCTTAGCAGCATCGGCCACAAGCAAATTCAGAGAATGAGCCCCACATGGAACAAACAGAGCTCTGGGATTAATTTCTAGGAGCCTGGATTGAACACCCTTGTTTTTTCCCCTCATGTTGGCCCCGTTGTCGTATGATTGTCCTCTACAGTCCATGAAAGGAACTTTTAGCTCCTCCAGTCTCTTCAGAATCAGAGATGCCAAATGTTGACCAGTGGACTCCTCTGCCTCCAAAAACCCCATGAAATGTTCCTTTATATGGGGCTTCCCCTCCAGTGACACAACCCGAATCACAACTGACAACTGTTCAGTGTGGCTGATATCTGGAGTGCAATCTAGAATTATTGAAAAAAACTTTGATTGTTTGATGTCGCTCACCATTGCTGAAATGGTCTTGCTGCTCGACAAATCAATGAGTTCGTTTTGTATGTGGTGGCCGAGGTAGCTGGTGTGACTGGAGGTCCCTTTTTGGACACGGTTAATGTGCTCTTGCATTATAGGATCAAATTGTGCCATCAGTTCAACTTCTTTCAGAAAATTGCCATTTGATGGTGAGAACAATTTTTCTGTATGTCCCCTTAGTGCCAAATTCCTAACTGCCAGAGAATGCACAATAGCAGTGAGACGTGTCAGCACCGCTCTCCATCTCAACTTCTCAGCCTCCAGAAGTGCCATCTCCTGCTTGTCAATGGTCTCCCCCTTTCTCATCCTCACTGCCAGTTCTTTCCAGATTTTCATAGAATTTAGGTGTTCTGAACTGTTGTCATGTGATGTGAGCAATGAGCTTGCATGCTTCCAGTCCGAGAGTCCCAAACTTGTTAAATTTATTTTCCTCTTGGAAAATAATGTACAACAGAAACAGAAAAGGCTGTTGTTTTTTAAGGAATAGACCAACCAACTTCTGGTTATATTTTCCCCACTAACCAATGACTTCCTGAAGTATTGATGGTGGAAACTTCTTCCGTCACTGTCGTTTCTAGGGAATACAAAGTCAGATGGTACTTGACTTGGTCCCCTGGAAACCAGTTGTGTCCGAATTCTCTCAGTCAGAACTGAAGGCCAGTTAGCAGGGTCGGTGGACAGAGACTCATCCTCAGGAGGCGATTCTGCTCCAGGCATTTCTAATAGAAAGAACAAGAGCATTACTCATTAGTATACACACCTAAGTTAGATAACACATTATTCACAGCACTTTGTTATGGTGGTGGTGTTATGGAATTATGGTGGTGAAACACCACACATACCCAGTAACCCAGACCCAGTGATAATAACATTATAATTTATAACTGTTGCAAAATGCTTTGCAGGATGCACACACATACACACACACACACACGCACACACTCACAGACATATGTGCACACAAACTCACCTGAAGAGTCCTGCCGGGGAGAAGTAGAAGCAAATGGGTCTTCATCCTCAGGATCAGACTGCATTTGTGGAGACATATGTGAGGCTGAGGAGGTAGATGGCTCCTCAGCCTCAATAATGGCAGAAGTAGACGGCTTCTCATCCTGGCTAGTGGCAGAGGGTGTTCCAAAATATTTCAAAAGTGCCCCTGCAAATAGTAAAATAGAACATAAACAGACCAATGCATGAATAGGCTAGTACAATTAATTTAACATGTTATTAAGCACAATTTATTAAACTTTTAGAATAGGAAACAAATGAATAATACAACCTCCTTGGTTAATGGCTAATTATATACATAATAGTACACTTCAAATGACTCAGAAAGCTATATCACAAAATAGCAGTGCAATATAGCAGTGAAGAGTAGATGACATAGCTCTATACCTTTATCTTTTGCTCGTTTCTCCTCTTCTTCTTTCCTCTTTTTTCTAAACTGAGCACCTGATAGCTTTGAGCTCTTCTTATCAATTTGCGGTTATTTGACAGACCTTAGTGGCTTAGTGTGAAGATTCGTTCTGTAATAAATAAATACATTTCACTATTTAACCAAACCCAGAAAAATAACATTACATATGTTAAAGTATGGGCCTTTATTCCCAATAATATTAATCTGGAAGCATTTTGCATTGTTTAGGTCTTTTATGGGAAGGTTTATGGAAAATGCAATAGATGGTTTTTTATTAATAAAAATATATTTATTGATCTTATTATTTATTTATTTTATTTTTATTTTTTTTTATTTATCTTATTATTTATTCTTATTTTTTTTTTATTTTTTTTGCAGGCGCTCATGCCGCCCCTCCACAAATGCCGCCCTGTGCGGCTGCCCATATTGCCCATATGAGGAACCGCCACTGAGGACAGGCTAAATGTTTCCTTGCAAGTTTACTCAAGTATGGATAGATATTCTGCGTATTTTTCCACCAACTAATAGGATTGTCACATGCAGCCAGGCGTTTTCCTTGGTGATAGCTCTCGATCATTTTACTACATCTTTTGACATCGCGTAGGTCTCGTCATTGCTGCTTGACTCAAGAAACTGAGAGACAGATTCTGTGATAGATTTGCTTGTTGAAGGTGTTGGTTCTGTCACTGAAACTTTTATTCTTTTGGTGGGTGGCGGGCGAAGCGACAGATTCAAGAGATTGAAGCTCTTCAACTGCTTTGCCAAGTGATGATTTAACTCGTTCTAATGTACAGGGTGATCAAAAAGTAACGCAACCCATGGAGAAACGCACATAATTGATTTTTTCCTTCTGTTGCAGGTGGTGAATATATGAAAAAGATGAAATACACCTTGGATCTTTAAGGGTCTTTAAGAACATGAATCGCCGTATCCACTTGTGTGAAGCACAGAACGGTGCCCACTTCCAGTACTTGCTCTGAAATAAATCGTTTTCCCATGGGTTGCGTTACTTTTTGATCACCCAGTACTAGGTGAAAATAACTTAGCTTTGTAACGTGGATCTAAGTAGGTTGCAAGAGAGTAACTTCATACAAGAACAGCCTCTCGTCTTGTCGCTTGCATCACTTTTGCGCACAATGAACTAGTTCTATTAATATAGTAGAATTTGATAATTTCCGCTTATTAATGACGTTTTATCTCAACGGTCCACATCCGCAAGAAATCCGCAGTCCAAAGTGCGGATGCGGACGCGGATGCGGATGCGAGAAAATGTGCGGATGTTCCGCGGATGCGGATGCGGATGTGACCTACATCACTATATATATATATATATATATATATATATATATATATGTCCGTTGTCAGGGAGACGGACCCTTATTACAAATTGTGTTTTTCTCGAAGGTCACTGCGAAGGCTCGATGAGTAAATTGAAGTTATAATAAATCTTTCTTTAAGTTAGTGACCCTCTGCGTGAATTCTTTATCCTCCGCTTACTTCGGTACCCCCGATTTCAGTGTGTATTTGATAATGAAATAGTTTGTTTGCATAGCTTTTAATCAATAAATTGAAGTCACATTTGGCTACAAGTTCGATCTCAAATTCGAAATATAATACGATTAAGTTCAGGTTTTTTCTTAAACTAGTATTAGCATTAGTTAAATAATTCAAGATTTGTCGTTGCCCGTCCACTACTTTCCTCGCTGTAGTTTTAGGCTCACGGCTCTCAATATTCTCTCAAAATCTCTCAATATTGTCTCATAACTCTATGTCTCAAAACTCAAATCTCACTCGATAACTCTCAATTTTAGTCTTTAACTAGCAAACCCTCTCAAGACCTACTCGGAGAATTACCAGATCGCCACCCGGCCTATCACTCATTCCCGACGAAGCGCAAGATATATTCTAACGGGTTTTCCCCCCGCATCTCTTTACGTACTCCATCCCTACTACGTCAGAGTTCAAGGCGCGCCGAGGCGAGCCCAATCAACGGAGAGTAATTGGTGGGGGAGAGCGCAACTTAGGGGTTTGCATCCTGTTGATGCGCTGTTCAAGCATTTAAGAAAAAAGAGGAAAAAAAGGGAGGGGGGGAGTGTCGCCCGAGTCGATGACGACACTCGAGGTTTATCTCAAGGGCTGTTTTAAACATTGAAGGTAAAACATGGGGTATTGAAAGACTTCAATGATCCATGAATACAGAAAGATAAATGCTCCGTGAGAGGAAATGATTCGTAGTGGAGTGGCAATTCTCAAAACACGAATTTAGTTTACCTAGGTCCATCCAGATACGTTAAAACTCGTAGTTACAATGAAAGTATGAGAAATTCAATCGAACATTAATCTAGTTAAGCTTGCTTACTATTTATAAATAAATTGAAAGTTGTCAAATTAATAAGCTAAAAATTAAATTCGCATAATAAATACCGTGAGTCAAACAACATATACGGATTTATTCTGAAAATTACATTTGCAGATTAAATACTTTAACTCTTTTTAAGGGTCTACGGGCACTCTCTTCAAAAGTTGCCCTATAGTCCTATAGTCGTGAGAATATCTATCGCAGGCACTGAAATGTTTGCCTCGTAACTTATGCCTGGGAAAAAATGAAATGTGTATTGACTCACCGTATAATTAATATATACGTAGAGGAAAGGGTAGGTTTTAGAAAAGAAATACACAGTAGGAGGGTTTACATTATATGGGGCGACTACTAATTGCTGAAGGTTGTATACGGGCAATGCCCTTCGCCCAATTAATGGCTCAGAACTGAGCAGCCTTTAATGTTGCTTATCTGTTCCCATTTATTTCATTGTAACATCGTGAACAAGATATTTACTGGGTGAAGCTGATTAATTTTTTCTTAATTACGGGTGGAAAGGGATAACTAAATTAATTTTACTTGACGCGAGAACACTCTGCGTACTGAAACTTTGCATACTAAACCGAAAGACGAAAGCCTACATTACGAGGGCGTACATTATTAGTTAACTGAATGAAATTATATGAATTTATATTTTGCAGTATAATTTAGTTATCAGGTACCGTCAGCAATTAGTTCGAATGCAAGCGCTTCACCCGCATCGTCAGCGCAAAAACAAGTTGGTCAGCATCCGATCTCTATTTACAGAAAGTTGCTTTCGAGAGACAACTTTCGCAATCTCGCTTTATGACACAAAATGATATCATAATGGTTTTATGAGTTAATATGCTTTTAAAATAAATAAAGGAAAGCGATATAGTAGGGAGAAAATTTGAAATACACAGACGGAGAAACTTATAAGTTGCATAGAGGTCATTTAGTAAGGCTCGTAAATCGAACACTTATCGCTAATTACTAATTCGTTAAGCACTAATCGCTGAAGGAAAATATTATGCATTTAATTAAATTAAACACCTCACTAATTAATTATCAGTTAGTCAAGCACCAATTACTGAATGAAATTATTAATTAATTAATTCAGTTTTACCACTAAATCTAATAAATTAAATTAAGCTAATCTCACTTGTTTTCTAACGTAAGTGTATTGTGAAAGGGGGAAAGACATTAAAGGTTTAAGTTGGGGAGATGGTTCAGGTCTTAATTACGGGAATAGCCCATTTCCTCGTAGCCAACGTTAGGTGCTGATTCTGGCGTACGATATGACTGAATTGCCGAGGGCAATCTTCTGACGGAACCTGGGCTCGTCGGTGAAAAGCAAAATTGATGAGGGGGGCTTCTTTGGGGCGTTGGCGATCTGGTCACCTGAGCTTCCGGGGGCCCGATGCCGGGATTTCAAACTTGGCAGTTGGTACCGGTGGAGAATCTCGGCGGCGACAGCATTTCTTCCAGGTCGCAATTCCGATGACGGCGATTCCCAATACGAAACCAAGGGTGAGGGTGGAGTAGGAGACGAAGGAGGTGGTTCCTTCGTCTGCCTTCTTGAGGGTGACTCGTCGGAGGTATCGAGTCATATCTCCGAGGTCTATTCCTCGTGACAAGGAAGCATTGAAGTGGTGTAAGGCTTCTTTCGTAAACGACGAATTTACTATGTAAGTGATCTCGAAATCGCGGGGCGTTTCAGGATCAGCAGGTTTCAATAATTGGACTTCAGACTGAGACGTGCGCTGAAAGTGTACGTGGGGCCTTGCAGAATTACGGAGCCCATTGGTTGGAAAAGGACTCCGTGATTTGAGAGGGTTTGCGCCCCAACGTGTATGGCGCATTAAGTTAAGAGGACGGGGATCATGATTAAATTCAGGAGCAATTTCGTTAAGACAAGACAAAAATATTTTATAGGAGCAATGATAAACAAGAAAATTCCTTCTCTCGAAATCTTAATGAATTCTTTTTTATAAATTTTCCACTCGATTCCCTTAAGCTCAAGGAATTTAAAGAGAGCTGATTCGGACGCGTGAAACATGCTATCTTATCATATTACTATTCCCGACCTAGGCATTCACGCCAACCTCTTACTCATGACTATTTTCCCATTAAACTTCTGAGTCAGACGCCACGATATTAGAATGTGAAATATAATATAAAACATTTTAGAAACGATATGCAGTAAATAACCTGAAAAATGTATGCTATATGAAAAAAAAAGAAAGATATGAAATGAACATTGTTAACTCCAAACATGAATCATGCCTTTTATTCACTCCCACGGTGGGGCGGGGGAAAGGATTTTAATTTGATTATGGTTAAATGTTTTTCTTCATTATTTTCTCGGGGATGAGTTTACCTATTTGTTACCTTTGGTTAATTCGTGTGCGTGTCTTGTTTACTCGTTCGATCGCCTTCTAAACGTTAGCCGATAAGTTCATCTTCTAGACCAGCAACCTGGTTCTTTAAATTACTTCCGGCGGGCGACCAGCGTGCGACCACAGGCCGTCCGTTTCCTCGTACCGACTGCGGAAGCGGTGCGGTTCATTGGTTATCTCTTTTTTCCTTTTCGTTTCGTCAATATAATTGCGTTTATTCTTCTGGCGTACGTAATTCATCTCGTTTGTTTCTTCTTCGGTTGCAATTTCAGTCTCGTTTAATTTTCTCTTCTTTTGTTGAATATAGTCCTTAAGAGGGTTTTTTAATCTCCTCCTTTCTTCTGGGTCTAATTTAGGATTCTTTACAAATTCTTGTACTTCCCTTCTTTCCGGCTCTGCAGACTCAGGGGTTAACGAGAATTCGCTCATTATTTCCCTGTTATAAATTTCCTCTGAAATTTCATCTTTGAATAATGTACGCTCCCGGCTTATATGTCGATTAACGTCTCTTTCACTTAGTTCTTGCTCCATTTCTTCGCTGTTGGAGGAGCATTCGTTCGGTGGGCTACAGGATCTCTTCTCTTCACACTCGCAGTATCGTAAATTCTCTCCAGCCTGCTTTATTCCTGCTTTCTTAACTTTAGCTCTATCATGAGCAGATTCATTTCGCACGATAACGGATACATTCTCTCCTTCGTTCGCGCAAACCAATTGCGGTTCTATACATTTTTCCTCCGCGCTTATTTTCATTTTTATCTGTCTCGTGGTGGTTAGGTCTTCGTCATTCACAGTTTTACAACTATGACTCGTAATTTCGACTTGGGGTCGAAATCCAACAGTGTCGATTGACCCTTCCCTTGCTTGACCGACATCGGCCTCTTCGTTCAAAAGTTCAAGGGATACCATGGGACCGTTTACATTCATAATTTGTTGCTCTGCATTCTCCCTCACGCAACTTTCGTTTATTTTTACCCTGGTCGATTCCCAGGGGCATTCATTCGAGGGAGCTACTTCATTTATGTCTCTTTCACCTAACTTAGTCACTTTCTGTATTGTTAATACATCCGCGTCCATTTTTACTATATTTTTCTCACTCGTTTTTATTTTTAATTTACTTTCGCAGTTTATATCGTCATTCACCGGATTCAAACTACTTCCGTTCCCACAATACAAACACGAGTCACTCTTCGTCACGTTATGTCTCATACTTACGTCACATGAACACACGTCATCTACTCCGTTTACCCATTTCGTCTCCGTTGGGGGATTAATTTCCCTTCGGTCTATCGTGTCGTGATCTATCATACTGTCATCTATCGTGCTTTCAAATTTTAATTCATGTATTCCTTCTATCTCTCCCTCGTTCAATTCATACATTTCATACATTTTCCTTGTACATCCCGTTATCATTCCCACTGCGTCTGTGTTCTTCGACTGAGGCCTTACCTCAAAGTCAAGGTCATCTCCTGTTCTTTCCTCGCACTCATTATCAGGTCTGCATAAGGCAGACTCCACTCTCAAGGTCAAATCACTCTGCAGACACGCTCCGTCTTCTCGCACCGTATATGTACTTTCAATATCACTCGTTTCATGGGCATTTAAACACTTCTCTTTCGTATCATTATTTAAGCTGCGTCTTTCATTCCTTTCACTCATTTCATTCATCCCTTTCGCTTCCTCATTCTTGCATGTTGTCCTCTCTTTCTTATTCCATTCATTCATGTTCATTTTCTCACTCGCGTTTCTTCTATTCCGGTTCATGCTTTCGTCTTCTTTTCTCCTTACCAATATCGGCTTCAATTCAAGTTCTTTTGTTTTGTGTGTTACTCTTCTCCTTATCAATATCGGCTTCAATTCAAGTTCCTTTGTCTTGTGTTTTGCCTCTTCCTCCTCCTTGAATGATGCTCGACGGGGGGGAGGTGTCCCTTTCGTTTGATGAGTCATTCCTCCGGGGCCACGGGGAATTTCTTCGCCCTTTCTTCCACTCTTTTACGGGGCGTCTTCCGCGGTTGGTTTCCCTCTCCTGGTCGTATCTCCGATAGAGTGACGGACTTCGGTCCGTTCTTCTGTCAGGATACCTGCCTCCATTCCTGTTTGGGGAGGGGTAACCTCCGTTTCTCCTGTCGTAAGGGGAGTAGTTTCTGTCGTAAGGGGAATAGTCCCTTCTTCTTCGTTGTTCATAGGGCGACGGAGAGCGGTACCGATTCTCGTACCTGTTGTCGTATCTAGGGTTACCCTCATACCTGTTGTCGTATCTGGGGTTACCATAGTTATCTCTGTTTCTCTCATACGGCGAGAAGTTCCGTCTTCTCGAATATTCGGAAGGGGAGGAGTACTACTTCCTCTTCTTTCGTGGTCTTCGTACTGTCGGCCTCCTCCTGGAGTCCATTCCCTTCGATAATTTCTTTCATTCTCTCGCCTATAGCTCTCATCCCTTTCACGCACCCTTTCACTCTCCTTCAATGTCTTCACTCCTTCAATCAGGGGGCACTGACTAGCTTTTTGTCCCCTCTCCTCATATATAAGATATTGAACGTGATTATACCAGGCATTATTTGGATGGGACTTGGGTGCATTACTCGTGTTATACGGGACAGTATTAACGTGTGGATCGGGGAGGCCTACATTGGGGGAATACAAGTGAGGATACATTGGATAGAAAAGGGAAACACAGGGATGAGGGAAGTGGGTAGGGAGTGGTTGCTGACACATGGTTGGGACTGATTTCTTCTTGGCCAAGAGGCATGTTCTCGAATGAGATCGGCCAAAATTCGACCGAATTTGAATCTCTAAAATTTGTTACAAATGGGTTCGGATCCGGATTAGTCTCAAACTCGAGTCTAGGGGAACCGATTGGAAGGAAAGGTACTCTATTTATACAAAAATTTTGGGGAAAGAAATGAAGGTTTGATGGGGTTAATTTAGGGGAACTGCCCGCTATAGGAAGGCTCTCCACTCGTCCTCTGAAACCTCTCGCAACACAAGATGGGTCGCTTACCTCTCTTTCCGCGTTGGTGGGAAAGTTTACTCCTCCTGCCGCTTGGTGTCCAGTAGCAAGTTGCGATGTCGACGCGGCCTGAGCAGCAGCATCCCACGCAGCGGTTCTCGATCGGGTGACCCTCACGTTGTCGTTCGTCTCAGTCTGTTGCGAGCTGGTAGCCCTCATATACACACTTGGAAGCACTTTTTTCCTTTTTCACTTAGGTTTTTAGGGGGGTATCAGAAAGGGAAGGTCCCACTTCTGACACCAGTTTGTAATAAAAAGTCCGTTGTCAGGGAGACGGACCCTTATTACAAATTGTTTGTTTCTCGAAGGTCACTGCGAAGGCTCGATGAGTAAATTGAAGTTATAATAAATCTTTCTTTAAGTTAGTGACCCTCTGCGTGAATTCTTTATCCTCCGCTTACTTCTGTAACCCCGATTTCAGTGTGTATTTGATAATTAAATAGTTTGTTTGCATAGCTTTTAATCAATAAATTGAAGTCACATTTGGCTACAAGTTCGATCTCAAATTCGAAATATAATACGATTAAGTTCAGGTTTTTTCTTAAACTAGTATTAACATAGTTAAATAATTCAAGATTTGTCGTTGCCCGTCCACTACTTTCCTCGCTGTAGTTTAGGCTCACGGCTCTCAATATTCTCTCAAAAACTCTCAATATTCTCCCGTAACTCTGTCTCAAAACTCAAATCTCACTCGATAACTCTCAATTTTAGTCTTTAACGAGCAAACCCTCTCAAGACCTACTCGGAGAATTACCAGATCGCCACCCGGCCTGTCACTCATTCCCGACGAAGCGCAAGATATATTCTAGCAGGTTTTTCCTCCGCATCTGTTTACGTACTCCATCCCTCCTACGTTAGAGTCCAAGGCGCGCCGAGGCGAGCCCAATCAACGGAGACTAATTTGTGGGTGAGAGCGCAACTTAGGGGTTTGCGTCCTGTTGATGCGCTGTTCAAGCATTTAAGAAAAAAGAAAAAAAAGGGGGGAGCGTCGCACGAGTCGATGAGGACACTCGAGGTTTATCTCAAGGGCTGTTTTAAACATTGAAGATAAAACATGGGGTATTATGGGGAATCAAGTGGCTTGTGTATAACATATATATAGAGTCTACGGCGGGTCGATTTTCCACATGTTATGAAACCGCAAGGTGAATAAGTGCCCAGTAGTTAGGTTTGGTTGAGAAATGAACCTAAAATTTTTTTTAGAGCAAACGGATAAGGCCTGCTTGCGGATTTGCAATTAAAGTTTGTTATGGTTTTTGACCCAATTTTCTTCATACGCGATAGGTAAACTCGTCATTTTTGAAGACATAATATTAACTAAATAGCGATGTAGCAACTCAATATCATTTTCTATCCCAAGAGGAGAGAATGCCTAATGTATATCATGTGTTTTAAGTGTAAAATGATAAAATTTCATTGAAAAAACATGCATTTTTCTAATTTGTTCACATATTTTGGCTACAAAACTTGAAAAAATACTTTTAAAAGGTGACAAATTCAAAAAAATCACATGTTCTCATGTAAAAAGAAAAACTATTCATATAAATCATCATAAGATTGAGAATAATGTCCTTTTCAAATAAATGGAGGACGCATCTTCCTACTCCACCCTCACCCTTGGTTTCGTATTGAGAATCACCGTCATCGGAATTGCGACCTGAAAGAAATGCTGTCGCCGCCGAGATCCTCCACCGGTACCAACTGCCAGGTTTGAAATCCCGGCATCGGGCCTCCCGGAAGCTCAGGTGACCAGATCGCCAAAGCCCCAAAGAAGCCCCCCTCATCAATTTCGCTTTTCACCGACGAGCCCAGGTTCCGTCAAAGATTGCCCTCGGCAATTCAGTCATATCGTACGCCAGAATCAGCACCTAACGTTGGCTACGAGGAAATGGGCTATTCCCGTAATTAAGACCTGAACCATCTCCCCAATTTAAACCTTTAATGTCTTTCCCCCTTTCCCAATATACTTACGTTAAAAAACAAGTGAGATTAGCTTAATTTAATTGATTAGATTTAGTGGTAAAACTGAATTAATTAATTAATAATTTCATTCAGTAATTGGTGCTTGACTAACTGATAATTAGTGATGTGTTTAATTTAATTGAATACATAATAATTTCCTTCAGTGATTAGTGCTTAACGAATTAGTAATTAGCGATAAGTGTTCGATTTACGAGCCTTACTGAAATGACCTCTATGCAACTTATAAGTTTCTCCGTCTGTGTATTTCAAATTTTCTCCCTACTATATCGCTTTCCTTTATTTATTTTAAAACCATATTAACTCATAAAACCATTATGATATCATTTTGTGTCATAAAGCGAGATTGCGAAAGTTGTCTCTCGAAAGCAACTTTCTGTAAATAGAGATCGGATGCTGACCAACTTGTTTTTGCGCTGACGATGCGGG
The DNA here is from genome assembly GCA_023014485.1 of Bathynomus jamesi. NCBI lineage: Eukaryota > Metazoa > Arthropoda > Malacostraca > Isopoda > Cirolanidae > Bathynomus > Bathynomus jamesi. Next base: position 316,655 of record JAJOZX010003224.1, on the reverse strand, counting down.
TGAAGTGCTTGCATTCGAACTAATTGCTGACCGTACCTGATAACTAAATTATGCTGCAAAATATAAATTCATATAATTTCATTCAGTTAACTAATAATGTAGGCCCTCGTAATGTAGGCTTTCGTCTTTCGGTTTAGTATGCAAAGTTTCAGTACACAGAGTGTTCTCGAGTCATGTAAAATTAATTTAGTTATCCCTTTCCACCCCTAATTAAGAAAAAATTAATCAACTTCTCCCAGTAAATATCTTGTTCACGATGTTACAATGAAATAAACGGGAACAGATAAGCAACATTAAAGGCTGCTCAGTTCTGAACCATTAATTGGGCGAAGGGCATTGCCCGTATACAACCTTCAGCAATTAGAAGTCGCCCCATATAATATAAACCCTCCTACTGTGTATTTCTTTTCTAAAACCTACCCTTTCCTCTACGTATATATTAATTATACGGTGAGTCAATACACATTTCATTTTTTCCCAGGCATAAGTTACGAGGCAAACATTTCAGTGCCTGCGATAGATATTCTCACGATTATAGGACTATAGGGCAACTTTTGAAGAGAGTGCCCGTAGACCCTTAAAAAGAGTTAAAAGTATTTATTCTGCAAATGTAATTTTCAGAATAAATCTGTATATGTTGTTTGACTCACAATATTTATTATGCAAATTTAATTTTTAGCTTATTGATTTGACAACTTTCAATTTATTTATAAATAGTAAGCAACCTTAACTAGATTAATGTTCGATTGAATTTCTCATATTTTCATTGTAACTACGAGTTTTAACGTATCTGGATGGACCTAGGTAAACTATATTCGTGTTTTGAGAATTGCCTCTCAACTACGAATCATTTCCTCTCACGGAGCATTTATCTTTCCCTATTCACGGACCATTGAAGTCTTTCGTTCGGTCTCAAGTTCCCTCGAGGATTCAATACTTTTTTTGTTTTTTTTGTTTTCTTTTGGAAGGGACGAATTTGTTATACATAAGCCACTTGATTCCCCATAATACCCCATGTTTTATCTTCAATGTTTAAAACAGCCCTTGAGATAAACCTCGAGTGTCCTCATCGAATCGTGCGACGCTCCCCCCCCTTTTTTTCTCTTTTTTCTTAAATGCTTGAACAGCGCATCAACAGCACGCAAACCCCTAAGTTGCGCTCTCCCCCACCAATTAGTCTCGTTGATTGGGCTCGCCTCGGCGCGCCTTGGAATCTGACATAGTAGGGATGGAGTACGTAAATAGATGCGGGGGAAAAAACCGTTAGAATATATCTTGCGCTTCGTCGGGAATGAGTGATAGGCCGGGTGGCGATCTGGTAATTCTCCGAGTAGGTCTTGAGAGGGTTTGCTCGTAAAACACTAAAATTGAGAGTTATCGAGTGAGATTTGAGTTTTGAGACATAGAGCTACGAGAGAATATTGAGAGTTTTAGAGAGAATATTGAGAGCCGTGAGCCTAAAAATACAGCGAGGAAAGTAGTGGACGGGCAACGACAAATCTTGAATTATTTAACTAATGCTAATACTAGTTTAAGAAAAAACCTGAACTTAATCGTATTATATTTCGAATTTGAGATCGAACTTGTAGCCAAATGTGACTTCAATTTATTGATTAAAAGCTATGCAAACAAACTATTTCATTATCAAATACACACTGAAATCGGGGGTACCGAAGTAAGCGGAGGATAAAGAATTCACGCAGATGGTCACTAACTTAAAGAAAGATTTATTATAACTTCAATTTACTCATCGAGCCTTCGCAGTGACCTTCGAGAAAACACAATTTGTAATAAGGGTCCGTCTCCCTGACAACGGACATATATATATATATATATATATATATATATGTATATGTATATATATGATACACACAAACCGTGCATGGAACAAGGAACTCTTCTGGGAAAATCAAATCCACTATAGACCGAATAAGTAATGGTAAATGAAAAACACTATAGGTTTTTCTTTTTCATGATGTTAGCCCGACGTGGGCAACGGGTCACTCGCAAAGAGGCCCCAAAAATATAGCTTCCCAAAGCAGATAGGATCCAGCTTTGGGACAGGATTACCCTAGATCCTGTCCCACAGCTGGATCCTCTCTGCTTTGTAGATCATAGGCTATTCTAAGAAAAGTTTAATGATACAGAGTAGCTTAGGTAAGGGGTCCTATGGCCAAAAATTGCTCGAGAAATCAGTGTGCGTGAGGAGCAATTCTAGTTTGTAGTACTTGCACATAAGTTTTGTTATCGTGTTTTACTGTTATGTAACAAATTATCCCCCACGTGAAAAGGGTAATGTAGCAAAATTAAATTATATAAGAGTAGGCTCTACTTGAATTTCTTAGGAATTTAAAAAGCTTAGCACTGTTAGAAAATCTAGAAGAGGAAGAGCCATTGTTGTCTCAAGGCGATATGATGACTTAGCTGGTTGATGCAGCATTGCTTGTAAATATTAAGTTAAAGTATATATATATATATATATATATATATATATATATATATATATATATATATATATATATGTGTATATATATATATATATATATATCCATCTCATAATTGTAAGGTTAGTGAAAAATTCACTTAATTTAAAGCTAGCATTTTTGGGCTCTTGTTGCATCATTGTTTTTGTACTCTTGTGGCATCATTTTTTGGGGGAACTGCGCTCCTTTCTACTCGTTTGTTGAATGCGACACTTACAGGGTGTGGTCTTGTAGAGACTCTCTTGCAATTCGGTTTGGTTGTTTAGATACAAGATTGTTGCATCGTGCAATGGTGCAGGTTGTGTTGTTGTTGCAAGGTTTAGAAAGAAGACCATAAATAGTGCCCCTTTTGTTTTTTATCTTAATTTTATGCAACTGAGGCCTAAGGTAGGCCCACATCGAGTCAGCAACCCTGAGGTAGGACCTAATAGGACCTCCAAGTCCGTAAGTTTTAGTCTAGCTTAACTTGGGCTGTGTGGCCCTTCAGGGCTCAGCTGGGATTCTGACCCCAATAAAATAAAAAATAACATGGTCCTTCGAAATCGGATTCTAGCCCAAGACTGAGTCAGTGACTATTTTTCGGCAAAGTTCTGATTGTGCAAATTGTAGCCCAAGTTAGGCCTGGACGGGTTGAGCATAATTGAGTTAAGGTTCCATTGTAGAAAGTTTTCTCGCCCAAGTGCGAAACTTGGCCGCTAGTCTGTCGTTGTTTTGAGCCTAAATTTTTACCAGTTTGGTTAATTTTGGTTTTATTGTTCGTAGGCCAAGGTTGCAGACTTCAGTGCGCCAGTTACTCGGGTGGAAAATTTGGTATTCCATACTGGTGGTTAATCAGTACCCCAACCAAGCAATTCAGTTTATTTGAAAAAAGCAAAAGTTGAAGTTGATAAATTTGGTTAAGTGCAGCTGAATTGAAGAAGTTTAGAAAAAGGAGAAGCGCCCACAAAGGTCTAATTACAAAGGTCATTGCCACAATAGATTCTGCCATAGAGCAAGAGGATTTAAGCTTAGTGACTGCGCAGCTTTCCATATAAGAAACTAAAAAGGTCGATCTAAGCGAAGTAAATGTTAAAATTGAAGCTCTTATAGAAGAGGATGAAATAGAAAATGACATAATTTACTTTGAAGAAATTATTGATGACATAATTAAAGTATGCCACAGAGCAAAAGAGTTTAGCAGCTCAGTACAGTTAGAGACCAGGTCTAATAATGAAACACACCCTTCAACAAACGGTGTTTGTGAAGTTAAGGTTAACAGATCTGCAGTTCAATTACCGAGGCTTGTACTCAAAACATTTTCTGGGAGTATTCAGGAATGGCAAGGATGGGCAGACAATTTTCAATCAGCAGTTCATTCTAGTGAAGTGTTAAGTGCGGTGGAGAAGTTTAATTATTTGCAGTCCCTCTTGGAAGGGGAGGCAGCAAAGACAATAGCAGGCTTAGCATTAACAGAGGCTAATTATACTGTAGCTTGGGATATATCAAAGAAACGGTTTGGTAAGCCAGAGATCTTAATTAAAAGCCACCTCCGCGAACTTTTAGCTATACCTCCTGTTAATAATCCCAATAGTGTCAAGAAGTTACGGCAGTTATATGATGAATTTGAAGTTAGAACGAGGTCCCTAGACAACTTGGGTGTAGGAATGGAAAGGTATGGTATAATGTTGGTCACTATACTGGAGTCTAAATTGCCTAGCTCAATTTTCCTTGAATTAAGTAGGGGACACGCTACAGAACATGTGTACGGGGCTCCAATAAACCTTAGCCCCCCTGCCCATGGCCTAAACCATTAGAGGTACAGTAAAACTAAACATACCTTACAAAAGATAATTTAATCCTGCATTTAATGAGAAACAATTAAAACTTGGTGTTCCCGCCATTGGCTTCCAAGACAGCCTGAATTCGCTTTGGGTAGCTTGCCAAAAGTGACGTCAATAGATCTTGATCGTTACGCAAATTTGCTAAAACAGTTTCAGTGTGTTGCGTCATTGTATCCTTCGAAAATCGATTTGCTGCAGGTTCTTGAAACAAGAGACATTCAACCTTGTCCTTTATAACTGACCCAATGTGTTCACAGACGTTCAGGTCAGGAGAATTTCCTGGCCATTCTTCATTTCCAAAGAAATCGATCTCATGGTTCCGCAACAACTGTTGAGTGGCTAATGCCTTGAAGCAGGGGGCCTTATCGTGCAGAAGTGTGACCTGATCGACATCCATAACATTGTTTGGGTTTCTTAGAAAAGGAATGACATGCTGGGATAGAATAATATCACGAAAATACTGTCCATCCCAACTCTGACCATTTGGCTTCAGCACCCACATGAGCTTCTTTGCAGTGAACAAAACAAACACACTAACACAGTCTGGACTTTTTAATAATTCGCGATAATGTTCATTGTCATCGATTTCATCTGGTGTTGTGGCCCACACTCGAGCATTTTGGTAGTTAGGCCGACGTGTTACGTAAACAAAAAATTCATCGGAGACAGCTAAATGCATGAAATCATCCACATCCCAATCTTCAAGATAATGGGCAAACCACATTCTGTCATCGATGTTAAGTTGAGTTTTTCTTGGCTTTGGAAGTTCATGCCAAGGCTTTAAACCTTGCCTATGACGGTACAGTCGAATGATCTCACCACTAACGATCTTTCCTCTCAACACTTCGATCTCTCTAGAAAGACAGCTGTTTTTCCGCTTACGCGTACCGCTTTCAATGATGTCCTTTGTTTCCTGAGAGAGTGGCAAATTTGGGCGCCCAGATTTGGTTGTATCCATTTCACATTCATCCAAAGTTTTATTCCAATTTCTTTTGGCGAAGTCCTCACTTCTTCGCAACTTTTTGGCCACCCATGAACGTGTTATAAAGGTGGCTCCAGCATCACGAGCTTCCCGAAATGTTATTGCTCGTATGCGATCTATCACACGTTGCCTCTCCGAATCACCAATTAATTGAGAAGCCATTATGTTATCACTTTATCAGCTAGAGTAATTTTAATACCTGCAATAAATAAAGAATTTTATATATTTTTATAATCACTTAAAACTATTTCGATATAAGTAAACATGTAAGCTGCAAATGGGGGTGCTAAGGTTTTTTGGAACCCCTTACATCCCCCTTCAGCAGATGTTAAGTCTTTTAGGCACAGAATTAGCAAGACGAGAGGAAATTGAGTTTGCACAGTGGGATGTTAAACAAAGGGACAAAGGCAGGCACAGCACCAAAGTTTCTACAAAAAGGAATAGCCCAGGTACAGTGTCAGCTCTACATGCATCCTCTGAGAATAAATTAAAGGGAATCAAAGAATGCATATTTTGCGAAGGCAACCACAAATCATATAAATATGAGGTGGCTGAGGCCTTACCTGTTGAGGAGAGAAAGGACAGGGTAACTAAGTCCACAGCATGTTTTAAATGTTTTTTGAAAGGTCACAGAGCAAGGTTTTGTAATTTTAAAATTTTTTGCAGAAAATGCTATGGCCGACATCAGCCATTATTGTGTGAAAACACTCCTAGTAGGCCTACTCCAGAAGTAGAGATGTCAGTGGCACATGCCACGGTTATGAAAAGGAGTAAAAGTAAAGGGGGATTATTGCAAACAGCTGCAGCATTATTAATTGGGAATGATGGAGAAGCTACTGTAAGACTGTTGTTTGATAATGGTAGCCAGTGTAGCTTTATTAAGACCAGAATTTCCAAAAATTTGAAGTTTAAAGAACTTAAGAGGGAAAATTTAAGAATTTCTGGGTTTGGAGGGTTCAGTTCAAAACCGAATCAAAGTTAAAAAGATAGAAGTTCTGGTTAAGGGGTTGTTACCACGAAGTCCCACTATCAAGGTCCCAAGCTGTAGAAATTGAGGAACTTTGTGCTCCAGTCACTCCTTGTTTAAATATAGCATGTGTCCAAGAATTGCAAGTTAAAGGAATTAATTTGAGAAATAATAAGTTTGATTGATTGGAGCTGACTATTATTGGGACTTCGTCACTGGTAACATTGTCCGCACATCTCAAGGTCCTGTAGCTATTGAAAGTAAGCTAGGCTGGATGCTACATGGTAGCTATTGCAGTGAAATGGAGGTTAAAGCTCTTTTTGTTAAGATTGAGAAGAACAGCCATGGTTCAGAAAGGCATTTGAAAGCCTTTTGGGAACTTGAATCCATTGGCATAAAGGACAAACAGGAGAAGCAGGCAAGTACAGTGAACGGGGATGTTTTAGAACAATTTGAAAAAGGTATTGGGTTTAGAGATGGTTGCTGAAGTTCGCCTCCCTTGGAAGGATTCTTGCAAACCCAGCTCAAACCTTCAGCTAGCTAATAGGAGGTTGGAGACTTCATTGTACAGGCTAAGAAAAAATGAGTTGTTAAATGAATACAATAAGGCCATCCTAAGCTATGTAAAGGAGGGCTTTGCTGAAAGGATGCAAGGTGAGCTGGTGAGCCAGGAGGCACATTATCTGCCACACCATGCAGTGGTACGGCGAGACAAAACTACCACCAAACTGAGGGTATTTTTTGATGGCTCGGCCAAGGACAAAGGTGTTGTGTCCTTGAATGACTGTTTGGATGCTGGGACAAATTTAAATGCAGATTTATTTTCCTTGTTACTGAGAGTCAGGTTTGGTAGAGTAACATTGACTGCAGATGTGACGCAAGCTTTTTTGAGGATAAAGTTAAAGCCAGAGGAGAGAGATGCAATAAGGTATCTGTGGAGTGTGGGTGGATACGAAAGACTTTTTGGAAAATGAACCGAAGGTTCAAGCATATAGAATGAAGTCAGTGTTGTTTGGCCTCAGCTCTAGTCCATTTCTGTTGGCAGCTACTATGCAGTACCATTTTAAGAAATATTCTGAAGTCTATCCTAATACTATTGAATATATAAGGAAATTTTGTATGTTGATAATTTGCTCTGTTCAGTAGGTTAGGTATGCCCCTTTGGGGGGTTCAGCTTGGGGGATAACTCCCCCTCCAAGTTGCATACCTCTTGCAACCCCATTTTGGGGTTGGTAACAAAGGGTTGACACTCCCCTTTGGTGGTTTCATTTCGGGGATAACTCCGCCTCCAAGTTGCATACCTCTTGCAACCCCTTTTTGGGGTTGGCAAGAAAGGGGGGTCCCTTGCAAGAAAGGGGTTGAGGTTGGCACCAAGGGGGTAGTGGGGTGCCTTGCAACAAAGGGGGTGGGGGTTTGGCACTCTTGCGGCATTATGTAACATTTGCAACATTCCTGCACTCTCCCATTTTGTGCCCATTCTACTAGTGTTTACAATGGAAGATGTAACGAATATTCCTACGGTCATAGATATAATACCTTTTGATAATGATAATACCTTCGATAATATTGTGGGGAGTGAAAGGGAGGTACTGCACTATATTTGTAAAATGAAAATGCGTAAATCATCTGGGGCCAGATTCCATATACCCCATACAACTAAAAGAATTAAAAGAAAGCATTGTTGTGTCGCTAACAAAGTTTTTTAATGCGTCTCTTTCCGAGGGGTACGTACCAGATAATTTCAAATTAACAAATGTAACACCTATTTTTAAGAAAGACGATAAAGGTGCGGCGGGAAATTATAGGCCAATCAGTTTAATGTCGGTTGCAGGTAAGCTACTGGAATCGATAATTAAGGATCGAGTAGTCGAACACTTAGAATTCCACAACTTGATTAGAAATACGCAGCACGGTTTTAGGCGAAAGAAATCTTGCTTAACTAATCTTTTAGAATTTTTCCAAAGCGTGGTTGAAGTTTACGATAGTCATCGGGCGGTAGATGTAGTGTATTTAGATTTTCAAAAAGCTTTTCACACCGTACCGCACAAAAGACTCGTCAAAAAACTAAGGCTCATAGAATCAGGGTGGAGTAATAAATTGGATAGAAGAGTGGTTGCGAGGTAGGAAACAGAGGGTGGTCATTGATGGAGCGGAGTCTTCTTGGGCTTATGTAGCGAGCGGCGTTCCTCAGGGTTCTGTATTGGGCCCCTTGCTTTTTCTTATATATATTAATGATCTAGATGTCGGCCTAGTCAGTACATTTTCAAAGTTTGCGGATGACACGAAGTTGGGTGGTAGGGCGATAAATGACGAAGATAGAGCAAAATCCAGGAAGATCTGAATAAAATCGTAGCTTGGTCGGTCACATGGCAAATGTGATTTAACGTCGATAAGTGCAAAATTTTACATATAGGTTCGCGTAATAGTAATTTTGCGTGTAGTATGTCAGGGAAGGAGTTGGCAAGCGTAGATCAGGAAAAGGATTTAGGAGTTATAGTCACTGGTGATTTAAAAGTAGTGAAACAAGGTAGAGCAACAGTCAATAAGGCGAACAAAGTGCTAGGTTTTATAGCTAGGAATTTTGAGCACAAATCGCGCGATATTATTGTTCCTCTTTATAAGTCATTAGTTAAACCCCATTTGGAGTACGCGATCCAATTTTGGAATCCGCATATGCTACACTCGAGACTAGAAAGCTAAGGGGTGATCTAATCCAGGTTTTTAAAATTATGAATGGGTTCGATAACGTAAATAGAGAGAGCTTCTTCGAAGTAGCACAATATAGTAGAAACAGAAATAACGGGTGTAAGCTGACAAGTAGAAGGTTCGAGACGGCAGTCGCCAAAAACTCTTTTACCCATAGAATAGTAAATAGCTGGAATAGTTTGCCCGTTGTTGTTGTTGTTGCTTAGCCGATCAGCCCACCCTGATCAAGCAAGCCGGCGGCACGCAAGTAACCGATCGCCCTCTCCGGAGTGGACCAGAGGTTCAGCGCACTAGTAATGTTGTGTTGTGTTCGTTGTTGTGCTAGAGCGGTACAGTCTGTGATAATGTGTACAATTTTTTGTGGTGTGCCCTGGCACAGGTGGCAGGTGTCGTCTATGGAGTTGTCTAGTCTGTGTTTATATGTCTGTAAGTTGGGGTGATGTCCACATCGGAATCGTGCTAAGTTAACTCGATCCGATCTGCTCAGGCTGATCTCTGACCTGTTAATTGGTGGCGGCTTCGCACCTACGACCGCATTCGGACCGAGTCGTGTCAGTGCTTTGTGGGTTAGGTGTGTGTGTATGTGTTTTCTGTACTGTGTGATGTCTGTGGGGCGTGGTATGGAATGGAGTATTTGGTTATAATGTCTCTCTGGTGTTACCTTAATGGTGCGAGGTGTCAGTGCATGATTGTACATGTAGTGGCAAGGGTGTTGTGGATTAGTTGTCGTTGCTGCCATGAATTGTGTTCCCCTCATGTCTAAATGTTCCTTAACTTTCAATATTTTTGTTTCTGTGTGCAGGTATTCTATTGGTGTTGTTTGAGTGCATCCTGTAATGATACGAAGTGCGTTGTTTTGTATTGTCTGTAAGGTGTTTATGTGTGTGTTTGAGATAATGGGTGCCCACCAGCATGGGCTAGCATAGTCCATAACAGCGAATATATTGTTTGTATGTGAGTGATGTTGTTTCCTGCTGTTGTCCAAAATTTGTACCTGTAAGTACACTAAGCGTGTTAAGTCTTGACGTACATTTGTTGGTGAGAGAACAGAGCCTTGAGGGACCCCGTTCGGAAAAAGCTTGTTTTTGGATGACTTGCCATTAAATGTGACATGTGAGTATCTTCCTGAAAGATAGTTGCTCAGTCATCTTTTAGTGTTATTTTGCATGTTTGTGTTGAGTATTTTGTTTATGAGAGGGAAGCGTGGGATAGCATCAAATGCTTTACTAATGTCTATTGCTGCTAATAGTGTACGTTGAGCTGGTCGTCTGGAGTTGATGCCATTCATGATGTGCTGCGTAAGGTTAGTGAGTAATGTCGTGGTTGAGTGGTGAGGTCTGAATCCATGTTGAGTAGCCGATTTGTAAGATTAGTCTTTCTGTTACTTTGGAAGGTGTGCATAGTAAAGTAATGGGTCTATAGGAAGCTGGTTCTGTTGGATTTTTGTTTGGTTTGAGTAGTGTAATAATTTTACCTTGTTTCCATATGTCAGGAATAATACAATGTTGGAATGAATATGTACTGATATTTGTGAGAGCAGTATTCCCTGTGGGCTCAAGTGTTTAAGGTGTATGTTAGATATGTTGTCTGGTCCAATAGACTTCGAATTCTTAATGTTTTTGATGATCTTGGTGGTCTGGTCTGTATTGAAGGGTGTAATGGTCGTGTCGAGTCTGTAGGTTTTCTTGTGTCTGGCTGTTTGTCTGTCTGCGTTTTTCTGGTTGTTGTCTCTCTTTAAGTGACTTATCTTTGCGTAGTGATTAACTATGATAGAATGTTAGCTTGTTGTGTATATGTTGGGATATTATTTTGGCTGCGATTGATAGCCGCGTGTGAGGTGTGAGTGCCGCTGTTAGAGTGGGTAATGCTGTTTATAGTCTTGTATAGCCTGGATGTATCTGTGGAATGGTTTAGTGTTATGTTGTTAGTGTTTTTTTTTTTAAGTTTGTTGTTTATTTCTGTGTTGAGCTGTTGCATCTGCTGATTTATGGCTTCTGTGTGTGGTATTTGTGTGTTATTATTTGAGGTTGTTACGTTGCCTTATGAGGTGGGCTATTTCTCTAGTGTAATTTGGGTTGTATTTCCTAATGTTGCTCTTGGGTATGTATTTGTTTGCATTATTGATAATCTGATTAAATGTCTTGAATGTTGTATTGATGTTTATGATGGGTGTGCTGTTTAATGTGGTGAATTGTTTCTCGGTCTGTATTTTGAACTGTTCCCAATCAGCTTTCTTGTAATTTCTGTAAGTGTGCCAAAGGCTGTTGGGGCAGAGTGTAGAACGTGTTGTAATGATGATAGGCAGGTAGTCTGATGACAGTTGTTTTTCTGTTCTCCAGTGTGTATGTGTTGCTAGTGAGGGGGAACAGAACGTTATGTCTGGGGAGGAGTTTGAGTATCCTGCTTGATGTGGTATGTGTGTATGTTCTGAATTGTTAAGAATGAAGAAGCTGTTTAGTTGTGTGGCTATGTTGGCGCCTCTGGTGTTGCTTTGGTTTTGCAGGTACCAACTAGTGTCTTTAGCGTTGAAGTCTCCTCCTAAGATGACATTAGTGAGAGAGGCCAGATTGTGTAACTGTGGATTGTAATTGGCTGGCACCTGAGGTGAACTATCTGGTGGGATGTAAATGTTGATTAGTGTGGTGTTGTTTTTTGCGCGTGTTTTAATGTTAACTGCCTGTATTTCTATTGTATTATCTGCTTGGATTGTGTTTGTAATGTTTTGGGTGGCATCAGTGTAGCTAATGCTTTTACGTATGTAAGTGATGAGTCCACCCCCGTTACCCCCAGTACGATCTTGACGGATCTCCGTGAAGTCAGGGATGGTGGGTGTTTTGTGTGTGTGTGTGTTTTAGTTTTGTTTCTTATATAAGTGCTATGTGAATGTTTTGTTTGTGTATGAATTCCCTAAGCTGCATCATTTTGTTTGTGAGGCCTTCTACGTTGTACTGTGATATGTTAATATTATACTTCTGTATGTGTCTCATGGTGCTATTGTGTCTATGTCTTTGTGTATGGTGACATGTGTAAGTTGTAGTGGGGCCTGGATTAGTCTTAATGTCGCCGGAGAGTAAGAGTAGTCCGGGGAGCACGCAATTGCTTCCCGTAAATTAAAAAATAACACGCTGAGAATAGGTCCGGCCCCGGGAGCCGATCGGCACTCTGACCGTGCCACGCAACAGGCCGTCGACTGCCATTCTGGCCAACCGTAGACAGCCCGCTGCACGGAGATTTGAGGAAGTTTGGCCACCAGCGCGTTGATGTTTTGGTTTGACGTCGCCTCTTCTTCGCGTTGACGTGTCCCGCGCTGGAGGATACAGCCACTGTTAGAAGCCGGTAGAAGCAATTAGTAGCACGTCTATAAACATGTTTAAAAATCGATTAAATGCATATGTTGATAGATTAGGTATAGTTTAAGGTAGTAAAATTAAGGTTTTTGTGGTTCGGAACCCACCTAAAATTGTAGTTCCCCTCCTGCCACCACGGAGGAATGCGCAGTACACAATTACAAACACGATTAGGTAGACTAGCCATAAGTATATATATATATATATATATATTATATATATATATATATATATATATATATATTAAGAAATTATTTTTTCAGACTCTGAAATTAATTATTATGATTAAAATTTAAGATAGACCCTAAAAATGACGTCGGAAACTCGTATTCATTTTAAATTTTAAAAAATGGTTGTGGTTAAGCTAGATTACGTTGAAATAGGTTGAAGTTAGGTTAGGTTAGGTTTGAGATGGCATGGTATACGATGGACTTGAGGTGATCGAATATACGTGCATATACGTGCAGGATTCTGTTGTTCACCAGATAAATTTTATTGTTGATCCAAACGACCGCTCATGCCACACGCAGTTTGTTGGGAACACCTGGATGCGTGTAAAGAAAAAATGACGCACTTTTTCCATCATATCTGCACGAATTCTTGTGGCGAATAGATTCAAAACAAATCATTTTGAGCATATTTTGAATACCGTTCGTGATCAATATCTTGTTAATTAATCAAATAAATTATTTTTGGAGCTTTTTGTCTAACTTGAATCCAACCTAACGTAACCTAACCCTAACTATTTTTTTAATTTAAAATAAATATGAGTTTCCGAGTCTTTCTTGAAGTCTACCAAAATTTTAAAAAAAAATTTTCGTATATAATTTAGCATAAACTATGCAGCAGATTTGCTTTGAAAATTATATTTTCATGGAGATTCTGTGCAAACAAAATAAAAAATATTCCTAAATAGTTTACACTATAATTCGTTTTCTTTAAAGTTAATAAAAGAATGTATAAATTATAGGCTAAACTAATATTTCGTAATAAATGCAAAAAACTTCACTTTTTTACGTGAAGGTCAAAATATGAGAATAAAAACCCACTCTAATAGACAGAGTTTATTTCCACGACAGTTTCGACGCCCACTGGCATCCTCCTCGGGTGGATACAGAAACACAAATGAAACAAAACAAGAGGGAAAAACAGTTCAGGGATCGACCGTTAAGAAATTCGCACCTAGGTTGGATTCCATTCTCTCGAGACAGGAGGGGCATTTTCATTAAGTACATTCGCACAAATTTTAAAACTATCTTCCTGTTCTAAACATACAGATTCTATTATTTTACATAATTATTACATTTATAATTAAATTTATTACATTTAATATTGCATAATTATTAATTACAGAAATTATAAATTTATTATTACATTGGTTATTACATTGTTGTTTACTATACAGAAATTATAAACCGAAAAACGAATGAAAAAAGGCGATTAGGAAATAATCCAGAGACCATTGAGAAATTCGCACCTAGGTTAGATATCGTTCTCCCGAAACCAGAAGGGCATTTTATTACAGGGTCAGCTTATAACTACATTTCCACAAATTAAAAATATCTTCTTGTTCTATACATACAGATCCTAATGTTTTGACATAATTACTGCATATATTTATTTCCACATTAATTACTTCCATTATTACATTTACTAAAGCGAGTAAGGAAACATTCCAATCCAGAGACATTTAAGAAATTCACACTTAGGTTCGAACACGTTCCCACGACTCCGTAAGGGATTTATTGACCAAGAATCTCATTAAAGGGTCTAACTTATAAGTACCTTCGCACAAATTAAAATTATCTACTTTTTTCTATACACACAGATTCTATTATTTTTCTTTTGACATAATTATTACATTTATAAAGTACCTTACTTGATTCCCAATCTATAGCATGATTATTTTGGCTAGCGTGATAAAAAATGGCATTATTAGTATTACAACTTCTGAAGGCATATTTGTGTTCTTTGATATGGGTTTCAATATTTCTTCCAGTTTCTCCCACGTATACTAAATCACAACTTTTACAGGGAATGCTGTAGACACAGGCTTGTTCCTCTTTTGCAACGTTATTCCTAACCAATTTACTTTTCACGGTAGACGAATATTTGAACGCCAAAGCAAACTTAAATTCTTTCGTCAACGGTTTTACTCTTTCTAAGCCGGCAATGTAAGGCAAACTCACATATTGTTTTTGGTTAACTGAAGGTTGCGAATTTCTTAACGGTCGATCCCTGAACTGTTTTTCCCTCTTGTTTTGTTTCATTTGTGTTTCTGTATCCACCCGAGGAGGATGCCAGTGGGCGTCGAAACTGTCGTGGAAATAAACTCTGTCTATTAGAGTGGGTTTTTATTCTCATAATATTTCGTACTTTTCTCTTTTTGTTTTTATTAATAAATTATTTTTGCCAGCTTCAGGAAGTAATTATTATGACTAAATTTAATTTTTTTTTTTATATAAAATTCACTATAATCTACAGTGTGTCCGTAAAGTCATGGTGGGATTTTAAATAGCTATATTATTGCAACGAAACATAATAATGAGATGAAAAAAAGGCAAATTGAAGATCAACTCTAAAAGAATAACTTTATTTAAAGTAGTTCGATATGGGCTCCTCTGGTAGCCCTGCAGACATCTAGGCGGTGATTCAATTCCAGCCACACACGCCCAAGAACATCAGGAGTGACGGATGCGATAGCTTCCGTGATTCGCTCGTGCAAGTGATGAATATCCCTAATGGGTACACTGTACACGCTTTGCTTGACGTAACCCCACAAATAAAAGTCCAAAGGTGTCAGGTCCGGAGAGCGTGGAGGCCATGGCTTCCATCCTCCTCTTCCTATCCATCTCTGTGGAAATTTTTCATTAAGGAATTCTCGAACAACGTTGGCATAGTGCGGAGGAGCACCATCTTGCTGAAAGATGACATTATTGTCAATAAATTGGGTACTGCAAAATGTTCCAACATAGCGAGGTAGTTGTGTGACGTCACAGTGGGTTCCGCGAAGAAAAATGGGCCAATCACTCGATCTCGTGCTAGAGCACACCACACATTAACTTTCGGGCTATTACGCTCATGTTCAACATAGGCATGTGGACAGCCTAGACTAACTACGAGATAAAGGTTAAGCTTAGCCTAGACTAACTACAAGATACAACTTTGAGAGTTGTTCTTAAATTTGGCATTGTTTCATCTCATTTCATGTTTCGTTGCAATAATATAACTATTT
Organism: Bathynomus jamesi; assembly: GCA_023014485.1. NCBI lineage: Eukaryota > Metazoa > Arthropoda > Malacostraca > Isopoda > Cirolanidae > Bathynomus > Bathynomus jamesi. The sequence goes on along the minus strand of JAJOZX010003224.1, from coordinate 301,115 downwards.
AAAATCCCACCATGACTTTACGGACACACATCACCGCCTAGATGTCTGCAGGGCTACCAGAGGTGCCCATATCGAACTACGTTAAATAAAGTTATTCTTTTAGAGTTGTTCTTCAATTTGCCTTTTTTTCATCTCATTATCATGTTTCGTTGCAATAATATAGCTATTTAAAATCCCACCATGACTTTACGGACACACTGTATATGTTGATTTTGTTCATATATTTTTAATTTCATGAAGATTCTGTGTAACAAACTAAAAAGATTTCTAAATAGTTTACGCTATAATTTGTTTTCTCTGAAAGCCATTGGAAGAACAATTGCATTTGGGTGAAGTTTTGTGTTAATATATATATATTAGGGTAGGTTGATTTTGGAACTGTGATCTTGGACTAGTCTAGATAGAAAGGTATTAATGTATAAAAAACGTTGCACCAACTCATATTTGTGAAAATGATTGTATTTTTTGAGGATTGTTAATTATTTTTAAGTTGTAAAATTGCCGAATTTTACGCGTAAAATCGCGCGCGCGGCATTCGCGCAATGTAAACAAACAAAATATTGGACCTTATTTCATCAAAATAATCAATTAAAATTCGGCTTTTTTAACAAAACGATGCTTGAAACTTATTGTAAATGCATTATAGATGTTTATTAGTGTATTATTTTGTATTTTTTAATGATATTTACCTATAAAATGTGTATTAAATTAAGTTATTTTATGATGCGTTCATTTAATTGTGTTTATTTTCAGATATTTCATAAAAATGGGTAAAAAACGGAAGTCTGCAGTGTTAACTCGAAGTGATAGTGCCAAAAAATTCAGTGGCCAGCCTTCCCCTTTGGATAAAACAGAGCCTCCTACCCTCCGCCAAGTTATTCAGTACAGTTATTTCCTCCAAAACAGCCACCCGGACTTGAAAGACTATGATATTGCTAAAATGATAGCAAAGGATGTGATTGAGATCTGGCAGGCAGTGAACCCGCGGCTGCCCCTGTATGAGGAATATTATGTAGTGAAATTGGTGGATAAAGTGTGCTTCAAGAAAGCAAAAGAGATAAACAGGAAATCTCTTTCTACAGTCCAGGAGCAGAATCTGGAGGAAAAGCTGGATAAACTTTTTGACATTTCTGCTTGCACCTGTAAGCTACCTGTTCGTCCCTGTGATGACAATGCTGTGAAGTGCAAGAAAGAAAATTGTCAAACACAGCACATAATCTGCACTTGTCCTCCCAGTAAGAAGGTAATGCTATTATTTTTTTAACTTTTAACTGGCCTAACTTAGTGCGATTAGGTGCCTTTTAAATGGAAGGAAATTCAATGCTTGTAATTGAAAAATATCCGCATTTTCCTCCTGTAATCTTCCTTCCCCCCCTGGTAATAGAAATTAATAATCAATTTTTTTTCAGGATTTTATCTCTTATTTTAGATCCGCTATTTAATATACTTTAATATTTCAGGTTCCAGTAGAGGAGAGGGAATACTTGAGAGATCAGAGGGCCAAAATAGGACCCAAGGGCTCTTTCCAGCTGGGATCTGTGGATAAAGCTGCTGTGAAGAGAGACCAGAGGGCTGCAGCTGAAGCAGAAAGATTACAGAGCCAGATTCAACAGCAGCAGGAAGTGGATTTGGCCACTTTTGCCTCCACACCTTCACAAGATATTTCTTTTGAATCCAGCTCAGGAGAATCAGGAGAGGTAATATTTTTTTTCTTATATCTTATCCCATTTTTACCCAAATTTATCCCTACTTTTTGTCCCTATTTCCCCCCTTTTTCCCCCATTTTCGCTTTAGTAATTTATTCTTTTTTTCGCCCATTTTCGCCGACTTTTTACCTGAATTTTTACCCTTTTCCCCCTATTTTCCCACTTTTTCCCCCCATTTTCGTTTAAGTAATTTATTCTTATTTCCGCCCATTTTCGTCGATTTTTACCCATATTTTTCCCTACTTTTTCCCCTATTTTCCCCCATTTTCGCTTTAGTAATTTATTTTTTATTTTCATTTCAGCCATCTGGTGGTGAAGCTGAAGAGTTCAAGCCAAGGAGGCACCCAAGTGTAGGTTACAGCTTTTTGAAAACTGATCAGGGGTGATGTTTCTTCCAATCTTGGGGCAAGTCTTGCTAATGCCTTCCTCCTGGACTTACAAGCTATGGACCTGCTTAAGCCTGGCCTTGATGTGAAACAGATAATAGTTGATAAATCGAAAATGGACAGGGAAAAAGCTAGAATGAAAGTGAAAAGTGATGAAAAGCACAATGAGGGTCTGGAAAAGTTAGTCTGTATTGGGGTTGATGGGAAAGTTGACAAGGACACTTTGCTGTACAGAGAAGTTAAGGATGAAAATGGGGAGACTAAGCTGAAGAAAGGAAAGGGACAAGAGCACCATTTGACTTTCACAAAGGAGCCGGGAACTGAAAGTGGAACATATCTTACTCACAGAGTCATCCCAATTAAAGGTGCGACTGGAGTTCTTCTTGGTGAAGAAGTTGCTAGTGTCTTGGAGGAGTTTAACAGTGTTCATACCCTGAAAGCTGTCCTCCTTGACAACACAAATACAAACACTGGCTGGGAGGGAGGCCTTGTAACAGCTCTGGAAAATAAAATTGAGCGGAAATTGCACACCATTGGCTGTTCACTCCATCAGAATGAGCTTCCTTTCAGAGCTGTTTTCAAGCATCTTGATGGCAGTACCAAAAGTCCCACTGCTTTCACTGGTCCGCTGGGAAAACTCTGTGAAATTGACTACCAAGATCTGCCACAAGTGGAATTCACCAAACTCAGTGGCCCCCTGGATGACATGGAATTTGCTGAGGAGACACTGAATGATCTCAGTAGCGACCAGAGGCTTCTTTTGGAGTATGTGCTTGGAATTTCCAGGGGCAAAGTCAACCCAAGATTTGCTGCCTGGAAAATTGGACCATTAAACCATGCAAGATGGTTGACTTTGGCAATTAGATTGATGTGTCTGTGGACCAGAGGTGCTTACCCTCCAGAACTACAGGATAAGCTTTACCAGGCCATCAAGTTCATTGTGGAAGTGTATGCAGTCAGTTGGTTTGAGATCAAAAGGGACAGCAAGTTCCACAATCAGCAGCTGTACATCTTCAACATGATCCAGAGGATCAAGCAGCAGTCTGAAGAAATCCAGGGTGTTGCTTTCAAGAACCTGAAGTACAATGCTTTTGCCTTGCTGCCCGAGAATGTGCTGTACTCCATGATGAAGTCTGATGACTTGGAAGTGAGAGAAGCTGCTCTCAAGAAAATTCTGTCCATCAGGTAAGCATTTATTAATTTAAAAAATGTGAAAAAAAAATTTGATTATGGGGATTTATTTAATAAAAAAAAGGCCCGAGTTCTATAAATCCCCATAATCGAATTTTTTTTCACATTTTCTTATCCCAATTCCCCCTTCCCCTCTGATAATGGAAATAATCTTACCTTCTTTCTGAAAAAAAATTCGATTATGGGGATTTATAGAACTCGGTTTTTTTTTTTTTAATTTAAGTTTAATTTAAATCAGCAATTCTGAGACTAATAGGGATTAAATCTTAAACTGGAATAAAAAATAAATTAATTATTATTCTTTCAGAAGTGGGAAGCCAGCCAAGAAGAGGCTGAAGAAGATCACAGCCATCAACATTGAAGCTACCCACTGGTCAGAACTAATCAACCTTTCTCAAAGTGGCATCTGTGAACCTGCTCTCACAGAAGACTTTTCTGACCAGGAGCTTCAAGAAGCATTGCTGAATGGCACCAAGCTGGAGCTGCCTGATCTGCCTTCACATTCTCAGAGTGTTGAAAGGGCCGTGAAGCTGACATCTGAAGCTTCCCATACTTTTTATGGACTCGAATCAAGGCACAAACACATTCTCGCCAAAGCCCTAAGCCGCCAGATGAGGCCTTCCTTTGCTTCTAAGGGCTCTTACAGTGAAAATTATGATGATCTTGGGATCTAAATGTCTATTTGACTCTGTACATGTTTTTTTCACTTTTTTCAGGATTTTTTTTTTATGAAAATAGCATGTTTTTTCGGCCGAAAATTGCGAAAATGCGATATTTTTCGGTACGATTTTTTGACGATTTTTGAAACGGTTTCCTCAAAAAACGGTTAAAGCTAGGAATCTGAAATGTTTTGTAAGTTATTATCATATTAAGCCCTAACTATGTCGACTAGTCCAAAGTCGATATCTAAAATGATGCGGAAAATCAGCCTACCTATAATATATATATATATATATATATATATATATATATATATATATATATATATATATATATATACAGTATACATATATATATATATATATATATATATATTATATATATATATTATATATCTTTTACCGTTAGGTGGGGCAATGTACTATCCGAATGTTTTGTCTCCTCTTGCGGGTGAGATAAGGCTCCTTGCTCTCCCCTCTGCTGTTTAATATGTATATTGACGGATTAATTGCTTCACTTAATGAGGCACAGTTTGATGTTGTGTAGGTAACACAAGGATAAATAACTTAGTTTAAGCCGACGATATGGTGTCAATAAGTCCCTCTGTTAAAGGTCTGGATCGGCTACTGAAAGTCTGCGAAGTGTATTCGCAGAAACATATTCTTTTTAATGTTACAAAAACTAAGGTTATGCAATTTCATCCTAAAAGCTGTAATCAGCCAGCTGATATTAGGTTTAAAATAAAAGGTGAATTAATTGAGGAAGTACAAGAGTTTAAGTATTTGGGTCAAACTATTACCAACTCCTTGAGTGATGATTCAGATATAAGAAAATCTCGAAGCCTTTGTGCTAAAGCGAATATGACGATAAGGAACTTTCGGTTATGTACAGGTGAAGCGAAAGACACTCTCTTTCGTACTTTCTGCAGTAATATATACGGACAGCAACTCTGGGTGAATTATAAAAAAGGTTCTGGCAGAACCCTAAATTTGTTGTACAAAAAGTCTTTTAGACTCTTACATAAATTACCCCCAAGACAGGGACGTAGCCAGGAATGTCCCAAGGGGTGGGAGAACTTGAGCTACGTTCGTCAGGTTCCAAGGTGAATCGAGCGAGCCCATACAGTTAGGGAGTTTGGGGGAGAGCTGGAAGCTCCCCAGCGGGGTCTGGGGTGGAGGCGTGGAGCCCAGTAAGCTAGCGCGTTTTAAGCTTATTTTGTGTAAAAACTGTCTGAAAATGTCAGTGCAACTGCTATTTTTGAACAGCCACTATACAGCCAGCCACATGAAATATGTACCCTTTCCAACAAAAGTTTGGATCGGACAGTCACATTAGTGCAATCTAAGCTATATTATGATGTAATTACTTGTATTTTCTGAAATTTGAAATCAGGTATTGATTCTATAGTTTTTATATTTAACAAAGAAAGTAACTATTTTATTCACACATTTATTGATTTCATGCATACAATTATTTAGTGTATACACTTTTAACAGTATAACATATCTATGAATAACGAAATCATTAGAAGAGATCCAAATGAAACTCTCACGTACATAAGCGTCCGGGACTCATGTTAACAGGGAGGGCTGGCCATCATCGCCCGAAAAGCTTACACACACACATTAAATTTTTTGAAACTTTTCACATATATAAGCACCCAATGATATAATAATTCATAAAATCCTACTTGCCTGATATGGCGTCACGATCGATAAAACTAAAAGAAATATTTGTTACGTCCTTTTCTTTTGGCAAAACAGTTTATAATTTGATTTATGTCATCGTTGATTACTTTGTTGGCGTATTCTCTTTCGATGTTGATAATTGTAAGGCTACTCAGTCTTTCTTGTGCCATTGTGCTTCTGACATTTTTTGCTTATTTTCTGGTTGAAAAAGTCGAGTTGAGGCTGGTTTTTATCTACTACTGTAATAAACTGTAAATTTTTCCCGTTGTGTTGCGTTTTGATATGACGGTCTTTATAATCAGTCAATTGTTTTACTGCACTCCGAACAAGTAATGCGATGGCGATAAACGCGCTTAGATTGCGACATTATTGATTGCTATTGCTATACAATAGTCATAAATCTGGAAAGGAAAAAAAAATATATATATATATATATATATATATATATATATATATATATATATATACTAAAATGAAGGTGTCACTTCTACCAAGAAGCTTTTTGTTGCTTGTTTTTAGATTATGTTCCACTATGTCTTGCACTAATTTTCAACATAGCTTAACACAATAACTGCCATTTCATAACTACACAACTAAATAACAGTGATGCAATTTGTGCTCTAAGAAAAGCATATGGTATATTCTTTTTTATGCAAAAAATAAGAAGTATTTTGAACTTGGCTCATCATTATTCCTAAAAATTTCGATCAGTTTTGCTCACGAACTAGACTATAATAGGTACGAACATTTTTGAAACAGAAAATGAATTCTGGATTTCCCCCCCCCCCCCCCCCCCCGCCTCGTACGCCTATGCTCACGTATAAAGGCAAGTCAAACGGATGCAGAAACAGCTAGATCAGTTGAGACAGAAGAAACGCACATCTGTTTAACATATATAAAATTTTAAACAAGATAATCGCCTGGAAAAATAATTTAGGGGCTACTTGACAAAAAAAAATATGTACCTTATCAAATATGCAATTACTTTACTAAATCAAAATCGAATACTTTAGTAAATATGCAATTTACATACAGGTACACCAAAATCACATTACTGCCCGCCGTCCGTTTTATTCCAGTAACAAATTGAGTCGTTTCGCCTTTTTTCTCACAAATCTATCCAATATTTCGGACGCATCATCTAGAGTTAGCTTGTCTCTTTCCATGACGATTAAAGCTAATCCTGTCAGACGATCTTCACTCATTCTATTTCGTAGCCATGTCTCCGCGCTTCATATTTCAGTAGTTCAGTACGATACGTGTTTAAGAACGTCCAAACTTGTTTGGACATGTTTAAAAAACGATACAAAATAACGCTTAAATAACACACACACACACACATATATATATATATATATAATATATATATATATATATATATATATATATATATATAGAGGGTGTCCCATAAGTCCGGCATCATAGGAGAAATTCATATTTTTCTATTTCTACAAACCATAATTCATATTTTTCTCTTTCTACAGGCCATAATGTCTGTGAGCAAGGAAGAACGAATCCAGATAATTCTACTCATAGGAAATCGGAGTCAAAGAGAGGCCGCTGCTGAATTTAACAGACTGAATCCAGACCGCGAGATAATAACACAGAGTTGTGTTAGCAGACTTGTTGCAAAGTTTAAGGAAACAGGATCCATAGAAGATAAACCACGCAGTGGACCTTCAAGGAGGTCCACTGACAATGATACAGCGACTGCTATCCTGGCTCATTTTAACAGAAGTCCCAATAAGTCTCTTCGGCGATTGTCCACCGAGACAGGAGTGTCGAAAAGTAGCATCCATCGCATTCTTTAGGCTCATAAATGGCATCCATATAAACTTCAGATCCTACAGAAATTAAGCGAAGATGATCTCGACCGGCGGATGGAATTTCGTGAGTGGGCTACGGAACAATACATATTGAGCACGTTCTGTAAATAAAAGCTTTTGTTTTGCCTTTTTTCTTATTTTTCCTATGATGCCGGACTTATGGGACACCCTGTATATATATATATATATATATATATATATATATATATATATATATAGACACTCCTTCCAATATATAGATACCAAATTGTTAAATGTTATAGTTTGGCGGTGAACCTTGGTTGTAATTACCGCAGATGTTTTCCCTGGACTTTCAAAGGGGGGGGGGGGCGACCGCCTCCGTCGGCCCCTCCCCTTCGCTACGTCCCTGCTCCGAGATGCTCAGCTTCGCAAATGTTTGCCACCCGCAATGTCCCGAGCTTCTCGGAGGTAACAAGACGTGCTCAATACAGTCTACTGCAAAGAATTAAAAAATCAACCAACCCGATTATCCAAGATATCCATGAGTCCTCTAAGCTATGGAATTCTTGGTACGAAAATGTCTGTCTGTAGCTCCATTTAACTTCGACATTACTGTATTATTTCTAATCAACAAAATTGCATAATGTTGCATACTGTTACGTAATGTTGCAAGAATGCCACCCCCACCCCTTTGTTGCAAGGCACCCCCCTTTGTTGCCAACCCCAAAATGAGGTTGCAAGGGGTATGCAACTTGGAGTTATCACCCCAAAATGGGATTGCAAGGGGTATGCAACTTGGAGGCGGAGTTATCCCCCAAGCTGAACCCCCCAAAGGGGCCTACCTAACATAAGGGGGCCTCTTTGGGGGAGAAGGTGGGAAAGCCTCACCCCCCAAAAGGGCAGAAAGAGAAAGAGAGAGAGGAAGAGAGAAAGGAAGAGGAGGAGAGGGTTGTTCGCCTGACAGCTGTCAGACGCATATGACTTCTTCAGCCATCCCGCAGCTCTCTTATAGGCCCCTAATCAGCCAGTTGGCTTAATCAGCCAGTGGGCTGAGTTGTCAGATGTCGCCATGTATTTAATTTTTCCTTATATTAATGTTGGCTTAGAATGCTGAGTTGCCAGTTTGCGCTATATATTTATTTAAAGTATATATTACTCAGCCAGGGCCAGCGGGCGCCACAGCCAGTTGGCTTAGAAGGCTGAGTTGCCAGATAGCAATAATCATTTAATTAAAGCATATATTAATGTTGGCTTAGAAGGTTGAGTTGCCAGATTCTTTATTTTTTAAGTTTTCCTTATATTATTCAGTCATTTAGCTGCTGAGTAGCCAGATAGCATTTTAATTGTTCAGGTATACCTTATTAGGGAGAGTTGCTAAATACCACCATATATTTTAATTTTTATTATGGGGAATTGCTAAATACCGCCATTTATTTCAATTTATATGAGGATAGTTGTCTGGTACCACCATATATTTTTATTTATATGAGGATAGTTGTCAGGTAACACCATATATTTTTATTTATATGAGGATAGTTGTCAGGTACCACCATATATTTTTATTTATATGAGGATAGTTGTCAGGTACCACCATTTATTTTAATTTTTTATTTATATTATGGATATAATAGTGTTCAAGGAATAAATAAAACACCAATACAACGTTCTGTCTATGAATTAATGGATATTCAATGGGACATATATATATATCATATATATATATATATATGATCAAATAATATAATGAAAATATATAATCATAAAAAGCATAGTCTTAACAAAATATTAGAAAAATATATAGTTATATTAATTATATAAAATCATACAAAACATAGTATTAACAAAATATTAGAAAAATATAGTTATATTATTATAAGTTATATTATCAAATATTAGTACAGGAAAAACATATAGTTATATTAATTATATATAATCATACAAAATATAGTATTAACAAAATATTAGAAAAATATATAGTTATGTTATCAAAAGTTATATTATCAAATATTAGTACAGGAAAATATATACAAATCGTATATTCATATTATTACAGGAAATATATATATATATATATTCTCTTTACGGCCTACGGTGCAAAACGCTAAATTCAACGGTGATTGAGGCTATATCAACATCGCCATTACTCGGCACGATGTGGTAAAACCGTCCAAGCATCACCTCACCGTTTAACTGATATGACGATCTATACTCGATATAAATGGCTTTCATATCGTTCAATACTATTTTTGTATCCACTTTACACTCGGCAGGCAAGTTGTCTTTAAGCGCAGTTAGAACACATTCAAAAGCACGCACAAAAAAGTCATCGTTGACCGTTACATTAAATACAAGTTTATAATCATGCCTTTCCAATCGGGGATTTTTTCTTATCGCCCCGAACTTTTCAGTCGTGAACTCTTGTTCACTCAGCATAACGGTGATTGAAATATTCTACCAAATCGTTACGACACCTATCCACTATATAGAGGTAAAGCTCTTCAGGGTGAACAGTGTAGGCGAGCACAGCTCTGTACCTCTCAAGTGCTTTGTACCAAAGCTCAGGATATTTCGAAGAATCTAAACCTTTTAAATATGCATCCAGATCTAGACCGTTCTCCCCCTGTTCATTTCTACATTCAACAAATCCGTCGAGCAGAGCGGTGTAAGCATATTCAAGTACCGTGTCAAAATAAACCATGTCTGTAACACGCGCATCTAATATAGGTTTTAGCTTACGGAATCCGACGATCTCAAACATTCTATCGAGGATGAAACGGTTTCGTGTAGGAACAAGAACGTCATTATCAGCTGTGTTCTTCCACATCAGTCGCATATCAATGCGTGGTTGTTCGTTATTTATACTCAATGTACAAACAATGGTATATGAGGAGGCGTCACTAATCACCTCTCTTATTATACCTACGTCAGCTGGTATTTTATAACGGTCCTCAGCCCACCTCTCAACCACCACGAAGATTTTATGCATCTTCTCAAGACTTAAATAAATAACGTTACGTTTGCTTGCATGCCTGCAGATCGTTTCAAACACACAGTTAATGGTGCCGGTTTCTCGCCTGAATACGCGCAATGACTTCGTCACGGAGACGTCGTACGAGGCGTTGAGAATGCTTCTCAAAGGGAGTTCCATCGTATTCGCACGTTCACACGGATCGAGATGACACAACCACTCGGCGCAAGCTCTGAGATGACTATGAGCCACAGGAGGCAGGTAGGCAGGATCGGTTCGACGGGCGGGGTGAATCACCCTGATGAAACGTGAATGGGTTTGTTCGAACTCGTATGCTCCGTGAGGAGTGAGTCACACCATAATCTAATGAAACGTGTACGGCGCTGACCCAACATGAATCGTTGTATCCCATTATATTGGGCAGGTGTTTTGAGAAATTTTCTGATACAAGAATTAATTTAGGTTCTAATGTTTTATCACTACCACTTCCCCGAATACGCACCAGACAGTTTCCTTCAGGGTAAATTTCACGAGCTAAACACATTTTATAATGTTTTATGTCTCCTAAACATCTTCACATTACGGGGCGCTATTAGAGAGAAACATATGTTCATATTTATCCTTCCTGTGTAACAGGTGATGCTCATCTCTAAAATCTGTTAAAAATTCACACAACCCATTAGCCACAACCTCACTACAAACCTCATCATGATATATATTAATGTAGTAGTAAAAATACTTAAGATTGTCCATGATGACAAGATTTACATTTTCAACCGTAGGGTACGAGTAATCGGTGTGGTGTAACATGATATAATACCTCTTATCACACCACTCATCCATAAGACTCACTATCCATAACTGTTGTTTATCGTCTGATCGTGTTGCTTCTTCTACCACGCGATGCACGTGAGCCTTTATAAAGCTTAGTTCTATAACATACTTCAGTACATCGTCTGTACTACGAAATCCTACAATCCCCTCGCCAGAATATCCGTAGAGTATTTGAATAGCCTGGCCCTTCGAACGATTCAATGCAGCCTTTAAAGATGCAAAGGAAGCGGGTATAGGAAGTTTTTCAGTATCCACTACATCTACGCACTTGGCAGAATACCACTTCATAAATGTTGAACACGCGATATTAAAGGTGGCCATTTTCTTATATGCGAGAGAATACACGTCTGAGCTCAAGGGTATACAGAGGTCAACTGAGTACGGAAGGGTAGACATCTGCTCAGGTTGCGGCGTGATTCACGTCGCCGGTCTTACAGTGGGAGGAGCTTAACTTTTACTGTACATTACGCACACACGCAAAGTAAAACGCTAGTTGAAACATGATTTATTTAATAAACGAAATAATCAAGATGTATATATTTACAAATACGTGTAATAATTAAGTTAGCAATAGACATATCAAAGATTATGGTATCCAAAGGGTACGGTGTCATAGGTACCAGGCACCTGGTAGCGTTTCCTATAGGTGTTACGGCATACCTTTGTACCCCTAAGTTCCTTCACGCCCCCCAGCTTCTGCGCCCGAAAATTGTGGGTGCCTACAGTCAGTTGGGGCGGCTGATCACCCTCATCATCCAAGCACACTAACTCCTTCAGCGAATCAAAGTTGACGACCTGCCGATTCGCTTGGTTAAGCGTGATACCCTTAGCCTTCACAATATACTTCGTTTCATTCCCTATCCTCACCCGTACCCCATAGGTCTTTGGCCATGTTGACACAAACGAGTCGGCGTATGCGTTGTTCCCATACTCATCCTTGATCTCGTCAGTTAACTCACCGAGGAACTCCCCAATAGCAGGCATGTATTCACCCCTCCTTGCTGTGAATATCACGCTATCTGTATCGGCGTACAATACTCTCCGCCCAAGAGAATGCAATAGACCCCAAAATTTGATGCGTGCATAGGCTGTTGTGAAGCTGGCTACAGGAATGTTTGTAACCCGTGATGTATCTGTGGGCAATTCAGTGTTGTTGTACTTTATTATGTAAGTATTACCTACATTCACAATCTCCATGACCTCTTTATCGGGTGCGTTGGCGTAATCCCAGACTTCACTATAACTTTGCGCCAAATGAATGTTCCCTTTACGGTATTCTGCGCAAACTTTCCCCAAAGGCTGTTTAGGCACAATTTGGCACTAAAGCGCTTGCCAGGATTCTTTGCAATTTGGGCACGATCAAGTTGTATACCTTCGTGGTCGCGGTAACGCTGAATATAAGACGTTTTTTCGTCTTCGGATTCAACCCCTCGCGGATATCCTGATGCCTCAACCTTATCCTTCAAAAATGCGTTTATATATGGTGTGAAAAAGTTGGGTAGCTTCTGAAACCTCTACACCTCATGTATCTCCATTATTCTATACCCATGGCGAACGGCTAGGGCCAGCTCAGGGCTTGTGTATACATCTCTGATCTTACGCTGGTAGGGTGTATGGTCACAATCACCATTGTTCTCTTCTGCACACTTCACGCACAGGGGAAACATAAGTTTGTGATCTATAACAACGGGTAAGATCGGCATCCATAAATCGTTAGGGGGGAGCACGTCTACGAAAGAAAGGCCGAAATAGTATCCATTCAAATTTCTTGAAAATTCCTTGATGGAGGGTAGGTTAGGGCCCACTATTTTTTCAGGCGCATCCACGGGGTACGGATTGTTCTTCATCACGTAGGGGTATAAAGAACAGAAATCGTAGTAGTAAAGCTTCACACCCTCCGTAGGTGGAAAGTATAGCTTGAAGGGATTTCTACGCCCACCGAACAAGCTATCGCCGCATTTGAGAGGATCCAGTACCATTGAACGCTTGATCGCGTTTATTTCTTCACGGTACACCCCGTCTGTCACCATCCGTCGGAATGGGACGTTTTGGCGCCGACGTTTTGGCGCCGCCGTTTGGGCGCTACCGTTTGGGCGCTGTTTGACGATTGGTTAGGTTAAGTCGTGATATTTTTGTTAAAACTAACGAAAATATCACGACTTAACCTAACCAATCGTCAAGCGCGTACAGTTGACCTAACTGGGCAGTGACGATTGGTTAGGTTAAGTTGTGATATTTTTGTTAGTTTTTAACGAAAATATCATGACTGAACCTAACCAATCGTCAATGGGGCAGATAACGGAAAAGTACCCATATTATATATACACCTTATAATACACTGACTCTTTTGCTCGCACCGCCAAAAAAGTAACGAAGGGTCGCGCTTGCTACATTTATCAAACACATACAAATATCCATTATGTGAAAACTTCTGTTTCCCTTTCTTACTTGATATATTTTCAGACATTTATGCTATTAAGGGCAACAACACAACTTATCTGAAAAGACAGACAGCACTTCAGGTTAATAACCAAGTATTACTATTTAATACTTAATACCAATTAACGGCGGCGCCAAACCGGCTCCGCGCCCAAACGGCGGCGCCAAAACGTCCAGCGCCAAAATGTCGGCGCCAAAACGTCCTAGATGGACCATCCGTGTATCATATTCATGCTCCCACAAGACTCTCTGAGTGAACTGGGAGCTTATAAGCTGATCGCGGGTACGCGTCCACGCAAGACAGTCGGCAGGAGATCTACCGTGGATATCTCCCACGATTCCACACTCAGGACGGGGACATCCATGCCACCAGCAACCATTAAAGGAGTACACAGTCTTCACGCCAGTGACACGGTTTTCACTTAGACCATCAACCCAAAAAACATGGCCATTAATCTTAATGGGCACTTCCCCCGTGTTGCGGGCATGCTTTATGTATACACCTGTCTGTTTCTGTAGGTGTATGAGCCAGTAAATAGCCTTGTGCCCATAACTACGGGGGTTGTTTCTGTGGATAATGGCTAAGGTGCCTTTAGGCATGAAGTCATTCTTGAACACCGTAAAACATAATGATGCGATGGTGGTTGCGACTTGCAGCGGATCGCATTTGAAACGGCATATGTTCATTAGGGTGGATCACTTTTCACTTTTTTTTAAAAATTATAGCTGGTCAAAGTTTTTCCCATGATTGGTTAGTGGAAGTACACTGACACCATTTTTACCAAAATCGATCAATATTTAGGGGTCGCGCATCGACCTTGAAAATTTCAATTTTGGAAATTTGGCCAAATTGACAATTTTTTACTCAATAAAGATAAATCATCAAATGACCATATTTTCTGAATCCTCTCAATGAAAGAAATCCTCTCAGATACTTACCAACTTGATAGGACAAGTGGTTTAGAAGTTACACTCACCTAGAAATAACATTAAAATTTAAAATACCGTATTTGTCCCCCGTTATGGACGTAATCATAGCATCAGTAGCTGGCGCATCCTAAAATCCCAATTACACACACACGCTATGTCTATGACCAATATTTTTACTAATCACAGTTTGCTTTTTACAGATCAACTGTGTCAATTGATTCTTGTTTGATAAGTCTAGACTTTAGTACAATGGATAAACTGTTAACAACCAGGAGTGGGAAGACTCTGAAAGTTACTTATTCTGGAAAAGAGAAAGCAGCAACAACAGCACCACCTTCTCTAAGGTCAGCCACGGACGTCTTCTTAATTGGTCAGCCATCTTCCTCGATCGGAGGTGCCAAATTGCGAACCACCCATCAAGTTCTCCAGTACTTCTTCTATGCCAAGCAGGAAACTACTGACAGGAAGGCCGCCGTAAAAAACACGGTGGCCAATGTTCTGGCATTTTGGAACATGGCACGTATAAAGACGATCACGAGGCGTAACTGCGAAAGAAAACTGGAGTTACTGTGGGAAGAGTGGCGCTCGCTGCAGAAGAGCAAGATGAGAGACAGTGACGCGGGAAAAGGCAGGGAGAAGTTTTCAGAAAATCTGAAAAAGCTCTGGGATATCGGAGCTCCCGATGCTATTGAAGAGATACAGAAAAGTCGACTGCTCTCAGACAACAACAAACAAGAAGATATTAAATTTTATGAGGATCAACGGGGCCTGCGCCAGGCAACAATGAGTGGGAATGATAAAGTGTTCGTTGTCAAGAGGAAACGGCAACTCTCAAGACAACAATCTCGTGATGAGCCAGGCACCTCAAAAACGAAATTAGGAACCGAAGCTGAGAGCGACGATGAATCTATAGAAAGCAGATCATCGAGCAACTCCGAATCACAGCTAGAACCACCATACCGACAGCCGAGAGAATCAACTGTATCAATCAGCCTTCCTCACCGCATCCTCAATGCACCGGCTGTTATTGAAGTGGCTGATCGCTTCCGGATGTCCAATAATCAGGTGTGTATATATCAGTAATGATCTTTCCTTGACAAAGATATAATAGACGTAACGACGGAAAATTTAGTGATTATTTTGTCACATAAAAACCATACGCATCCTTGTCAATTTCCTTTCAATTTCGCACATAGGTGGCAAGTGTCGTGGCGGCAGTCCTACGTTCGGCAGATCCGCCCGCAGACCTGGACAAATTCATTATCTCGAAGGACACGTCTCGCCGTGGAAGAGTGGCACATCGTTGTGAAGTGTCGACAGCTGTGCAGAAATCCTTCGTATCTCCGAGGCATGCTGTCGTCCACTGGGACGGTAAAGTAATCAAGGTCAGTTTTGCCCTCACCGTGGACGACAGTGAATTAACATGTTCCAGTGACGACAGTGGATTGACATATTCCAGTGGACGATAATGGATTGGCATGTATGACATACGTTTCAGGACTCTCTTGATCATTGGAGCACCGCCAGCGATTCTCATCTCCGGAGCTCCCCAATGCACAGAAGGAAAGTTGCTGGCCGTTCCGACTGTTTGCTGACGGCACCGGTCTGTCCCAGGCCCAGGCGACCTTTCGTGCTCTTAAAGACTGGGGATGAGAGAGAGAACAGACCGTGATTGGACTGTGCTTCGACACAACTTCCTCCAATACGGGGGGGCAGGGTTGTGGTTGGTCCGGCTGGAGAACATGCTTGGTAAACCGCTCTTCCAGCTGCTGTCGCCATCACGTTATGGAGCTCATCGTGGGGGCAGTGGTCATCACCGCGTTTGGAAGAACCACAGCACCAACTGAACCTTTGTTCCAGTATCTGAGGAGAAGGTGAATTTCAAGTCTAAGGCGCATTTGTTTTCTCCAATGATTTTTTGCCTTCAGAGCAATTGATATATCAGCGTCCTTCTACTAATGATGTTAATAGCAGTCGAAAAGGGAAACTTCAGTCGTTTTCATGCAATATTTTCATAACTCCCCTTTCAGGTGGGACAAGCTCGAATCTCGACTTATCGCGAGCTGGAGATCGAGCATTTGGCGGAGGGTGACGTGGCTGATGGAGCTCCGAGATGAGGCAGTCAAGTTCCTCGGCACCGCTTCTGGTCTTGTCAGAGAAGACTACCGAGAAGTGGCGGAGATTACACTCCTGGTTCTCGGGGTTCAGCCACGTCGTGGCACACACTTCATGCGCCCAGGAGCCTACCATCATGCGAGGTGGATGGCCAAGGTTGGTATTTTGAATTAGAAGTTAAATATTGTATTGCCTTCTGCAAACAGCCATTTGAAGGGTTCCATGTAAATTCCACCCCCGAAAATTCCACCCCCGAAAATTCCACCCCGAAAATTCCACCCTCGAAAATTCCACCCCATGAAAATTCCACCCCACGAAAATTCCACCCCAAAAAATGTAAGAATCTAAAAAAAAAAAAATTAAACAGTTTTCAGTTTGGTAATTAAGAACCAACTTCTTCAAACCAACTACGAAACTGGCATCAACGCATCACAACTGTTTGCCCGAGGCGAGGTCACTATAGTTTAAAGTTTGCAGTCAGTTGTCTTCTTGTCTTCAAGCTTAAAATAAGTGTTTTGTTCATACCCATGTCACTCATTCATATCCACAGAAAAAGGAAAGCGAAAGTTATGTGATGAAGAAAATTACATTTACGCAAAACATAAGGACAATGTGTAAAAGACAAAAACTTATTGGCGATGTGAAAAGTTCGATAGTGGTTGTACTGCTCCTATTCATACACCTTATGATTCTAGTGAGCCAATAATGCTTTTTCGTTCTGGTAGTCATTCGCATCCGTCTTCTAGTGCTGAAATTGAAGCTCGAAGAGCTATGAATGTTATGAGAGATAAAGTGGAAAAATGTGGATCATCAACAACCACGCGTGAAGTGATTGCTGCATCTTTACAGTCGCTGGATGAAGAAGCAAAGTCTATGTTACAGCCCGTTAATTCGATTTCCCGCAATATTCAAAACTGGAGGAAAAAAGCATCTGGAATCCCCGTTCTTCCCAACGGTAGCACAGGTTATGAGATCCCTGAATCTTTTAAAATTCTTCCCGATGGTTCGTCGTTTTTGGCATTTGACAGTGGCATTAATGACTCTTCCCGGATATTAATATTTTCAACAGAAAATGGTTTAGATGACATTGCGAATAGTAGGTCATGGATGTGTGACGGAACTTTAAAGTTTCGCCAAAGCATTGGACTCAGCTGTTCACTATACATGCTGTGTAATGGGAGATATACTTCTTTCCCACGATTATTTGCAATGTTACCAGATAAACAGAAATTACCTACAGAAGACTCTTTTCAATTGTTTAAAGAATTACGCCCAAATTGTCAACTCAACTGCTGCATCATGGATTATGAAAAGCCATTCACATCGCCTTTATGTCAGTGTTCCCGAATTCTCAAATTTATGGGTGTCTTTTTCATTTCGCAAAATCGTGCTGGCGCAAAATATGTGACATTGGTCAACGCGTTAGGTACAACACTGATAGTAACTTTGTCCTTAAAATTAAATGTTTTACAGCCTTAGCTTTTTTACCTATCGATGACGTTATCGAGGCTTTCGAAAACCTATCTGATGACGACGATATTCCGGACGAGTTTATATCATATTTTGAAACCGCTTACATTAGTATATGCCGTGGAAGGGGTTCTCGCCGCAGGAGAAGTGAGCCTCTTTTTCCCATGGAAATGTGGAATGTAAGAGAAAGAATTTTAAATAACCTTCCAAGATCGAATAATGCAGCCGAGGGGTACCACAATGCCATTCAATCATCTATAACTGCTATGCACCCAAATTTATGGAAGTTATGTGGCGCTTTGGCAAAAGAGGAAGCTTTACTGCAAACAAAAATTGTCCATGTGAGACACGGTGATGCAGTAAAGAAAAGAAAAAAATACGAAGTTATCGACGAATGACTGAAGAAGTTGATTCTTAATTACCAAAGTGAAAACTGTTTAAATTTTTTGACAGGTGTTGCTCATAACCTGCATTCTTTTTAGTTGATAAATATTGAGTAAATTTTTACTTTTATCTGTGATTTTTAATTAAATATTTGTTTTAATTACATTTTTAAATTTTTCTTAACCTGCATTCTTTTTTCGTGGGGTGGAATTTTCGAGGGTGGAATTTTCGTGGGGTGGAATTTTCGTGGGGTGGAATTTTCGGGGTAGAATTTTCGGGGTGGAATTTTCGGGGGTGATATCTTCGGGCCACCATTTGAAGTCCCTACCAGAAAAAAATAAGATAAATAATTTACCATTAAACAAACTTATATGGAGTGGTATCGGTATTTATACATCACAGTGCGTATTCGTTTCAGATCATCTACTACACGAAGCTCCTGATGTTCAGCGGTCAGCTGGAGTTCGACGACGAGCTGGTACAGAAACTTCAGAGTGGTACTGTTTACTGCACTCCTCTACGCACCTGCCTGGCTGGCGGCTCCTGTCGCAGCTGATGCCCCGCTGAATGACCTTGTGTTGTACCAGCGTCTTCTGCAGTACAGGGCTGTAGATCGCGAGATTGCAGAGGCTTCACTGGCAGTGATCAGGCGGCACTTGTGGTATCTGAGGCCTCAGACCGTCATTTTCGCCCTCTGCAGTGACAAAGTGGAAGAAACTGTGAAGCACGAGATGGCAAAGAAGCCGTGCCGCCTCGCTGTGCCCGAGGACTTCACGTATGACAACGTCTCGGTTGATGACACGACGCGCCTTCCGGACCTGATCGATGAGTCATCGTGGTTCGTGTTCATAGGCCTGCAGGTGTGCGCGTCTACGTGGCTCACTCTGCCGGTGAATAAGTGGGATCAAGATAAGAACTACTGTGATCTGAAGAATGTCATCTCGCATCTGAAAGTTACCAACGACGTGGCAGAGAGAGGGATAAAACTGATAGAAGATTACGCGAACACTGTCACAAAAGACGAGTCACAGCTGCAGGGTCTTCTTCAGCTCGTGGAAAAGAGCCGGAAAGAACTCGGTGACTTCAAGAAGTCGTCACTTGCCAAGATGACGTAGCGCAGAGGGAAAGGGAGTTAGCAGAGAGAGTACATGGCGCACGCCTTAAGATGACGTGTGTTCTAACCACGATTCATACAATTTTTGAACCTAGTTAGGGGCACCGGAGTAAGTGCCTTTAGTGATATCGGTAAACCGTTTTAATACAAAATACATTTGATCTTTCCTTATTCGTTTTACCTTATCCTAAAAAGCAGACAATGGCAGACAGCATATGGAGGTACGGGGACAAATACGGTATTTTAAATTTTAATGCTATCTCAAGGTGAGTATAACTTCTAAACCACTTATCCTATCAACTTGGTAAGTATCTGAGAGGATTTCTTTCACTGAGAGGATTCAGAAAATATGGTCATTTGATAATTTATCTTTATTCAGTAAAAAATTGTCAATTTGGCCAAATTTCCAAAATTGAAATTTTCAAGGTCGATGCGCGACCCTAAATATTGATCGATTTTGGTAAAAATGGTGTCAGTGTACTTCCACTGAACCAAATCATGGGAAAAACTTTGACCAGCTATAATTTTTTATAAAAAGTGAAAAGTGATCCACCCTAATGTACATCCTTCTAAAGGCCTGGAAACATACTCTAAGCACGCGTACATCATTCACGCAATAACGCTCACATTCATCAGCTATATTATAAGGATTACGTTCATTAAAACTGTTGTAGTATCGATCAAAATCTTCACGGTCATCTGTACTCATACAATCATAGTTAAAGTAATGTTTGGGTGGAGGTAGACCTACGTAATTTAAAGTTTCACTAGTGAGGAACGTGTAAGGGAAATATCCTTTTGAAACTTCAGCTGCTACCCCCATCACCTTGGGTAGCTTTGCTAATTTGCAGGTTGTGAATAATAAAGTATCTTTAAATTGTACATTACCTCTTATTTGCATCTGTATTAGTTTGTTGCCTCTTTTCAATGGGTCACCTGTAAATATCTCAGAGGACTCGTGCTCAAGCAACTCCTTATAAGGGAACTGTGTGTCAAATTTTGCCCCGTTATGGGCGAGAATATACACAGTCATTTTTTTGAACTTGTCCGCTAACTTGACAATATAGGATACAAATAGTTTTACAGAACTATCGCGGACATTCGTTTTAAAAAAGTTTGTCCGTTTACCGCATTTGTGACACTCATCACACTCGATCTCCATACACTCATCACAGATAGTCTGGCTCACAAGTAAATGTGGAATGACGTCTTTGGTTTCAGCGTTCGTGTATGTTTCTATATCGTAGTACACAGTTATACAAGGGTTGTTTTTAGGCTTTGCGTCTTTCATATAACATACATGCTTTACACCATCCGCCTTATATTTCTCATGGCATGTAGAGCAGTGAATTTCGTCACATTTGTGCTTGAACTCGCCGCTACCTTTCAAGGTGTGAAACATACCACATTCACAGATTCTCATTTTTCTGACGTACCAATTGATTTATGGAGCTCAAAACAGCTATTATTGAAAAATGTGCGTCTACACACATTACAGTCCCTCTTCTCAGCATCAACTACACGGCTTTCACATTTGGGGCTTTTACACTACTCACATACCATGTGACATTCTTTACAATGTTTCACTATATCATCCTCAAACTCGAGACACCCCTTACACAAATCGCGTAAAGGCACCTTATATTACAGATGGGGAGATATGTTGTACCTGACAGTCCTAAAATAAGTAGGGGCCTTGTACGATCTCTCACACAGCTTTTAAAAACATACACAGTTCTACGACGTTCATCCAGTCCAAACACAACTATACGTGCATTCATTTCCTGTTCTACCCTTCTCAGCTCCTCAGGACCCATGTTACAGTCAAACTCAAGTTCACAGTCTACAGCTAGTTTACGGGCACGCTCCACGACCGTAGGCAACCAAATGTTTTTGACCCGTATATTTAGCACAGCAAACATACGAGCTAAGACTACTGCTACAAAGCCGCAACCACGATCGTCGTTTATATGCCGTCTAAAAATAGCCTGAGAATTGAAGTTAAGAGTATACGGTGTGGCACTATGACCCACAACACGGAATACACGGTCAATATTCACCGTGAAGTTGTCCATATTGAAGGCTTTACTACTTTGGGAGGCCTGCATTATACGACCTAATATAGACTCTACATCTCCAGCGGCCAAACGTATGAATGGTACTACTACCCAAACATCTTCTACAGAGCCATCATCTGACCCGAATCCGAAGGACAGCCTCGTCCTAACTTCACGCTCGTCGCGGTTCTGAAGGGCAAACTCTACAACACGCTCTACAATGCGACGTAGGCCGTGTTCAATACCGTTGCTCTACATGGCTGTAGGATCAACCCTGACTATATACCGCTTTCTAGTCAAGGCTGGGGTAGGGGTTACGGTGTGCACCAACTCGAATGTTATACCCTCCTCAACAGAACGGGGAGCAGCTGTGGAGGATGAATAAGGGTGTATATTTGAGGAAGACGCTGTTGTGGGGATGGTAGCGTAAGACGTTGAGGGTTGGGGCTCTATTACTGCAGACTCAACAGAACGGGGTGCAGCTGTGGAGGATGAACAAAGGGATATATTGGCGGAAGAAGCTGATGTGGGGTTGCCTGCGTAAGACGTAGAGGATTGGGGCTCTATTACTGCAGACTCAACAGAACGGGGTGCAGATTTGGAGGATGAACAAGGGATTATATTGGTGGAATGCTCTACTGTGGGGGTTGTTGCGTAAGACGTAGATGGCTGGGGCTCTACTACTGGTGGTCTAACAACCAGCGCATTCCTGACGCGCTTTATACCTGACGTGGAGGGCTCTTCATGATGTCTCCGCTTTGAACGTGCAACAGGTGTCGCTGGTGAGGGTTTATCGGAGGGTATGGGTAATGTACATGCACGGTCAACGGGTTCACCCGTGATATCGATGATGGGGGCTATACATCATCGTCATTCACGGTTCTGTGGAAGTAGAAAACAAAATATAAGGAGCAGAACTCGTTATTTGTAATATTCTGTAAATGACCCACTTAGGGGTGTGACGTGTTAGAGATGGAATCTGTAGAAAAATTCAGATTCACGAGCCCATCCACATGTATTATATCTGGACCGACAGGATGTGGCAAAACGGTGTTTATGCTTAATATCATTAAAGAAAAGAGGGAAATATTCTCAAAATTTGTGCATAAAGTTATATGGTGCTATTCGACATACCAATCAGTGTTCAACGATTACCAAGATGATGTTTTGTTCCACAAGGGGTCTATGACGCTAATTCGCTAAAGGGAAATGAGCATACAGTCATCGTAATTGACGACCTCATGTTGGAGATGGATAAAACGTTTGCCGAGACATTTACAGTATTCTCCCACCACCTTAACATAAGCGTGTTCTTCATCAATCAGAATCTATTTTTCAAAAATAGATACATGCGCGATGCGTCGTTAAATACGCAATATCTAGTCTTATTCGCGCAACGTAGAGATGTGTCACAAATTGGGGTATTAGCCAGTCAAATGTTCCCGAATCAGCGTAAGGAGTTTTTGGAGGTTTATAAAGAGGTCACAAAGCAACGTTATGGATGTTTGCTTTGTGACCTTCACCCGCGAAACACGTTTAGGGTGCTTCTAAGAACGAATATATTTCCAAACGAACCTGAAACCGTGTATATTCCAAAATGACGAATAGGCTAAAGAAATACCGCGAATTAATAAAAATCTATCAACGACTGCCTCGAGCATTGCAGCAGATGTTTGTTAAAAATATCGACTCTGACTTTTTAAAATGCATCTGTGAAATCTGCCTTAATGTTATAAAATGTAATCTTCCAATGAAATCCTCTCAGAAGACTCGCTTACGTCGTTACAAGAACATAATACGGACGCTCGCCCATAAAAGTCAGACTGTGGGTAAGAAAAAGCGTATTATTGTACAAAGAGGCGGTTCGTTCCTCCCCATCTTATTTTCAATTTTGGGACCTTTACTGACTAGATTAATATAATGAAGAAGGTGGTTGTGATCCCGCACGAGGTGTACGCTTCATTACAAAGGAGTCCAGACGCGGTTCTAGAGCCCCGTAAAAGTAGGCTTAAAAGAATGGAAAGTGAGTTGCTAACCCTATTAAACAGTGAAAAGGCACCTGATGAGAAAAGGATCTTGTACCAAGAGGCTTTGCAGAAATTTCTTCATGAGTACGAAGATTATAAGCATCCTACAGATCTCCCCGTGAGGCACAGCTCGAGTAGCGCTGAGCATAGCGACACAGGGCCTGAACAACCAAAGAGTAGCGGAACACACCACATCGAACATGTGCTTAAAAACAGCCTCCCCCATACATTGAGGAATAAAGGGCTAACTCTTTATAATCTATTGAGTGAGGACCCCACCATACAGTGGACCGATACAGGCGAGGTCATTGTTGAAGGAACAAGGGTACAAGGATCCAATATCGTTGATATTGTTCATGATCTGGTGAGAAAGTGGGATAGGCCCTCACCAACAAGATGGAGGCATATTAAAGCAAGACTACAACAAATAAATGTCCCCAAAATATTGATAGGTAATCTGAATAGGTTAAAAGACTTGGAACATGCACCGCACGTGTCACAACTGAGTACACCTTCACCCCCAGCAGCTGCAGTGTCTCAGAAGAGGAGAAAGAAGAGAATAGACGGCCAACCTTATCCACGTGCCTCTAATATTGGTAATTTTATGGACAATCGGACTAGTATAATTGTCGGAGACTTTAACTGCCATAATGTTAATTATGATACTTTTACTGGTAATGAAGAGGGTTTGAGATTGGTTGATTTATGGAAGATAACTTTTTACGACAGATAGTTACCGAACCAACGCGCGGTGACAATATTTTAGATTTGGTGATGACGAACGGCGAGAATATAGTCGAAGGTTTAGAAGTAGGCGAGAGTTTAGGATGTAGTGATCATCAAATTCTTAGGTTTAAGTTATTGATAGAAAACACTCAGGAGAGTAACGTCATAGAAGTCCCTGATTTTCGTAGGGCTAATTTTGATAGTTTTGCGGATAGGATGAGAGTAGTGGACTGGGATAACTTATTTATGGGTAATGACACAAATTTGCGTTGGGTGGCGTTTAAAGAAAGTTTTAGAAATATTGAAAGGGAGTTTATTCCTCGTAGGCCCAAGCGCGCTAGAAATCGTGGTAGGCCGAAGTGGTGGACTAGGGAAATAGGAGAGTTCATAAATTTTCAATAACTTTTTTGCGACAGTTTTTACCGTAGAAGACGTAAATAATGTCCCCGACGTGGACGATATCGTTCCATTTAGTAGCGAGACTATTTTGGATGAAATAACTGTTTACGAGGCTGAGATTGCACATTATATTGCTAGGCTAAAAGTTAGCAAGGCTCCAGGCCCTGATGCTTTTTATCCCAGACATTTGAAAGATTTGAAAGACGTTATCGTAGGCCCCTTAACGAAGATTTTTAATCAGTCACTCGAATCGGAGATTATTCCTGAAGACTTCAAATTAGCTAACGTCACGCCTATTTTTAAAAAAGGCGACCGCGCAGTAACTAGCAATTATAGGCCCATTAGCTTAACGTCAATTGTCGGTAAACTTTTGGAATCCGTAGTTAGGGATCGTATCATCGATCACTTAGAAAGTAGAGATTTGATTAATAGTAGTCAGCATGGGTTTCGACGCCATAGGTCTTGTTTAATTAATTTGTTAGAATTTTATAACGAAATAGTGCGCGAATACGATAGGCATAGAGCAGCTGACGTTATTTATTTAGATTTTAAAAAGGCGTTCGATACAGTTCCGCATAGGAGACCAATTGCGAAGGTCAAAGCGCACGGTATACGCGGTCAGGTAGCTAACTGGTTAGAAGAATGGCTTCGTGCTAGGAGACAGAGGGTCGTAGTTAATGGTAGTGAATCGGGGTGGTTAGATGTAGGTAGCGGTGTCCCACAGGGTTCAGTGTTAGGCCCATTGCTATTCGTAATTTACATAACGACGTAAATGTAGGATTGACTAGTAACGTGTCAAAATTCGCGGATTCGCAATTTAACGTAGACAAATGTAAAATTTTGCTTATAGGTTCTCGCAACAATAATTACACGTACACGATGGATTATAGGGAGTTAGCGAGCGTTGACGAGGAAGTAGATTTAGGCGTACGCGTATCTAAGGATTTAAAGGTTAGGAACCAGTGCCTGGAGTCTTGCGCAAAATCTAATAGGATGTTAGGCTTCATAGCGCGTAATTTCGAATTTAAATCGAAGGATATTATATTACCCCTTTACAAGTCCCTAGTCAGGCCTCATTTAGAATATGCAGTTCAGTTTTGGTGCCCGTACTTGCGTGAGGATATTGATAGGTTAGAAAGGGTTCAGCGTCGTGCCACGAAACTAATTCCGTCATTGCGCAACAAGCCTTATGAAGATAGGATTAAAGAGTTAGACCTGTATTCACTCGAAACTAGGAGATTAAGGGGGGAG
This sequence comes from Bathynomus jamesi, assembly GCA_023014485.1. Classification (NCBI taxonomy): domain Eukaryota; kingdom Metazoa; phylum Arthropoda; class Malacostraca; order Isopoda; family Cirolanidae; genus Bathynomus; species Bathynomus jamesi. The sequence continues at coordinate 274,983 of JAJOZX010003224.1, read as the reverse complement.
CTTATTGAAGTTTTCAAAATCGTTAATAACATCGATAATGTAAATTTTGACAAATTGTTCACTTTCGATAATAGTAATACTCGTAATAACGGATTTAAGTTGCGTGGCAGACGTTTTATTACTAATATCGCTAAAAACTTCTTTACGTTTAAAGTAATTGATAAATGGAATAATCTTCCCGTGTCAGTCGTTCATTCTACCAGCGTTAATATGTTTAAGAACCATTTAGATAGGCATTTTAAAAATATTAACGTCGTTTAAAATAAAAAAAACAATTAGTCACAGGAGCTCTGGGGGTGGTGGTCGAGGATGAGTCTGTTGACGATTAATGCCAGTTTGTGACATGCCAGCGTGTGATGCCAGCAATAAAAATAAATAAATAAAAAAAAATTAGACTAACATGAACGTAGATGTAGTTCGTAGAGTAAACTAACCCACTTTTTGTTTAACTTTACCTACTTTTTTTTTTCTTATCCTCTTCTTACTTTGCATGTCTGTAACTCTCTTTTCTTGCATGTTTGTAGTTTGCATGGTATGACTGTGAGGTAAGACTGTGTTTGCATGGTTTGTAAGTGTTCTTATTTTACTTCTTTTCATCTTTCACCCCTCTCCTATTCTCTCCGACTATTTTTCTGACTTGTCGGCAGTGGCCGGCGGATGATGATGGTGAGTCTTTTTTCTCTTTTTCTGAATGTTTGTTAACCCACGAATGATAGGTGTTGCTCCTTACTTAACCCCTTATTCTCTTCTCTTCTCTTAACCCCCTACTCTTTCCTTTCTCTCGGGCTAACCTTAGAGTGGATCTTAGGGTCTTTGTTAGCCTTAGCTTCTGTAGATCTGTAGATCTGTATTAAGTAAGCACTATTATGACATTTCTAACCCTGCATCCTATGGTGGCGTTAATAGATTGTACAGAGGTGTTTATGGTGTAAGGAAAAAAGATGTTGAGAGATTTCTACGCGGCCAGGATGCTTATACACTTCATAAACCGGTGATAAAAAGGTTTAAAACAGCCAAGAAAACAGCCGCCTCGACTGACTCTATTTGGCATGCAGATTTAACAGACATGCAAAGATATTCAGTGCACAATGATGGCTACCGTTACATCCTATTCATAATAGATGTATTCTCTAGATACCTGTGGCTTATTCCCCTGAAAAATAAATCGCCTGAAACAGTTGCTAAACCGGCCAAAATGCTGATGTTGAAAGAAACAGGATTCCTGGCTATTTTTGTACGGATATGGGGAAAGAATTTACAGGACGAGCTTTTCAGAACATGCTGTCAGAGTTTAATATCAGCTATTACACATCCAATTCTATACATAAGGCTTCTTTAGCTGAAAGAGTTCAACGTACCATAAAGGAACGCATGCACCGATATTTTACACATAAAAACACATACAGATATATAAACGTTCTCGATTCATTGGCTTCATCCTACAACCGCTCACACCATCGTACGATCGGTACAACGCCTAACGATGTTTTAGAAAGAGGCAAGCGCCCGAGAAGAGATGGAGTGCCGCTACCACCACCACCCTCTGAGCGTTTCAAAATCAATGACTATGTAAGGCTGTCACGTTCGGGAAATAAATTCGCGAAGGGTTTTGAGCAAGGATGGACACGCGAGATTTTTAAAGTTAGAGCTATGAAGCCTAAAGGTGAGATAATGATGTATTACGTTGAAGATTTGAATGGAGAAGAGATCTCGGGAGGTTTTTACCGCGAGGAATTGCAGAAAGTGGCATTTAATTTAGGAAAAAATGTGTTTAAAATTGAGAAAATTTTAGGAAGCAAAGGTACAGGAAAGAGAAAAATGTACCTTGTGAAGTGGCTAGGTTACCCAGAAAGCTTCAATACCTATATAAAAGCCGATGCAGTAATGAAGCTTAATTAGTATGCAGCATGACACCCAACCATTTCTACGTCACACTCCCGTCCTCCTCATCCCTGGCTTTACACCCTAACAACACACTAGCCAACTTTGTAACAGAACTCCATGGGCCCATTGAATTGGGTCGTGATTCGTATGAGGTGGGGATATGTGAATTTCAGCTGGACACCCTCTTCTTAAATATTGATTATAAAGATACCGTATTTACGGTTCTTAGAGACATTGATGAGTGTGAAAAAGCCGGGTTAACTCGGGATGCTACTATACGTATCGCCCGGACTAAGGTGCACGTCAGTACAACAGTGACACTAGGACCGGGCGTTATGGTTCGGCTGAGGATGTTGTGAGAGACTTAAACGTAAGTTTTAAAAACTCAAATCTTACGAATGATTTATTATACGAAATCGTAAACAGAGGAAACCATACATACTCTAGTCCTAAAATCAAAGGTTAACAGAAATCTTAAAGACGGAAGAGTGTTCAAAATTATAACCGAGGGGCGTTATCGGCAGCCTTCCAAAGAGACACCTTTCACGAGGCACCGCATGACTTGTCCAGCTTAATGTATCACTTGAGGATGGAGAAATGGATGTAAGCTCTCAGCCTCCAGACATGTGCTATATTTACAGCAATATAGCGGAACACCAGTTTGTTGGGGATACCCAGGCACGCCTGCTGCGCATAGCAGGCATACCCAACCATAGAGGAAGGAGCTTGAGTATTACATATGACATACCCCATCATGTGAATGTCGCAACTAATCTAATAACTAATATCTCAATATATATAAGAAAGATTGAGGGCAAAAATTTCCCATTCGGTGACGGGAGCTTAACAGTGAAGCTACACTTTCGACGCACTGAGTTATAATGGCCAGAAAGCCTTTCACGGTATACCGAGGGGTGAGATACCAGCGTGTTAGTGGACTTGGATCCATTTTTTTCATCCATACTACGCACCGCTGTCCCACTGTTGAAGAGGGGGCCAGGTACCTAGGAAGGAAGGTGCTACAAACAGGCTTTAACGCGGCAGAGGACATATTGCGTGGAACTATGCCGAAAGAAGCTCTAAAAAACATTTAAGGCGTACGCGGTATGAAATCATCAAAGACGCGAAGAGAAAAATGCGTGGTGGTGGAAAGAAGAGAACTGATAGGAAGAAGGGGTTACCAACACGTGGTGGAAAGAAGAAGAGAACTGTTAGGAAGGGGCTACCATCATGTGGTGTTATACATAAAAGGGAAACAAAAAGAAGTGTTCAAAGCGTATGAAACTTATGGCTGATCATTTTTTTAACTGATATAAGTTGAGGACGCTACTCTCTCGAATCATAGATTGACTAATATTCGTCGAGGGAAGGTGGCACTATTTCTGACTCGTCATGGCACGTTTCATTCATCCGTGTAGTTCACAATGTTGTAAATCGGAACTGTCCCTCTTTGATATGCCCCCTACACAGGTCTCTATTGAAAATAGCGACTTTATTACAATTAACCCGTTAAACACAATTAGTTCACCCAGTGCCACTCTAGAATTCGTGATACCCAGCTCAGGCCCTTACTTTTTGATCCGAGTTGCATGCACATGTATGCTAAACTACGCATTGCCCATTCTGACGGGACGGATTGCGATGTTAGTTATGCTGCATACCCCGAAACCAACTTTCTGCACTCTATATTCAGTCAGTGTGACGTAAATTTAAATCAGACTAACATCTCGGCAGGCACGGGGTACAACCACCTACGATCGTATCTGGAAAATGTCCTCAACTTTTCAAAAGAAGCGAAGGACACCTTTTTAACCGCCGAGGGTTATTACCACACTAAAGATGAAGATGGAATAAAGGATAAATTTAAAAATTCTAAAAAAAGATATACGAATGTTTTGGACGGCCACATACAGACTTTACTTTCCAGGAGAAGTTGCTTATGAACGGGGTAGATATGAAATTGAAGTTTCACGAGCTCTGAGATCTGCATAAATCTGGGGGCTGATCAAGAAGAAGGCGCGAAACCCGTAGTGATACACATCATGGAAACGTATTTGCGTATACGCCGAGTGAAATTAAGTTCCCCGAAACATATAGAAATCGAGAAAGACCTGGTACACGCCACAGTGAAATATTCAATTAACTGGGTACAGATCAAACTGTGCACGGTCCCCGCAGGGCTGGTATCGAAACAGATAGAAAACATTGCTCTTGGAGTCCTACCTAAAAGGATTTTAATTGGCCTGCAAGACCACTCCTCGACGAATGGAAGTTATAAAAAGAGTGCCTTAAAATTCGAGAATTTCGGGCTTAAAAATATTACTCTAACTCTATTCGTAAATGGTATCGCTCTGGGTGGGGTAATGGCTATGGATTACTAATCAACTGGGGTATTCCCTCTCTGCGCGAGAGCTTATAGTAGTTTAGCTCATAATAGAGGTGCTTGTGATGAGCTCGGTTTCGGGATAACTCAGAAAGAATTTGTGGAACAGTTTAATATTTACTCATTCGACCTTACGCCTGACTTAACTGCTGGCGTAAATACGCATTTAAACGCCCAGCAGACAGGTACCTCCTCACTGAGATTGGAGTTTGCTAAAGCTATAGACACGCCTTTAAGTGCACTCGTGTATCTAGAATCACAAGCCCTAATAGAAATAGATAGATTTAGAAACGTTACGACAGATTTTTAAAATGGATGCAAATACACTCCAGAGAGTGATGAAGAGTGACTGTTTCGCGCGTTCCAAATTTATCGGGGTTTTTGCAAAGAATGAAATATTGAAGCTGGATACTTCAAGAAACTGGTATGGCGGAATTGTTAACACCGACATTGTGGAGGGTGAGGGTATTCATTGGTTTGCGATCTATTTTAAAACTAAGGAAAGAATGTACTATTTCGATTCACTCGGTTTCCCACCATGGCATGACTCGACAATTTTGCAGTTTATCGCGCGATTACGTGTGCCTGAGCTTATTTGGAATCCTTATCGCCTTCAAGAATATTATACTGAAACATGTGGATTGTACTGCATTTTGTTTCTCATGCACATGTCACGTGGGAAGAGATTTATGAATTTTTTAAAATTATTCGATTTGTGCGACACAGAGTTGAATGATAAATATGTGTGCAAACAGATAAAAAAGGTTCCCATATGTTAGTGCCCCCTGTAATGTGTAAGATCTATATTGTGTAAACTTTTATATATACTGGGTGATCCAGATAAATGGGACCATAAAAAAAAAGCCAAATATTCTTAATATTTAATTCCTTTCATAAAAACTATATATCATTCGAAAGAGTAGAGTTACAAGTTTATTATGAAATATTTATTTTTTTAAAATGACTCCTTTCAAATGTGCTCCATTAGTTGCCAAGCATTCCAGTGTTCTCGCTTGTAAGTTCTGCATCACTTTTGCAAGAGTGTGCGGTGGTATGGCCTGTATCTCATTTGTGATGGCGGCCTTCAATTCTTGCAAGGTCGTTGGGTTATTTCTGTAGACCCTACTCTTTAAATATCCCCAGAGATAATAATCTAAGGGAGAAAAATCCGGAGACCTTGCGGGCCATTCACGTCTCCAAATCTTGAGATTAACTCACCTGGAAACGTTTGACGCAAAACTGCCATGCAGTTCCTCGTGGTATGGCAGGTAGCTCCGTCTTGTTGGAACCAGTGGTTTTCTAGACAAAGATCTCTTAATTTAGGAATAAGGAAATCGGTCAACATTTTTTCGTAGCGATTACCATTTACAGTGACCGTGTTTCCGGTGGAATCCTCGAAAAAGTACGGCCCTATGATCTGAGATGCAGTAAGACCACACCAAACAGTTACACGCTGACTATGCAACGAGACTTCGGTAATATTCAAAGGATTTTCTGTTGCCCAGAAACGACAATTTTGTTTGTTTACAGTTCCATTCAAGTGAAAATGGGCTTCGTCTGACATAATCAAAGTTGCTAGAAAATTGGTGGTGTCATTTACCTTCTGTTGGATCCATTGACAGAATTGTCGTCTTCGTGCGAAATCTCCATCGTTTAGTTGTTGCACTGTTTGAATTTTATATGGAAAGAGCATTAAATTTTGCTTGAATATACGGTGTGTTGTTCCATATCCAACTCCTAACAGCTGAGAAGCACGTCTGATCCTTATGTTAGGATTATCCTGTACAATTTCATGAGTTCTGTTAATGATCTCGTCTATCCTTGCTGTGCGCACTCTTCCAGTTGGTTTTCTTTTTCCAATGCTGCCAGTTAGGGAAAAATTTCTGACACACCGACGGATTACTTTCTTAGAAGGTGATTTTGACATCTGAAAATTTGTCTTGAAAGATCTTTGAGCTGAAACTACACTTCTTCCACGCTCATAATATTGCTCAGTTATGAAACGCAGCTGTTCCACAGTCCATGCAGTCATCTTGAAGGGTTAGTTTTAACTAACACTTTTATTTTGTTTTGTATCTTATCTTGTCTTGTATTGTCAAAACCTATACAATCCTGTACAAACTTGTAACTATCCTCTTTCGAATGATGCGTATGATTTTATAAAAGGACTTATACTTTAAGAGTTACAGGGATTTCTTTTGGGTCCCATTTCTCTGGATCACCCTTTATATATATACATATATATATATATATATATATATATATATTATATATATATAATATATATATATATATATACACATTTGTAGCAATTAAAAATTGGGCACTGCCTCTTTTTCTACTGCTTAATAAAATGAAAATATATTGTTTTGTTCTTAACCTCAAAAACACTTACATAATCTCATCGATGAGCACGCACTCGTTTGACCGGGTGTGTGTCAATACCACAACTTCTGGTTCGCCAGGTGGTGTTGCTACCACTTCATTTATCACCCTTTCGTCAAAAGTGTTTATAATATGATCTATCTTCGTCTCGGTCGTATAAGATTAGGTAAAAATAAAGAGAAAATTATTTTTCAAAACGAAGGCACTTCTTAAAAGTTTTAATATTTCTAAGAACCTAACTGTGCAAGAAATGTACAAATATAAACACGCCATATATATATATATATATATATATATATATATATATACACTGTGTGTGTATATATATATGCGGAAATAACGACGATGGATGTAGAGAATAATTGAAAATGTTTTGCAATTATTGTGGCCTTTTATAAGTTAATTCCGATTAGCTAATTAATACTGAAGGAAGGTCAGGTTATATTATAAACGAGAAAAATTCATCTTTAAATTATCGCGAGCCTTGTAATTTAAATAAACCTACTATGTGCTGCATTATCTTAAATTCCAAAAGAAATATAAAAACATACTATATAGCTTCAAAGCACTTACATTATTTCCTCTACAGCCTGACGCTCGCTGTCCCGCGCCAACACCACGACTCCTGATTCGCTGAGTAGGCTAGGTTTGGCGGCTATCACTTCATTCATTCTCCTTTCGTCAAAAGTGCATATAACATGGTCTAACTCCGTCCTGGTTCTGTAATTAAAATAAATGTCATGGAATTGGATGCAGTTAAAAGTGTTGGCTACCATATATAAATATATATATATATATATGTACAAAAACATGTACAAAAAGAGGCAGTGCCCAATTTTTAATTGCTACAAATGTGTGTATATATATATAAGTTTACACAATATAGATCTTACACATTACAGGGGGCACTAACATATGGGAACGTTTTTTTATCTGTCTGCACACATCTTTATCATTCAACTCTGTGTCGCACAAATCGAATAATTTTAAAAAAATTCATAAATCCCTTCCCACGTGACATGTGCATCAGAAACAAAATACAGTACAATCCACATGTTTCAGTATAATATCTTTGAAGGCGATAAGGATTCCAAATAAGCTCAGGCACACGTAATCGCGCGATAAACTGCAAAATTGTCGAGTCATGCCATGGTGTGAAACCGAGTAAATCTAAATAGTACATTCTTTCCTTAGTTTTAAAATAGATCGCAAACCAATGAATACCCTCACCCTCCACAATGTCAGTGTTAACAATTCCGCCGTACCAGTTTCTGGTGTTTATGGTGTTTCTCATGCATGTGTCACGTGGGAAGGAATTTATGAATTTTTTAAAATTATTCGATTTGTGCGACACAGAGTTGAATGATAAAGATGTGTGCAGACAGATAAAAAAGGTTCCCATATGTTAGTGCCCCCTGTAATGTGTAAGATCTGTATTGTGTAAACTTATATAATATATATATATACACATATATATATATATATACACACATATATAAGCACACCGGACAAAAAATTAGTCACCCCTAATATCACCGATAGTAGGAAGTTCAAGGTCACACAGAGGGCGCTGATGTAGCATTGGTAAGTGACAAGTAGCGGTGACGTAGCACACAGGATCAGATCTGTTTTGTGAGGTGGTGAAGAACAAAGTGTGTGTTGGATATAGTCTGCAAAATGGGTCGTGAGGCAGACGTTACTCAGTGGCAAAAAGGAGCCATCGTGTTTGGCAGAGCCCACGGATACAAAATGTCTGAAGTAGCCCAATTTGTTGGTGTGTCAACGCGTACTGCCCAGCGAGTTTACAAAGAGTGGTGTAGTTCGAAATCAACTGACAATCGACGGCGTAACTGTGGCCGGAAAACAATTCTCGACAATAGGGGCCGCCGCCATGTTTCTCGTCTAGTAACTGCAAATCGTTTTCAAACTAGAGAACAATTGCTCCAAGACACCAATGAGGTTCTCCAGCGACCAATTTCCGAACGGACATTGCGACGAGAACTGCATGCGATGGACATCTGGAGCAGGGTACCACGGAAGAGGCCGCTGTTAACAGCAAGTCACAAATTGGCACGTTATAAATGGGCTCAGAGGCACAAAAACTGGACTGCGGCAGATTGGAAACGTGTAATTTGGTCCGATGAGTCCCGTTTTTGTTTGTTCTCCAATGATGGGAAGCGACGAGTACATCGCAGGTCCAATGAAGCCTTTAATCCTGAATGCGTCGAAGGTGTTGTTCAGGCTGGAAACAGAAAGTGAAGCGCAGGAATAGACACCCACGGACTCTGGCGGAACTTCGGGACCGGCTGATGAACGAGTGGCAGCAAATCGATGTTCAGTACATGCACAACCTCGTAGAGTCTCTGCCTCGCCGGATTCGTGCGGTTATCAAGGCCAGAGGCGCCGTCACACGTTATTAGGTACATTCTGAGAGGGGTGACTAATTTTTTGTCCGGTGTGCTTATATACCATTTTCTGGTAACAAATCGGACGTACCAGTTTCTTTGCAAAAACCCCGATAAATTTGGAAGCGCGAAACAGTAACTCTTCATCACTCTCTGGAGTGTATTTGCATCCATTTTAAAACTGTCGTAACGTTTCTAAATCTATCTATTTCTATTAGGGCCTGTGATTCTAGATACACGAGTGCACTTAAAGGCGTGTCTATAGCTTTAGCAAACTCCAATCTCACTGAGGCGGTACCAGTCTGCTGGGCGTTTAAATGCGTATTTACGCCAGCAGTTAAGTCAGGCGTAAGGTCGAATGAGTAAATATTAAACTGTTCCACAAATTCTTTCTGAGTTATCCCGAAACCGAAACCGAGCTCATCACAAGCACCTGTATTATGAGCTAAACTACTATAAGCTCTCGCGCAGAGAGGGAATACCCCAGTTGATTAGTAATCCATAGCCATTACCCCACCCAGAGCGATACCATTTACGAATAGAGTTAGAGTAATATTTTTAAGCCCGAAATTCTTGAATTTTAAGGCACTCTTTTTATAATTTCCATTCATCGAGGCGTGGTCTTGCAGGCCAATTAAAATCCTTTTAGGTAGGACTCCAAGAGCAATGTTTTCTATCTGTTTCGATACCAGCCCTGCGGGGACCGTGCACAGTTTGATCTGTACCCAGTTAATTGGATATTTCACTGTGGCGTGTACCAGGTCTTTCTCGATTTCTATATGTTTCGGGGAACTTAATTTCACTCGGCGTATACGCAAATACGTTTCCATGATGTGTATCACTACGGGTTTCGCGCCTTCTTCTTGATCAGCCCCCAGATTTATGCAGATCTCAGAGCTCGTGAAACTTCAATTTCATATCTACCCCGTTCATAAGCAACTTCTCCTGGAAAGTAAAGTTTGTATGTGGGAGTCCAAAACATTCGTATATCTTTTTTTTAGAATTTTTAAATTTATCCTTTATTCCATCTTCATCTTTAGTGTGGTAATAACCCTCGGCGGTTAAAAAGGTGTCCTTCGCTTCTTTTGAAAAGTTGAGGACATTTTCCAGATACGATCGTAGGTGGTAGTACCCCGTGCCTGCCGAATGTTAGTCTGATTTAAATATACGTCACACTGACTGAATATAGAGTGCAGAAAGTTGGTTTCGGGGTATGCAGCATAACTATCATCGCAATCCGTCCCGTCAGAATGGGCAATGCGTAGTTTAGCATACATGTGCATGCAACTCGGATCAAAAAGTAAGGGCCTGAGCTGGGTATCACGAATTCTAGAGTGGCACTGGGTGAACTAATTGTGTTTAACGGGTTAATTGTAATAAAGTCGCTATTTTCAATAGAGACCTGTGTAGGGGGCATATCAAAGAGGGACAGTTCCGATTTACAACATTGTGAACTACACGGATGAATGAAACGTGCCATGACGAGTCAGAAATAGTGCCGCCTTCCCTCGACGAATATTAGTCAATCTATGATTCGAGAGAGTAGCGTCCTCAACTTATATCAGTTAAAAAAATGATCAGCCATAAGTTTCATACGCTTTGAACACTTCTTTTTGTTTCCCTTTTATGTATAACACCACATGATGGTAGCACCTTCCTTCCTAGGTACCTGGCCCCCCTCTTCAAAAGTGGGACAGCGGTGCGTAGTATGGATGAAAAAAATGGATCCAAGTCCACTAACACGATGGTATCTCACCCCTCGGTATACCGTGAAAGGCTTTCTGGCCATTATAACTCAGTGAGTCGAAAGTGTAGCTTCACTGTTAAGCTCCCGTCACCGAATGGGAAATTTTTGCCCTCAATCTTTCTTATATATATTGAGATATTAGTTATTATATTAGTTGCGACATTCACATGATGGGGTATGTCATATGTAAGGTACTAGGGCAATTGCGTCCTGGTCAAGTGCGTCCCGGACAAATGCGTCCCGGTCATTGGCGTCCCTGGACAATTGCGTCCCGGACAATTGCGTCCCGGACAATTGCGTCCCGGACAATTGCGTCCCGGACAATTGCGCACTTCTCCAACTACTATATGAAGTTTATTTATTAGAGAAGTGAATAGAAAGTTAGTACCGGAATTTCAAATATACTTTTCATTTTAACCTATTAAACTTGTTATATGTTCATAAGTTCTGTTCGAAACTGTTCTCTAAAACTTTATCCATCATCAGCAACATCATTGTCAAATTTTATGGGTTACGTCCACTTAAGATTGTTAGTTTCGTTAGTTTTAACGAAAATATCACAACTTGACCTAACTGGGCATTCAACTAATCTAACCGGGCATTATATCCCATACAAAATTACAATAACAAACATACTCGTCCCTCGTCATTGGCGTCCCTGGACAATTGCGTAGGTGAAGTCACAATGAACTTTCTATTCACTTCTCTAATAAATAAACTTCATATAGTAGTTGGGGAAGTGAGCAATTGTCCGGGACGCAATTGTCCGGGACGAAATAAAACAGGACACAATTGTCCAGGGACGCCAATGACCGGGACGCATTTGTCGGGGACGCACTTGACCAGGACGCAATTGTCCTGTCACCCATATGTAATACTCAAGCTCCTTCCTCTATGGTTGGGTATGCGTGCTATGCGCAGCAGGCGTGCCTGGGTATCCCCAACAAACTGGTGTTCCACTATATTGCTGTAAATATAGCACATGTCTGGAGGCTGAGAGCTAACATCCAGTTACTCCATCCTAAAGTGAAACATTAAGCTGGACAAGTGCGGTGCTTCGTGAAAGGTGTCTCTTTGGAAGGCTGCCCGATAACGCCCCTTGATTATAATTTTGAACACTCTTCCGTCTTTAAGATTTCTGTTAACCTTTGATTTTAGAACTAGAGTATGTGTATGGTTTCCTTTGTTTACGATTTCGTATAATAAATCATTCGTAAGTTTTGAGTTTTTAAAACTTACGTTTAAGTATCTCACAACATCCTCAGCCGAACCATAACGCCCCGGTCCGTTCAACACAGAAGATTGCGGCGATCTTCCGTGTTAAACGGATCTCCTCCACCTCCGTTTACTTTTAATATTTTTAACTTAAGGTTGAAAGCTAGCTCTTTTCTTTTAACTAACTAAATATTAAGTGTATTTTTAAAGTGCTTTCATCTTATGCATATATATAGGATATTCGTACCTTCAGTCTCCGGTCACATCCCACAATTCGACTTCGGTGCCAGAAGGTAGTCCGTTAATTTCAACATTGGGAATTTCAAATTCAACTATTCTGCAGCCTTTCGTTGGTCGATATTCGCTGGATGATATATCACCAGCGTCACTCAAGAAATTGGCTAATGACGTCTTTCCATTCTGAAAATGAAAAAAAAGCGCGAAATTAATACAGAAACAGTTCTAAAAAAAAATTAATTTCATGCGTAAAGATTTAAGTATTCATAATTCAGAACATATTGTGAAGTGAGAAATTGTTAACTTTTAACCGTAAATACATACTTTTTGAGATATCGTAATTTTCAAAAAGTTTAGCTTAAATATCGACTCTCTGGTATTAATATCTCATTAACGTAAGTTTACTGCTAACTCGACAAAATATGAATTTATGCTTATCACCGTTTCGTATGATACTTTGCACCTTCTTTGTGTACTGAAATTTCGCCTCTGTAGTATATATTATATATATATATATATATATATATAAATTATTTCACGAAAGTAACATGTGAATAATATTTATGATGAAAATAACCACGAAGGAAAAAGGAAACACAGAATGGTGTTCAAGCGCTTTCGTCTAATGACATCCTCAGGATGTCATTAAACGAAAGCGCTTGAGCACCATTCTGTGTTTTCTTTTTCCTTCGTAGTTATTTTCATCATAATATTATATATATATATATATATATATATATATATATATGGGATAGAAATCTGAAAGCTCCCCTGAGAAACTTTTATGTTACATACAGACCGTGCATGGAACACGGTCTATGTGTAATATGAGGGGGATGAACACTACCTCTATCATAAGATCTTTTAAACTCTGTAGACCTTGAACGTAATTGTAAAATATGAAGAAATACCACTGATTTTTCAGCTCTTCAACATGACTGGACCTTGCATTTATTCGTTTTAATAATTATAAATAAGGTCTTGTATAATTGCATTGATTATGACCATAAACACAAAATGTTTATGAATATTACTGTCAAGATATTTTAACTAGCCGATGAGGTTTACGCTTGGTCTCAACGTTGTGGCTATAGAGCAATGACATCTGTTAAACTTCGCACACTTTTTAGTTCTCTCTAATCGAGCAGGTTAACAAAGAACAAATAAAATGTAAAACTGTAAATATTTCCAATAATTTTTTATGTTGTCAATGTACCCAGTATATGTAAAAAGCGTTCAGAAAACATGCCATGCAGCCTACATTAATAAATTAATAAATGAACCCTTCAAATTTAATGCTACCTCACCCTGATTATGGTACCATCTGCAGTTAAAACAAAGGGTTCATGAAGGACTATCCTCAGTTTGAAGGGCACAATGGATAAAAAAAAAGTTGGGGAAACGCTGTTATCAGTTAAGTACGCCACATATTGATTCACTTCTTATTCTATATTAATTAGTTATAATGTACAAATAAGACATTTCAAAGGACATAATTTATATCTCCGGTGGTCCAACTATCAGAATTTTTTTGCCTTATTTTGGATCACCATTTTTATTTCTTTAACGAAACTTCATCACTAAATTTAACTGTTTGTTGAGCATATGTTTCCATATTAACCTAAGTTTAACCTTGGTCACATCGCTAAAAATATGTTTCTGGGTTCTTTAAACATCTATAAAAAGAAAAACAATTGTTTTGTGTGACAGGAAAGTATGAAAGTATTTTTTACGTTATCATTATTAGTATCATAAATTCGAGGGAGGGGTTAATTCAACAGTGATCTAACTCTGAAAATTAGATTTTGAGAAAATCCATAAAAACAGTTTTTAACACAATATTTTGCGCACGATTTCTTTTCATCTCATGAATTTACTCGCCACTGACCAAGCGTTTAGTACATATAAAACTGTCAATTGATTCGAATGCGTCATGGCAAAATACTTAATTTTGAATAATTAGTTAATTAAAATAATAGGATCACCCGATTTAATAATAAATTAAAATTAATGCCCGGTTAGGTCAACTGTACGCCCTTGATGATTGGTTAGGTTAAGTCGTGATATTTTCGCTAGTTTTAACGAAGATATCATTTGGTAATTTAGGCTGGGGCCCCTGATCTTCAGGTGATCCAAATAATATAATAAATTAAATTTAACTAAATAATAGATTCATTATAATTTATCTTCTCGACTAATATTTTTGTTCCTCCTTAATTTAAAGCGTTCTCTTTATATATATATATATATATATATATATATATATATATATATATATATATATGTTATAATTTATAATCGAAGTCGCGCTCTGATGACTGTTATAGTGATTTCATTCATTCAATATTTCCCAAGATATGTATGACTCGTTTCCTTCCAACGGAAGTCACGCGCTGTGACGCAAACGGTTTCTTTGATTTCACTTGGGAAACACAATGCTCTCAGGTGACCTCAACCGCTTGCGTTTGCGTGATGGCGTAGCCAGGCTCCGTCCTTTGACTATATAAGAAGTGGATCAGCGCCCTTACGGCAGATCCCTGAAGGAAGGTCTCCAGGTCGAAGGGTTTCGGTCCGTTAACGGGAATTGCTTTTGAGAATTGGAAGATTGGGTATCAATTTGAAGTCTGGCCGTTTAGAGAGAAGATCGGTAGCTTGGAATTGATTCATATAAGTCTGGGACTTAGAACGGACTCGAGGGCGTCCAAGAAGAGGTTTCGACTTATTTCATATCTTACAATGAATATAAAGTAACATTTTATCATTATGAAACCTGTATTAATTTTATTATTATTATCACCTTCCTGTTATATATAAAAAAAACATTTGATTCATGTTAATCCATTCTATTTATCTCGCCTATATTCAAATTAAAGATCATGTAAGCCGTTGTGTTCATTTTCTACTCTTTGGACTTTGATAACTGGGATAAAAGAAAAACACGGGTCCACAGAGTACTCCACTCCTCGATTGTGGGAATACGAAGAGTAAACTATTTCTGCATCCAGGAGTGCTAAAGTAATAACCCTCTCTCTAATAACATCCTGACCTTGTCCGAATTCGGAGAGAGGAAAGGTTATTACATATATATATAAATATACATTTCAACTGCAAAGAACACGCAGTATAATTAACGTAAAGAACGATGCTTGTATAGGAGAACATTCCGCGCAAGATGAGGAGAGAGAACGAACAAATGAAAAAATGAGGTAACCACCCGGGAATTGAACCAGGGATCTTCCGATTGCCGGTCAGATATGATAACCACTACACCATGGTCCTCACTCGACCAGAAGTCGTAATTCTCCTACATACGTGCAGAAACCAATGTCCCGAGGGGGGCACCTCCCGCATGCCGCACCTATATATACATTTCAACTGCAAAGAACACGCAGTTCGTTCTCTCTCCTCATCTTGCGCGGGATGTTCTCCTATACAAGCGTCGTTCTTTACGTTAATTATACTGCGTGTTCTTTGCAGTTGAGATGTATATATAGGTGCGGCATGCGGGAAGTGCCCCCCTCGGGGCATTGGTTTCTGAGCGTATGTAGGAGAATTACGACTTCTGATCGAGTGAGGACCATGGTGTAGTGGTTATCATATCTGACCGGCAATCGGAAGATCCCGGGTTCGATTCCCGGGTGGTTACCTCATTTTTTCATTTGTTCGTTCTCTCTCCTCATCTTGCGCGGAATGTTCTCCTATACAAGCGCCGTTCTTTACGTTAATTATACTGCGTGTTCTTTGCAGTTGAAATGTATATATAGGTGCAGCATGCGGGAGGTGCCCCCCTCGGGGCATTGGTTTCTGCGCGTATGTAGGAGAATTACGACTTCTGATCAAGTGAGGACCATGGTGTAGTGGTTATCATATCTGACCGGCAATCGGAAGATCCCGGGTTCGATTCCAGGGTGGTTACCTCATTTTTTCATTTGTTCGTTCTCTCTCCTCATCTTGCGCCGGATGTTATCCTATGCAAGCGTCGTTCTTTACGTTAATTATACTGCGTGTTCTTTGCAGTTGAAATGTATATATAGGTGCGGCATGCGAAAGGTGCCCCCCTCGGGGCATTGGTTTCTGCGCGTATGTAGGAGAATTACGACTTCTGATCGAGTGAGGACCATGGTGTAGTGGTTATCATATCTGACCGGCAATCGGAAGATCCCGGGTTCGATTCCCCGGTGGTTACCTCATTTTTTCATTTGTTCCTTCTCTCTCCTCATCTTGCGCGGAATGTTCTCCTATACAAGCGTCGTTCTTTACGTTGTATATATATATATATATATATATATATATATATATATATATGTCGCAGGATGGTGTTTTCTTCTTCGTTACACCTACTCCGGTGGTTTATGGATATAAATGACGAATTACCTTTTCAGTCTTTATTTCACAAGGATACGTCACTTTTAAAATATTAGATTTCTTTTACAATCAACGTAAACAGAATTCAATGTTGTATCACTACACTGGCTTAGAGAGTTCTAAACGAAGGAAAACCCAATAGGGTTGACTGACCACTCAATGGGTGAGGCACGCACTGCCTCTCTCAAGGTGTTTTCCCTCGAGGAGCTCCCGTGGTGCCACGTTTACAAAAGATTATTAAACTTGCAAAGACCTACTCTAATAATGATATTAACAAAAGAATTTATATAATTGTGAGTTTACACTTAACTCTTTTTATGTGATTTATATTAGCCGAAAAGAACATTTAGAATTTAGGAATCTCTGTTTAAGATTATAGATGTGGCATCTTTAAAGAGGCTTACAAGTTAGGCTTATCGAAAAAGGATGCCTAGCAATGTACTGTCCACCGAGGCACTTTACACAATATTAAGAAATTAAAGAGTAATACTTTAATTTATACAAACACAATAAAAGGATTAATACGTTAATTTAGACACACAATAATATTTTTAAATTTAAAAAAAAAAATATTTTCCTGTGGAAAACTATTATCTCAGGGTCAGACCACAGCATAATCGAGTTATCAACAAATATGGCGATAAGTTTAAAAGACAATACACATACGGAAGGAAGAAGCAAATTTGGGGCTTTTAACTAAAACTCCAAGACCATAAATTGGGAAGAAATCAGATCACACATGGCCCAAATATAGTGGAGAACAGTTTTCGAAAATAAAACAACTGAGGAAATGCTAACAATCTTGGAAGAAAAGACGCTGAGAATTTTGGAAAAATATGCTCGGAAAGCGCAGCCAAAAGGAAAGAGGAACTGGCTAGAGAGGCAAAAGAGAAGAATATTCAGCAAAAGAGAGTAGCGACGAAGTTAGCTAATTGCGGAGACAACAATGCCAGGAAAGTAATACAAGAAAGACTGGAAAGAATCGAATGGGAAATATAAACTCTGATAAAGGGCCATACAGAGAGGGAAGAGGAAAAGGCTGTAGAAGCAATAAAGGAAAATCCAAAATACTTCTACAGCTATGCGGAAAGGAAAACAAAAACGCGCGCTACTATTGGGCCCTTAAAGGAAGGAAATAATGAAATAACAGATGATCTAAAAGACATATCTGAAACATTGAGAGCTCAGTATGACTCGGTCTTCAGTACTCCAAAAAGTGACAAAGCAATATCTGACAGAAACATTCTTCAAAGAGAAATTGCAGGAGAATGTATAACAAACTTTGATTTTACACCAGAAGATGTAGCGAGAGCT
Organism: Bathynomus jamesi; assembly: GCA_023014485.1. Taxonomy (NCBI): domain Eukaryota; kingdom Metazoa; phylum Arthropoda; class Malacostraca; order Isopoda; family Cirolanidae; genus Bathynomus; species Bathynomus jamesi. The sequence continues at coordinate 257,048 of JAJOZX010003224.1, read as the reverse complement.
ACAGGACAAATGAAATCACATTCAGTTGCAGGTCCGGACAAAAGGAACGCACTATTAATTAAAAACTGTAAAAATGAAATAGCTACACCCTTATACTGGATATGGAGAAGAACCCTAGACACTGGGAAAATATCGAGCATCTTGAAAAGAGCAAACATTGTCCCTATATATAAAGGCGAGGATAAATCTCAAGCAAAGAACTATAGACCAGTGGCCTTGACGTCCCACCTCACCAAAATATTTGAATGAATAGTCAGGGAGAAAATCTATGACTTCTTGGAGACTGGAAAGATTCAACGAAAATCAGCACAGATTCCGATAAGGAAGATCATGCTTATCACATCTTATAGGCATTATAACAATGTTCTAGATGCACTTGAAGGCAATGAAAACTAGGATGTCATATACACGGATTTTGCTAAAGCTTTCGACAAATGCGATCATGGTATAATAGCACATAAAATTAAACATATGGGAATAACAGGTAAAGTGGGAAAATATATCTACAACTTCCTCGGAAAACGACTACAGGTGGTCAAAATTCAAGGTGTATCATCATCAGAATCAAAAGTACGTAGCTCAGTACCACAAGGTACAGTGTTGGCCCCACTCCTGTTCATTATCATGCTAACAGACATAGACAGTGGAGTAAACAGCAACAGTATAGTAACATCATTTGCAGACGATACAAAGATCAGCAGAAAAATCAGCGATGCAAACGAAGTGGAGGCCTTGCAGAGGGACACGAACAAAATATACAAATGGTCAGAAGACAAAAATATGACATTTAACATCGAGAAATTTCAGCTCTTGGGATATGGTAGAAATGAGGAACTTAAACAGACAAGAAATTCAGAGAAGTACGAAAGCGGTCGACTTGACTTGGGGGTAATAATGACTGATGATGCCAATTCGAAACACAAAATCAGATAGCAATAAACAAAGCAAAAAGAGTCACGGAACAGGTAATAAGAACGTTCAAAAGGAGGGACAAGACAGTAATGATTCCCCTGCTGAGAACACTGATCATACCAAAACTTGAATACTGCTCAGTTTTGACGTCCCCATAAAAAAAGGAAGAAATTAATAAACTAGAAGAAACGCAGAAACATGTCACAGCCAAGACTGACAAATTTGTACTCCCTGGAAAGAAGAAGAAGAGAGAGGTATACCATAATCTACTGTACTTCTGGAAAATGATCGAAGAACTGGTACCAAACCTCAAATTAAACGCAATTACCATCCAAGCAACACTGGAAAATAGGAAAGGCAGAATGTGTAGTGTTCCCCCATTAAAGGCCCGACAAGGGACTTCCTCAACTCTGAAGGAAAATAACTTGGTTGTCAGGGGGCCAAGAATTTTCAATCAGCTTCCAAAGGACCTCAGAAACGTTACAGGGGTCAAAGTTGAAGTCGTCAAGAGAAGACTAGATGCCTGGCTCAGGACGGTACCAGATGAGCCGGGTGTACCTGGCTATGTATAGTGGAGAGAGAGCAAGAGAGCAACTCGCTCCTCCACCAAGCCAGGACTACAGGCGGAGCCACCAGTTTGACCTTCGTGTGAAGAAAGACCGACGCACGGAACCCAAACAAGGTTAACAAGGTAGATATGAAAATGTAAATGAAAAGGTTTATTGGCAGACTATAGTCCATATGAAATATTATTAATACAATGACAGTTCACATACGAAGGCTAGAAATATATATCGTTAGTAGTATTGTGGCAAAATGGACGAGTGCAAATGCAATTGCATAATGTTGCAAGAGTGCCACCCCACCCGTTTGTTGCAAGGCACCCCCACCTCCCTTTGTGCCTCCCCCACCCTCCTTTGTTGCCCCCCCCCCCTTTGTTGCCAACCCCAAAATGAGGTTGCAAGGGGTATGCAACTTGGAGTTATCCCCCAAGCTGAACCCCACAAAGGGTAGTCCCAACCTTTGTTGCCAACCCCAAAATGGGATTGCAAGGGGTATGCAACTTGGAGTTATCCCCCATGCTGAACCCCCCAAAGGGGCATACGTAACCTAAGAGAGAGCGAGAAAGGAAGAAGAGGGTCTTTGCTCGGCGACCGCCAAGCTCATATGGGGTTCTTCACCCGCCCGCCGCTCTCTTATAGTGTCCCTAATCAGCCAGTTGGCTTAGAAGCCCGATTTGACAAATAACAATGAATTAATTATTCTGAAATCCGAAACCAAACAATTATGTAATTGTGTACAAGCAACAAATAAAACGCCAATACATCATTCTGTTTATGAATTAGTGGATATACAACGGGGCACATATATATATATATACTCGCGCTCGAGGGATCCTGCTGTTGCAACCGCAGGAACTGTTTTGTCTTCTTCGTCCGTCATAATACTGAGGGCGTCTTTTCGTGAGATGTCAAATAGTTTGGTGAGATTCTCCTTCAATTTTCTTTCCTTGATTCGGCACCCGTCTTTCGTTTCAATCGGTTTTTCTTCAACCCACAATATTCTTCATAGAGCTTCCGAAGCTTACGCATGCTGGAGTCCACCCACTGGGTCGGAATTCGTGCCTTGTCCCAGATTGTCAGCGCTCTGTCTATGGTGGCCTTAGCACTGTCACCGATTGTGGATCCCTTCTGGTGGTGAAACATGAAGTTCCTGAGAATAGCCCCGTTTGTTGGCAGGCCAGATCCCAAGATGTCCGGGTCCGGCTTACCCAGGAGCTAAACTTTCGGACTGCTCTTTTTCGTTGTCATGGTCTTGGCCTGTGGAATGGAAGATAAAATGGAAATTAGAGTTAAAGAACCTGTACATATGTTTTATGTAGTATATAAAACAAACAATTTTAACAGTTTTAATAAACTTATAAATTTTAATTTTTTTTATAATTTTTAGCAATTTTAATAAACAATTCATTGTTCCAAATTGCTTATCAAGGTCAGTGCAGTAAATGAATAACAGAAAAACTAAGCATAGTGTCCGCCAGTCACTGGTGAAAAGTTTAACTTGCCTTATTTGTGTGATTCACTGCGCGGCGTAACCCAGATCGCAGGAACACAACAAAAACACGTCTACACCTGCAGAGACTTGGCGACCAACTGAGTTAGTGGGAGGAATGAATTGCTATCATATAGTGATTCTTTGGAAATAGGTTGTTCGGCAAATATTTATTGTAGAACATAATGGTGACCCAAAATTATCGAAATGACGGAATTTAGATATTTTTACCTTGAGGTCGCGATCTCTAAATATTGGCCGATCTTCTTGATTTTTTGCATGAAGGCTTCTTTTGTGATATGGAACAGGAATAGCTTTGTGGAGAATAGCAATTCAAACTTTTATTTTTTCAGTTAATTTTTGGGCCACCCTAGTGGGCTTGGATCCATTTTTTCAACCATACTACGCACCGCTGTCCCACTATTGAAGAGGGGAGGGGGGCTAGATACCTCGGGAGGAAGGCGTTTAAATCAGGTTTTAACACGGTAGAAGACATAATGGGTGGAACTAAATCTAAAGAACCTCTAAAAAAACATTTAAAACGTACACGTAATGAAATCATCAAAGATACAAAGAGAAATGAAGAGGGTTGTCAGGAAGAAGGGGTTACTAACACGTGGCGCGAAGCGTGAAAGGACACCAAAAAAGAAATGTTCTAAGCGTATGAAGCCTATGGCTGATCATTTTTTAAATGATATAAGCCGAGGACACTACTCTCATGAATCATAGGCCGACTACTACTCTCGAGAGAGGTGGTGCTATTTCTGACTCGTCATAGCGCGTTTCATCCATCCGTGTAGTTCACAATGTTGTAAGTCGGAACCGTCCCTCTTTGATATGCCCCCTACTCAGGTTTCTTTTGAGCATAGCGACTTTATTGCAATTAACCCATTAAACACAATTAGTTCACCGAGTGCCACTCTAGAATTCGTGATACCCTGCTCAGGCCATACTTTTTTGATCCGAGCTGCAGGCACATGCACGTTAAACTGCATATAGCCCATTCAGATGCAACGGACTGCGATCATAGTTACTCTGCATACCCTGAAACCAACTTTCTTTACTCCATATTCAGCCAGTGTGAAGTGTATTTAAATCAGGTTAACATCTCGGCAGGTACGGGCTATTATCACCTACGAGCCTATCTGGAAAATGTCCTCAACTTTTCAAAAGAAGCGAAGGACACCTTTTTAACCGCCGAGGGCTATTATCAGACTAAAGATGAAAATAGTATAAAGGGTAAATTTAAAAATTCTAAAAAAAAGATATATGAGTGTTTTGGGCGTCTTCATACAGACTTCACGTTCCAGGAGAAACTGCTTATGAACGGCGTCGACCTGAAACTAAAGCTCAACCGCACGAGTCCTGAGATCTGCATAAATCTGGGACCTTATCAAGAAGAGGGCGCGAAACCCGTTGTGATTCACATCATGGAGACATATTTGTGTGTACGGCGAGTGAAATTAAGTTCCCCGAAATATATAGAAATTGAAAAAATTTAATACACGCAACACTAAAATACCCAATTAAGAGAGTACATATGAAGCTATACATGGTGCCAGCCGGGTTGGCCTCGAAGCAGCTAGAAAACGTGGCCCTGGGAGTTCTACCTAAAAAGATATTAGTTGAAATGCAGAATCACGCTTCGACGAATGGAAAATATAAAAAGAGCGCCTTTAAATTCGAGAATTTCGGCCTTAAAAATATTACTCTATACGTAAATGGCGTCGCATTAGGGGGCCTATGGTTACGGATTACTCATCAGACGCTGTGTTCCCGCTCTGCGCGAGAGCTTATAGTAGTCTGGCTCATAATGCCGGTGCCTGTAACGAGCTTGGGTTTGGGGTAACGCAGAAAGAATTTGTCGAAGAATTTAACTTTTACCAGTTTGATATTACCCCTGACTTATCTGCTGGTGTATATGCATACTTAAGTCCACAACAAAGTGGGAACATCTCAGTCAGGTTGAAATTTGCCAACCCTATAGACATGCCTATTAGCGTACTCGTGTACCTTGAATCACAGGATCTAATAGAAGTTGATCGTTTCAGGAACGTGGTCACAGACTTTTAAAATGGACGCGAATACACTCCAGAGAGTAATGAAAAGTGACCGAATCACACGCTCCAAATTTATTGGCGTGTTTGCGAAGAATGAAATATTGAAATTGCCAACTACGAGAGATTGGTATGGGATTATCGTGAACAAGGACATTGTTGGTGATGTGGGAATTCATTGATTTGCAATCTGTTTTAAAAATAGGGAAAGAATGTACTATTTTGATTCACTCGGCACTCAGCCCTGGAGTGACTCTGTGGTTGTACAATTTATCGAACAGATACATGTCCCTGAAATTGTCTGGAATCCTTACCGCCTCCAAGGATATTTTGGTAATACTTGTGACATGTATTGCCTTTCATTTCTCCTGCACGTGTCACGTGGGAAGGGTTTTATAATTTTTTTTAAATTAGTCGATTTGTGCGACACTGAAATGAATGATGAGAAGGTATGCAGACAAATAAAAAAAAAGGTTCTCATATGTTCGCACTCGTTGTGTTGTGTAAAGGTGTATATATATTTGTAACTATATTGTATAAAGGTGTATATATATTTGTAACTGTAAAATGTCTCCATTAAGGCTTATTTAATGGACGCTAGTTCTGTAAGCCGCTTTGCACATATTTTCTACCATTTAATAAGTTAAATGAAAATACAATGTGTTTTGTTCTTAACCGCAAAAAAACTTACATGAGTTCCTCGATGACCTGGCATTCGTTGGACCAGATGTGAGCCAATACCTCGATCCCTGTATTCAGGCCCATGGGCTGGCTGCGCGGTAAAATCTCCAAATCATTTATTCCCCTTTCATCAAAGCTGTCACGAAAAGTTGCTGTAACATGTTCGAGCTCCGTATCGGTCCTTTAAGGAGAAATTAACATGATTAGTTCATACTGATTCTTTATAATTAAAGTCTATTTTTTCATAAATCGAATTGTGTTCAGAAATCATACCTCAGTGCTAATGCAAACTAGGCTATAATTGAGGATACCCGCTAATGAAACATTTACTATAAAATGCGAGTAGACAAAAACTTACATTAGTTCCTCGATGACCTGGCGTTCGTTGGACCGGTTGTGAGCCAATACATCGACCTCGTTATTCAGGTCCCTGGGTTGGCTGTGCGGTAAAGCCTCCAAATCATTTATTCCCCTTTCATCAAAACGAAAAGTAGCGAAACACGTTCAAGTTCCGCTTCGGTCCTTTAAGGGGAAATTAACATGATTAGTTCATACTGAATCATTTAAAGTTAAGTTAAATTAAAGTTTAATTATGCCTGGTTAGGCTACGCTAGGTTAGGTTATATTAAGAGATGAATGGCAAAACGCTGGGTGTTGGAATCCCCGTTAAACCGTAGGTCTAAGGTGGTGTGAAAAGTTTGACTTTCTGGTCTAGGTTAGGCTAGGTTATATTATACCCGGATAAGTTACGTTAGTTTAGGCTATATTATGTCCGGTTAGGTTAGGTTAGGTTATATCACACCCGTAACGATCGCGGTTAACACATACAACCATATATATATATATGTATGTTACGCCCTGTTTGTGTAATTGCCCAATTCATGAACTGGGAAAAATAATTGCCTATTTCATGAATTGGGCAACTTACTGCCCATTACATGAAATGGGCATTTATATTGCCCAGTTCGTGAAATGGGCGAATAAGACTAGATAGTGTGTATGTAACGACACAGCGTGCATGTATCTATTTTTGAAAAATAGATTCTGATTGATGAAGAATACGCTTATGTTAAGATGGTGGGAGAACACTGTAAATACACTGTAAATACAATGACTGTATGCTCATTTCCCTTTAACGAATTAACGTCATATACACCTTTGTGGAACAAAATATCATCTTGGTACTCGTTAAACACTGATTGATACGTCGAATAGCACCATATTACTTCATGCACAAATTTTGAGAACATCTCCCCCTTATCTTTAATGAGTTTAAGCATAAACACAGTTTTACCACATCCTGTAGGGCCAGATATAATACATGTGGAGGGGCTTGTGAACCTGAATTTTTCTACAGATTCCATCTCTAACACGTCACACCCCTAAGTGGGTCGTTTCCAAAATATAGCAAAATTTCAGTACTGCTCCTTATATTCTTGTTTTTCTTCTTCCACAGAACCGTGAATGACGACGATGTACAGGCCCCCATCATCGATATCACAGATGACCCAGATGACCGTGTAGCTACAGATTCCATCCCCGCTGACGAACCCTCACCAGCGATACCTGTAGCACGCTGCAATTCAAAGCGGAAGCATGATGACGAACCCTCCACGTCAGGTATAAAGCGTCCCAGGATTGCACCGGTTGTTAGACCCCCAGTAATAGAGCCCCAACCCTCTACGTCTTACGACACATCCCCCACAATACTAGTACCTTCCTCAAATATACCCCTTTATTCCTGTTCAGTTCCGAGTACTTCCTCCATACCAGCACCAGCAGCAGCTTCTCGTGCTGTGGAGGAAGGTATAACATTCAAGTTGGTGCGCACCGCCACCCCCACCCCTGCCCAGACTAGAAATCGGCACGTGGTCAGGGTTGACCCTGGATCCCTGTATAGCAACGGTGTTGGACTGCGACGCGTAGTTGAACGTATTGTGCAGTTTGCCCTTCAGAACCGCGACGAACATGAAGTTCGGACGAGGTTGTCCTTCAGGTTCGGGTCAGATGACGGGGACGTAGATGATTTTTGGGTAGTAGTACCGTTCAGACGCTTGGCAGCTGTATACATAGAATATATCTTGCGCCGTATAATGCAGGCCTCTCAAAGTAGTACAGCCTTCAATATGGACAACTTCATGGTAGATATTGACAGAGTATTCCGGGTTGCGGGTCATCGTGCCACACCTTATACTCTTAATTTCAATTCTCAGGTTATTTACAGAAAGCATATAAACGTCGATCATGGTTGCGGCTTTATAGCAATAGTCTTAGCTCATATGTTCACTGTACTAAATACAATCGCGTATAATATCTGGCTACCTACGGTTGTGCAGCGTGCCCGTAAACTGGCTTCAGATTGTAAGCTTGAGTTTGAGTGTAATATGGGTCCTGAAGAGCTGAGAAGGGTCGAGCAGGAAATGAATGTTCGTATAGTTGTATTTGGAATGGATGATCGTCGTAGGACTGTGTATGTTTTTTAAAAGCTGTGTGAGAGACCGTACAGACCTCTACTTATTTTAAGATTGTCAGGAATATCGTATCTCCCCATCCGTAATATAAGGACTCTCTACGCTAGTTATGATAAAAGTCGAAAATATGGAAGGCATCATGATTTGAAGGGTCGCGCGTCTTAAGGTACCTAAGCGCCACCACAGGCGAAAACGTGTTTTTGATGGATATCACTATTTTCACCCTTCCTCTATCACGTGGTTTGGGTTATAATGACCTTACGACACTAGAAGTATGGTTGAAAACCTTATGAAGCGAACTACTTTTTTCACCTCTATCGCCAGCTGGGTTCTGCCGCCCAGATGTGATGCGCGTCTTAAGGCCCCAATATCCCGTTCAACTGGTAGGAGGTGATGGGCTGGGGGTGAGACGCTCGGTCTCTGGGTGGCGGGAACAGCAGGAGGAGCGCGAGCCAATGAAAACAAGGCAGCCACGCCGCTCTGCTTTCTGATTGGCCACCCGCTCGACGCGCCGAGAGGGACACGACACAAACATCCCGCCAGTACCTTAAGACTCGCGTTGCTGTTTGCAGGCGTCCTGTGTTCGTGCTCATATTGCTGAATATTGCGAAAATTATTCTATTCACCCAGCTTCTATTATCAACGTGTGCAGCAATGTCTCGCCGTGCTAGTGATAGTGATGAAAAATTAATGGAATCATTCTGTGCCAGAAATCGCACCCAAAGTTCGGCATAATAAGAAAATAAAAAATAAAAAAATATATATATACTGTATATAAAATATAAAATATGAAAATCTATTCCAAAAACTCATCAACATCTTCATTAACATACTTAGAACTCTAATTTAGCCAAAAATGAACGTTCTAGCTCAATTAATAACAAATACTATTGCCAAAATATTGCTGAACTTTGGAGGCGATTTCTGGCGAATTTTAATTTTGACGCTTAGGTACCTTAAGACGCAGGACCCCTCAATTTTGTATAAGGGATGTCTCGAGTTTGCGGATGACATAGTGAAACATTGTAAGGAGTGCTACATGGTATGTGAGCAGTGTAAAAGCCCCAAATGTGAAAGTCTGTAGTTGAAACGGAGAAGAGGGAATGTAATGTGTGTAGACGTACATTTTTCAATAAGAAATGCTTTGAGCTCCATAAATCAATTGGTACTTGCATGAGGATTTGTAAGTACGGTATGTTTCACATGATGGATAATTTGGGGAATTTCAAACATAAATGCGATGAAATTCACTTTTCTACATGTCATGAAAAATATAAGGCGGATGGAATGAAGCATGTATGTTATATGAAAGATGCTAAGCCTAAAAATAGCCCTTGTATAACCGTGTACTACGATATAGAAACATACACGAACGCTGAAACCAAAGAGGTTATTCCACATTTACTCGTAAGTCAGACTATCTGTGATGAGTGCATGGGGATCGAGTGTGATGAGTGTCACAAATGTGGAAAACGGACAAACGTTTTTAAAACGATTGCACACGACAGCCCTGTAAAACTCTTTGTGTCCTATATTGTCAAGTCAGCGGACAAGTACAGAAAAATGACTGTGTATATTCTTGCCCAGAAAGGGGCAAAATTTGACACAGTTCCTTTATAAGGAGTTGCTTGAACACGAGTCGTCTGCAATATTTACAGGCGACCCCTTGAAAAGAGGCAACAAACTAATATAAATGCAGATAAGAGGTAATGTTCAGTTTAAAGACACACTGCTGTTCACACCTTGTAAATTAGCCAAGCTACCCAAGGTCATGGGCGTAGCCGCTGAAGTTTCAAAAGGATATTTCCCTTACACCTTCCTCACTAGCGAAACTTTAAACTACGTAGGACTACCTCCACCCAAACATTACTTTAACTACATCAACATGAGTGATAGTGAGCGTGAAGATTTTGACCACTACTACAACAGTTTTAATGAAGCTAGTCCATACAATATAGCTGATGAATGTGAACGTTATTGCGTGAATGATGTGCGCGTGCTTATTGTATGTTTCCAGGCCTTTAGAAGGATGTACATAGCCCGTTTCAAATGCGATCCGGTGCAAGTCGCAACCACGATCGCCTCATTATGTTTTACGGTGTTCAAGGATAATTTCATGCCTAAAGACACCTTAGCAGTCATTTACAGAAACAGTCCCGGCAGTTATGGGCACAAGGCTATTTACTGGCTCATACACCTACAGCAACAGACCGGGGGTATACATAAAACATGCACGCAACACGGGTGAAGTACCTATTAAGCTCAATGGTCGTGTTTTTCGGGTTGATTGCCTAAGTGAGGATCCAACCACTGGTGAAAAGACTGTGTATTCCTTTAACGGCTGCTGGTGTCAAGGATGCCCGCGCCCTGAGTGTGCCGTCACAGGGGACCTCCATGGAAGATCCCCGCCGACAGCCTCGCATGGACTCGTAACCGCAATCAATTTATAGGCTCCCAGTTCACTCACAGGATCGTGTGGGAGCATGAGTATGATGCATGGATGGAAACAGGTGACCAGTCCCGTGAAGAAATAAGGGCCATCAAACGTTCAATGGTGTTGGACCCCCTCAAATGCGGTGACAGCTTGTTTGGAGGGCGTACAAACCCATTCAAGCTATACTTTCCGCTTACGGAGGGCGTGAAACTCCATTACTATGACTTCTGTTCTTTATACCCCTATGTGATGAAGAACAATCCGTACCCAGTAGGTTTGCTTGAAAAACTGGTGGGTCCCGCCATGCCAACCATCGAGGAGTTCTCAGCTAACTTGAGTGAGCGCTAGTTTGGACTCTCTTTCGTAGACGTGCTCCCCCCCTCGCGATTTATGGATGCCGATCTTACGAGTCGTTATAGATCACAAGCTCATGTTTCCCCTGTGCGTGAAGTAGTATTCGGCAAAGTGTGAAGATGTGGTGGATACTGAAAGACTCCCTATTCCACCCGCCTTTGACACTTTTAAGGCTACATTGAACCGTGCGAAGGAACAAGAGGTACAAATACTCTACGGCTATTCTGGCGAGGGCATTGTAGGATTTCGTGGTACAAGCGATGTATTGAAGTATGTTGTAGACCTAACCTTTATAAAAGTTCACATATACCGCGAAGTAGAAGAAACAACACGTGCAGAAGATAAGCAACGGTTATGGTTAGTGAGTGTTGTTGATGAGTGATGTGACAAGCGATATTATGTCATGTTACATCATACCGGGTACTCGTACCCTACGGTTGAGAATGTAAATCTTGTCATCATGGAGAATCTTAAGTATTTTTACCACTACATTAATATATATCATGAGGTTTGTAGTGAGGTTGTGGCTAAAGGCCTGTGCGAGTCTTTAACAGAATTTAGAGACGAGTATCGTAAGCTCAGCAAAAATGAAAAATATGGGCATATGTTTCTCCCTAATAGTGCACTGGATTGTGAATAAAGTGTGTTCAGTTCGTGAAAATGAACGAAAATGTCTGGTGCGCATTCTGGGCAGTGGGAGTGATAAAACGCTAAAACCGGTATTGCTTCATGTATCGTAAAAATTCTCTAAACGATTGCCGAGTATAATGGGAGAAGCATTCATGCTGGAACAAACCCGTACACGATTCAACAGTTTATGGCGTGGCTCGCTCCCCCAGTCGAGCCGAGCCGCCCACCCGTGTACCTCCCCACTCTGAAACACACGAGTTCGAACAAACCCGTACACATTTCACCCCTGTGACTCACTCCTCCACGCCTGTTCCCCGAGCTAAACAGCGCACCGGTTGCTCATAGTCATCTCAGAGCTTGAACCGATTGGACGTGCACTCCTCGAATACGATGGAACTTCCTTTGAGAAGCATTCTCAATGCCGCGTACGATGTGTCCGTGACGAAGTCATTGTGTGTGTTCAGGCGTGAAACCGGTGCCATTAATTATGTACTTGAAACGATTTGCAGACACGCAAACAAACGTAATGTTATTTATTTAAGTGTTGAGGAGATGAATAGAATCTTCGTGATAGTTGAAAAGTGGGGTGAGGACCGTCATAAAATACCTGCAGGTGTATGCACAAGAAGAGAACAGATTAGTGATGCCCCCTCATATGTTGTTGTTTGTACGTTGAGTATAAATAACGATCAGCCATGCATTGATATACGGCTGATGTGGAAGAATGCATCTGATAATAACGTTCTTGTCCCTACGCGACACCGATTCATCCTCGACAAAATGTTTGAAATCGTAGGATTCCGCAAGCTGAAGCCTATATCAGACGCTCGTGTTACTGATATGATTTATTTTGACACGGTTCTTCAATACACATACACCGCTCTGCTCGACGGATTTATCGAATGTAAGAATGAACAAGGCGAGAATGGTCTAGAGCTGGATGCTTATTTAAAAGGTTTAGACTCTTCGAAATATCACAAACTTTGGTACAAAGGACTTGAGCGGTGCAGGGCAGAGCTCGCCTACACTGTTCACCCTGAAGAGTTGTATCTCTATGAGTAGCTGTCGTTACGACTTGGAAGATTATTTCAATTGCCGCTATACAGAGTGAGGAAGAGTTCACGATTGAAAAGCTCGGGAAGGTAAGAAAAAACCCTCGATTGAAAAAGAGTGTTTATAAACTCGTATTTAATAATGACGTGATAGCTAATGATGCCCTCTTTGTGCATGCTTTTAAGTGTATTCTGGCTGTGTTTAAAGACAACTTACCACCCGAATGTGAAGTGGGCATAAAAATAGTATTGAAAGATATGAAGGCCATTTATATCGAGTATATGTATCCGTATAACTTGAGCGGTGAAATAATGTTAAGCCGTATTTACCGCGGAGTGCAAAGCAATAATGATGTGACTGTAGACTCGATTACGTGTGAGTTTAGTGTTTTCCGCAGTAGAACATACAGTATTTTGATGTATATTTATTTTCAATATATTTAATTATTTAATATAATTGTGTGTGTGTATATATATATATATATTATATATATATATATATATATATATATATATATATTTTTATTTTTTTATTTTTTATTTTTTTCCTGTACTAATATGTTGATGATTATACTCCTTCGTTTGGTACATTATTTTATTTTCAATATATTTAATATTATTATTTTCAATATATTTATTATTTAATATAACTGTGTAATATGTATATATATATTTTTTATTTCCCTGTACTAATATATTGATGGTTATACTACATCGTTTTGTAGATTTTTTGATTATATATATATATATATATATATATATATATAATTCCTCGTTCGTATTTCTTATGCTATTATTATTTTTTATTTTATTTTTGGTTATATAGTGGACCGACCAAAATTCAAATATCGACTTTGAACGGCGTTTTTTGTTAATACCTGGCACTCATGCTAAATCAATGTACCTGTGGGTGAGGAATAAAATGTAGGTGGATGTCACTCTCGTTTTTGGCTTTGAAGGTCATTTTCGAGGTCAAACTGTGCAAAAATGATATTTTCTAATTTTAATTTTTAAAAAATATTCAGAGCCAATTGGTTTGTCCAAATATTTCATTTTGCCACACTTAGTGATAAAGAAGTACGATGGCACGCTTATTCCATCCGAATTACCAACTCAAGGTCAAATTCAAGTTAATCACGACCGAAATTGTGCTAAAAATTTGTGATTTTTTATTTTAATTGGCGAAAAAAAACAGTGAGCAAGTCTGTTTGTCAAAACAATTTATTTTAACATGATTAGTTCCTAATGAGTTTGATGGCATGAATTAAGTACTCACAGTAACAGAATTATTACAACTAAATCACAAAGCAGTAAATATAGCCCCATAGTTTACACAGTTTACACACTAGTAACATCTACAAGTTCACGTTTCTTGATGAACAGCACCGAAATGCTGCACTGACAGTCACAATTGTGTGGATTGCAATCACTTAAGAATAGAGTTATTAGGTCCTTGCAGCACATTCCAGCTTCTCTCAATTTCAGCCCGGAAGAGAGACATAGATCTACTGTCCAGCTGGGTTACAGCAACCGCTGTCGTCATAACCACAAGCTGTCGTACACTTCATCCTTTTCCTGAAGAAGTTGCATCTAGCTGTCTTGCACTTTTTCTTGCAACCACAAGCAACAAGCTCCAGGCAGGCTTCAGGGATTGGAGGAAGTCTTGTCCACACTGGTAGGAGGCTCCCATCTTCCAACTTCCAGGCTGAAGTGTCCACCGGATCTTCAACATCTACGTGCTCTTCGTCAGCCTGGAGCCATATTTTGGCCTGATAGTCTGCCCGCTTGGCGTGGAGTTCCAGGGCATCCTTTGTCGGTGGGAGCATTTCCAGAGTCTTCTTGGCCTTCCCAAAAAGGTGAACTATGGCGTCATCAACTGTGTGTTGTTCCGGGGTGCCATACAAATGACACACAAACTTCTCAACACCTGCGATATCCCCATCTCGACCAATGGCGTGCAGCAGGAGTGGGTGGTCACTGAACACCTTCCAACACTTCTTTTTTCCATGACCACTGAAGGACGAGACTGTGTCACACCCGTTCAAAGTGTGGAAACTGACCAGGTTGTCCCTGACTGGGGGCGACAAACTCTTGAATACATCGTGCACGGGGTAGCATTTTCGGTTCTTGGCCGTTCCGCACAGCATCCACACTTCAGCGACCTTGGTGCAAACGAAGTGAATCAGCAGCACCATTACATCAGTATCTCTGCACACTACCAGTATTCGTTCATAGCCCTGGGACGCTGCATCACATGAGTGAAGGATGAGCCTGGTGTCCGCCTCTTCATGGTTGCTATGCAGTGGAACGTCATGTCGCCTGGTTGACCGTACTTCAGTGGCTTCAGAGAAGCCACCCCCTGTCACCAGCTGACATCTTTCTTGAAGATCTCTGCCCTTCTCAGTGATGACGTTAGACAGAAACAAGGCTAGGTCAGCCTTGTTTGTATCCAGGGCCATGAAGTTTTTCCACACTTCAGGCAGTGGAACTTGTGGGCCATCAATGACTTTCCGAATCGGTTTCTTCTTGCTTGCACGCTTTGTCCTGGTAACTGCTTTGATCGATCCTTCCCTGCGTACCGATCAAAGACATCAACTCTTGTTGTGTTCATTGAAATAACTCGTCACGGCCTTGAAGAACACTTCAGCATAGTCGCCGAATGTCCGACAGCCGCCAGGCTTGCCAAGAGCTTGGATGAGTGCATGGCCATCTATCATCAGGTCTTCAGATCCCTCTGAGCTTATGGTCTGCTGAGCCATCAGGATGTTCATCAGCTCAGACTTCGATGTCGAATTCATCTCTCCTCCTGCCTTCGCCAGACTAAATGGGACTGGGGACAGTTCATGCTTCAAGACGTTGACCATCTCCACCATGCGACCTGCGGTCGCGGCATTCAGGAGCCGCTGTAGTAGCTTTCTGTCAGCTTTGATGGTCTTCTGCATGTTCTGCTTGGTGGAAACTGTAGCTTTGTACACATCAGCGAAGGTTTTCGACCGATGTTTCTTCATCGTTTCATGGAAGCCTACTATCTGTTCAATCAGTCTCTCCTTCATGAAGCCGATTACATGCTGCTTTCCTCGATCCTGAGCTGTCAGCAGGTTCTCCACAACATCTGTGGGTGCAGTGTCTTTGGTTGCCAGTGAAACAAGTGGGATGTTAGTGGCGGCATCTGTATCTCCTGCTTCACTCACGTGAACTCTGAAGACGTCAAACTGCTTCAACTGCTGAACTAGCTTCATGACATCATGAGCGTCACGCCTAGTGCGAGAAGGCAGACTGTCAACCCGAGTGAAGGTGGCTTCCCCATCATCATCTTGAAGATTGAAGAGGCATCTTGTGTCTTGAGAGATGCGTGACCGCTCTGACCATGTGATGCAGAACCTGTCTCTTGCTTGGTCATTCTTTGTGATGCCGATGATACCATTGTGCATCTTGCATGTACGATTTATCCATTCGGTTGCCTGATCAGCTGGAACTTGGTTGAAGCGCTTCGCCGTCCTCTTGACGACAAAGTTCCCATTACAGAACTCTGCATGAACTTCTGGTGCTGACTTCTCAAGACCTCTCATATCAGCCAAGTAGACCGGCCCCCAACGTGCATAGTTTGTGTGGTCATAGATAGTTAGCCAAGGCAGCATTGCAGCAAAGGCTTCTATGTGGAGACTCCACATGCCATCTCTCTGAGCTCTGATGAAGGCCAGTAGGATCTCTACCATTTCCATGTAGGATGACCACAGCATGAAGTTGGGATTTTCAGAGTGCTGGTCATTGAATTCCTCCATGAGACTGTGGAATTTCTCATCTGCCAAAACGTCTGAGAAGTTGTCAACATCGCGCATCTCATCTATGTCAGCTCTGTTTTGAAAAGCGAAGCAACATTGAGGGCAAGCTGTTTGACGTTCTCATCTCCGTTGCCAGTTGCAGCCAGCCATGACTCAAACATGCCACTTGATGCGCCACAGTGCCTCATACGTCAGCTGGTGACCTCTCACAGCTCGGTAGTAGGCCTTGCCGTCCAGCATTGTCTCAGTGGTGTTAGCCGCGTACACACCTGCCTCTGTCCATAAGTCATCAAGTCCCACACTTTCCATGTGTTGACCAATGGCTTTCAGAAAGTTGAAGCAGATATGGAGGCCTCCCATGAGCAAGACCACGTTGGCAAATTTCGAGTTTGCCCAGACTAGTTCCTTACCCCTGCTGTACAGAGGCTGATCAGCAGTGATGATGGTGTACTTCTGGCTGACATACTCAGAAATGGCCATGAAGCGATTGATGACGGTGGTCATGGTGTCATTGTCATCTGCTGGTGCCTGCAGGATTGGCAACATCCCGGCGGTCGTTACTGGTGGATCCGCAGTGCTGACAGATTGATTGAATGCTCCCCAGCTTGGAACGGACATCGCTTCATCATGGATGCGTGACACCACCCAGGCCAAGTCCTTGGCACGTGCCCGGTCCCTCTCAGGTTCATGTGACAAGTCGTCTATGTCAGTGTCGTAGCCAGGAGGAGATGGCCTCTTGCCAGATGGGAGGGTAGCCTGGTCCAGCCTTTGGAACTCCTGTAGGTCATCAGGTTTGATAGATTTCGATCTCTTGTGCTTGCCACCCTTTTGGCCATGACTCTGCTGTGGAGGGGGCCTCTCTGCCATACCATCAGTTGAGTGCTGTGGAAGGTGTTCTTCCCGTCTAAGGTTGACTCCAAGACATCTATGTTGTCACAAGAGCAGTGAATCATTCTCTCTTTGACGATGGTGTCAGGGATGTAGACACATCCATTCTCAGCATACCTCTCCAGGATGTTCTGAGCGATGGTGGTCTATCCTTCTTACAGTGTCGATACCAATAGTGTGATTTGCCGCGTGGAACAGATCTAGGAGTGCTTCTGAGCGGGTGGCTTGGTGCAGAGTAAGACCCAAGCCCACATGCTTTGGTGTCAACTTTCGTCGGTTTCTTTCTGGTCCTCTTCACTCCCCTCATCCACAGCATCCATTCCCCCAAAGAGCAATCGTAGAAACAGGTACAGACTGTCGGGTATGACGCGATCAACATGTTCCTGATCAAGACCTTGCCATGTCTCGGAGTGTCCAGGAGTTTCAAGAAGATCTTGTCGAACCTTCAGAGCCACGTGTACCATATCTTGGAATATGCTGCTAGTGGCACACATGCGGACATCAGCATCTTCATCTTCAGTAGACTCTGACTCAGAAGTGACAGGACCTTGTTCACAAGACTTAGCCAGTGCTTTGGAGATGATGAAATCTGAGCTCTCTCCAGGGTAAATCAGCAGCGGGCCCCTTGACAATGGGCGTACATAGCTGGCGTTTGATCCAAGCAGCCTTTGAACATCTTCGTAGAACGTTGTTCTCCTGGAGTATTTCACGGTGATGCCGGTGTCATTACACATACTCTCGTATCTGTCCCAGACGTCTCCCATGTCGTATACGTGACCACGAGACAGGCCTACTGTCAAGTCTTTGCACAGCTTCGTCATGCACTCATTTTCAGGCCCTTGCTGCTCCTCTGACACCGCTTGTTTTCTAGTACGTCTCTCAAATGTCACCAAACATGCGATGATAGCAGCCTTCAACTGCAATCACATCACTCACCGCTGACAACGGTATGCTCATGACAGGGTCGTGTTTGGCACGCTGGATCAAGTCATCTGACTTCTCCATTGTCTCCACCCTGTGCAGTTTCTTTGTGGTCTTCTTTTGGCAAAACATGCAGAGGGTCCAGTCAATCACTGGTGTTGAACGTCTACGCTTTGGGGAAAAGCCTGAGAGCCTGCACTTTTTGTGGTCGCCGATGCACCCATGGTCTGCTGCTGACTTCGCAGCCTTTTGAGTTTGCCTTCAGAGGTGAATAAAGAGTAGCATGATTTATGCCACTTGAGTTCCAATGCATTGAAATCATCCTTGGAATGACTTTCCAGTCTTTGTAAAACATCAAGATAGTAGGTATCTCCCAGGTTCTTTCTCTCATCGCCCACAGTCATAGTTCTTGCTTTTCCTTCTGCTGATGCTGTGCGCAGGTCACCAGCGCTGCTTTGGCAGAAGAAGCAACAATCCTCACTGACATCCTGACGTTTCCTCTTGCGCTTGATGACAGCTACAGGGTCCATTGCTGATGAGCTCCCTATCTGCAAAGACAAGTGGGAATGGCAGTATGTAGTAGCCACAGATATATTGAAACAATTCGAAACATACCTATCCTTTAGCAGTATTATTATTATTATTTTACCAGCTGGCACTGTCTGCACTCTTTTAATTGTATATACCAAACCAATGTCTGGTCAGCCACTGCATTGTAAATATTCAACATGTGAAAGTATGCTATTACTTGTACTGTGGTAGTAGTAGGCACATGCGCACCTCACCCAGCATGCTAAATGTAGTTTTAATGGAAATAAAGACATCCAGAGTCATAGTTACTTTCAATTAATTATTATCCATAAAATCACAAAAATATGCTTTATGTGCTAATGATACACCTTTAAACACGTTGTTACATAGAGCCACCACTGAAATGCAAAAATTCGGAATTTTTCAGAATTTGACTTTTGTAACCTTGTATGGGACCTTCAAACCTAAAATTGAGAGTGGCATCCACCCACATCTTGTTTGGCATCTTCAATACTACTTATCTAAGGTGGGTGCCTGCTATTAACAAAAAACGCCGTTAAGTTTTTTTCTAGAGGACTTTTCAATTTTTGGCCGGCCCACTATTAGATAATAGATAGCCCCATCAGTACAGTTCCCGTTTGTGATGGATAGACATTATGTGTATGACATAGACAAATGTGTGTGATCCATATATATATAAAGTATATGCCCGGTTAGGTTAAATGAATGCCCGGTTAGGTCAACTGAATACCCAGTTAGGTTACCGTAATGCCCGGTTAGGTCAACTGTACGCCCTTGATGGTTGGTTAGGTTAAGTCGTGATATTTTCGTTATTTAACAAAAATATCAACTTAACCTAACCAATCGTCAAGGGCATACAGTTGACCTAACTGGGCATTCAGTTAACCTAACCGGTTAAGGGCTAGGATTCCAGCACCGGACTGTAAATCACAGTGTTAATTTTCATGAGCCAAGCGGTGTACATACGCAGCACATAGAATCTTACTGGCACAAGCATAAACAACGCATTAAAGAAATGATGGGATGCAAGCGCGATTTCTTACACTGGTACCTGCAAGAATTTATGTGGCACGATAGATTTAATCGAAATGCTTTTAATAACTTATGTGAGCATATTAAAATATTTTATCCTATGTAAATAATGGTTCTCTATTTATTGTTTGCAATAATAATAAATTGTTGTTATTGTTTTCTTATCTTATTTTGGTTAATTTGCAGAGTTTAAACTTTGGGGTGGATATAGTTGAAAAGATCAACACTGGGGTGGTGATTATTGAAAAGAGTATGTTGGGGGGGAAATAATTTAAAATATCCGAAATTGATAATATAAATGCGACGTTTGTTGAAATTAAAGACAATTCACGAAAGAAATTAATTATAGGTTTACTATGTAGTAGGGCGGATCGAAAATGAGGTTTTTAAACGTTTTTTCGAAATTCAAATATGGCTAGTGCGGAAAATATGTGGGTGCTATAGATAATGACAGTGCATAAATATTAGTCCTGCGAAATTATATCTTCAGGTGCCACAAAGCCGTCGAAAAAAGTGAAATATAATGATTTTCTTATATTCTGCATTAGTACAATAACTGAAACTTACTTGTTATTATTATATATTAAGTGTTCCAATTACCAAAATAGTTACTGAATTACGCAGCTCTTAGTTTATTTAGATCAATGTTCTTTTGATTAATGATCTAAATAATCCAGAACTCACCACGAGGAGGTGGCTGCGTGTCGAGCTCCACCCATGCCCTCCCAACCACCCATCCTTGCGCATGTTTTTTTCTATTAACGTTTTATTTAAACTTTATATTCAGCTTTACTTTCGAATGATGGCATTTTTTTACGTGACTGAAGTGTTGATCTTATGAAGCCATCTCGCGCGTTCAATCCAAATACTTTTGATGATGCTTCAGTCACTAATTTTACCATTCTTTCTACTACTTGTGTATGACAAGGGAATTTCTCGAATGGAGGGGTACTCTTGTTTCTATGAATTCTTCAATCTCATTTTCTGTCAGGTGTCTTGTCACAGGTGGTTCAGTGACAATGCATTTTTGCCAATTAATTAAATCAGTATAATCAGTAGCTTCAAATTGAATAACAGGTACTGTGAAACGCCTCACAACTTTTTCCTTGTTTGTTTGCCTTGCTTTCTTTATTCGCCTCCACGCTAATTCTCTTATGGCGCTGCGGTCATCATGAATCATTGATGCTAGAATATTTTCTGGATTTGCAAAAAATGCATTTCTTTGTATGACAGGGTTTACAATATCCTTTACTTCGTCATTCAGTGTTCTTGTTAGTTCAATAGTTTTGAAAACATGTTTTGAGCCATTGACAAAAGACGTACTTTGCTTAATAGAAAACCACATTGGGATGTAGACCTTCATTATAAAAGAAGCAATGTTCATGAGGTTCTCAGATGGACTTACAGTTGAAACGTATAGACGAAGCAAACGATTTGCTGTAGTCAGCCATCGTGAATGTGCCATTTTGCCTGGACTACGATGAGCAAGATCTGGAGAGCAATATCCCTTTGTTATGGCCTGATGAATATCAATTAGATATTTTTGGTCGGTGCTAAGATCTTCACAGTCTACAGTTGGTTCCTCAGCATCAATCCTTTCAAACTCGACAATAGGAAGACTCTCACAGTTCTCTAATTCCCTGCCAATAGGACCGGTGAATCCGCGGGGGCCAGATGTTTTTCCATCCAGCTTTGCAACTAAATGGCGTAATGGCAATTCATTGGCATGGAGCTGGCACACTAAATGTTGAACTGGCTTCTTCAGCTTCAATTCTATAAGCCTTATAACGCCTCCCTTTTCTCCAGTGTTGACTGCTGCACCATCGCATCCAATGGCAACAAGGTTTTCCAGGTTCATGTCATTATTTCCAATATACTCAAACATTCCTTTACATATTTCTTCAGCTGATCCAGAATTCACAGAATAATGGCCCAAATAATCTGAACCAGGTTCTCTCACTAAAGTGATATGTTCTTCTGTTACCTTCTTCTGATATACTTTGGACTCTTTTTTTTCTTGGAAGAGTGTAGAATCTTTTCGACCATCAAAATAGATTCCTCTGATTGGGACCTGATTTTGATCTTTCATAATTTCTGATCTCTTCTTTTGTCTTTCTCTTCTGATTTTACTCCTATCCACTACTTCAGATGTATTGTCAATAGAAACTTCTCCAATATCTTGCAATACTGCACTAACAATGAATGCTGCAGCTCGATCTGAAACTGCAGTCCTGTCACAAGCAGTAGCCACTGAAGGTAGATTTGTAGTTTTCCTTTTCTTGAATAATTGTTCTTCAGGTTGTTCGAGCTTTCTCTTCGAGCTAACTGGCTCTGGAAATGTATCATCTGATATTTCGCCAGATTCACTTTCACTATTTGATGTCGATGATGATAATTCAACATTTGTATCCTGCAATTTCTCCTGTGAAGATTCTTTGGTGAGCCTCACAGCTTCTTTTTGCTTTCTTAGCAACGTAGATGCTTTTTTCTTTGAGAGTGTAATATCTACTCTATCAATAAACAGTTTTCTTTCACTCCTTTGATCTAAGAGGAACGTCACTTCTTCCTTTGGAACCGTTTTTTCTTTGGGACAAGAACATTGTGTTAGTACTTTGCACTTGCACGCTGCAATGTCAAAAAGTTTCGTGTGTGCTTCTTTTTTGAACATATCAATCTTTGCTTTGTAAGCTTCAGAATTTTTTCTGCTTTGGTATGGCTTCATAATGACACGATACTTTTCGTGGTAGCTTCTGAACATCGTTTCAATTCGCCTGTCTGACAGAATTGGGACGGAAGCACTTTCCCAAATTGTTTTCAATTTATCAACAACTTGTTCTAATATTTGAGATATTGAAGGATCTTTATTAGTATTCTGTTTCAAATCGTTTCTTACAAACAAGTAATATTTAAAAACTCCTTCGTATGTAGGAAGATTCCTGTGCCACAAATCTTCCCCCATACCAAACATGGGGCACTCAGTTGAGGCCCTGGTTGATTTTGCACAAACTCGAGACATTTTGAAAGTATACAAATCTGAAAAAGAAAGAGCTAATATCAATTATACGTTAATTTCAGTTAAGAGTACATGGCAAACTTAGGGCAACACAATACAGAAATGCAAAATATATAAGAAATATAGTTTAGACTATCTGAGTAACGCCAACAACAGAACACCCACCTGCTACGAGAGCGACAGCTACACTGAACCGAGGTACTCACGTGACAGCTGAGTGAGCTGACTATAGAAAACTGTTTTTAGAGAATAGAAACTTTTTTTAAAGGTTGACTGAGCTATTTTTATACAAGTGTGAATAAATTCTTGTCTATTGTGCATCGTGGACTCTTCTGTAATTATTGGTTAAAATCTGCTTTTTTCAATTTTTTTCAATATTGAAGGTCATTGTGGCACCTGAAGATATTAATGTTATGATTTTAAATTTATACCAGCTTATTTTCTCACTACTCTACACATTTTCCACACTAGCCAATTTGAAAATTCGAAAAATGAGTTTTTCACTCCGCCCTACTATGTAGGCCTCCCTCTCATACTGTCGATAGTGATAATAGACCTCACAAACTAATTTTTATGTAAGTAACGAACATGAGGCGATAATTATGGGAGATCTTAATTTACCTTGTAGGGAATGGGGTGGTCCTTTATAGTCTAATTCCAGCTGTCGACTGTACGAGGGTTTGCTCGAAAGTTCACTTTTTCAAATGGTCAAGGAACCAACAAGAGACCGCAATATTCTAGATTTAGTTTTAAATACAGATCTAGACTTAATTGATAATATATCTGTAGGAGACTATTTCTCCACCAGTGATCATAGGTAATTCGAAGAGTTTGGAACATGTTTTGAATTTTAAGAGTTAAATTTCGTGACATGAAACTGCAACTGTCGACCCATAACGATGAGGCTGTATTGTGTAATGATATTAATGGCACATGGATTTCGTTTTATGATTATTTTAAACGTTTAGAATTGAGTAATATCCCAATATCCCGTGAGGGGTCTTTGTCAGTTCCCCCATCGGGCGCGTCCCCAGGTGACGGATAGGGAGCTCCCCGCTGGGCAGTGGCCTTACGCCCGTAGACCAAAAACTGACATGGTATGTTCGGAGACCTTAAGGTGCAGCTCCACCACCGGACTCGACTCCTCTGCACAGCCTAAACGCTACGATTACAGAAACTGAAACTGTGCAAAACCGGATGGATCTAACGTTGACGAACTTTGGCATGAAATATCGGACACGAATTGGATGCTGGAATATACGAACTATGTACGAGGCATCGAGGCTTAAGCAAATTGTAAGAGAGGCTGAAGATATAGGGTGGCGCTTCTGGGATTGAGCGAAACGAGGTGGACAGGAGACGGAGAAGTACGAGTGGGACCATGCCAGAAACTGTGGTACTCTGGAAGACCAAGTGGAGAAGAACATAGAGAAGGCGTAGGCATATTGCTTACAGGAGAGGTGGGGAAAAGTTTACTGGAATGGGAGCCAATATCTTCAAAAATAATAAGAGTAACATTTAACACGAAGGCTAGATCCATAACAATTATTCAATGTTATGCGCCTTTAGAACAAGTGGAGGACGAGCAGAAGGAAGAGTTCTATGATCAGCTCACTACAGTTTTTGGGGGAGTTAAGAGAAAAGACATTGTTATCCTGATAGGAGACCTCAACGCAAAGGTGGGGAAGAAAACAAAGACATGGAGTATGTAATGGGCAAGCATGGTATGGGAGTAATGAATATAAATGGTGAGTTATTCGCAGATTTCTGTGGAGAGCAGGAGCTTGTGATTGGTGGTACCCTGTTCCCGCATAAAGAGTGTCCTAAAATTACCTGGATGTCGCCTGATGTCAGGACAGAAAACCAGATTGATCATATAGCCATTAGGAAGAAGTAGAGAGGATCGCTGATGAATGTGCGAAATAGAAGAGGAGCAGATGTAGCAAGCGATCATCATCTGGTGATAAACTGAGGTGAAATTGAGACTGGCAAAAGCCAAGGAAAGAGTCAAGAGAGGAAGGAGAGGGTTTGACGTAAATAGGCTCGCAAGAAGGGAGGTCAAAGAGGAATACAAATTGGCTGTAAGAAATAGATTTGCTATTCGCCAGGATGAAGATGGGAAGTCTTGACACATGGAGAAAATGGAGAGGATAGAGTAAAAAGAGTGGAAAAAAGTGGGTGAGATTTGGAGACACGGAAATCTGCAGAGGAGACAATTGGTTTAAGAAGGAGAAAAGAGAGTGGATGACGGAGGACACATGGAATGCGGTAGAAGAAAGAAGGAAAGCAAAAGAAAGAATGAACAGATGTGAAGACGTGATAAACAGGATGGAGTTGGGAGAGAATTGGCAACAACTGAATCGAGAGGTCAAAAGATGGGCCAGAAACGATAAGAGAGAATTTGTGAACGAGATGGCGCAACAGGCAGAGACAGCAGCGCGGAGAGGAGATATGAGGGAATTATATAAGATAACGAAAACACTAACAGGGAGAAATTATAGAGAAACAAGATAGTAAAATCAAAGGATGGAACTATATTGACTGCATAGATGCAACAATTGGAAAGGTGGAAAGAGCATTTTAGAGAAATTTTGAATAGAAATAGAACATAGATGTTAGACCAGTAAGTAAGGCTGAAATCCGGAGGGCTATCAAGAAGTTAAAAGGAGCAAAGACACCAGGGATGGATGGTGTAGAGGCAGAACTGTTGAAGGTGGACCCAGGGATGATGAAAGACGAATTACATAGACTCTTCGGTATAATGTGGGAAACCAAGAAGTTTCCCAAGAAAGGGAGAGAGGGTTTGCTGGTGAAAATACCGAAGAAAGGAGATCTATCATGATGTGACAACTGGAGGGAAATCACACTGTTGTCTATACCTAGTAAGGTGCTGACCCTTATTATTTTGGAAAGAATAAGGAGGGAGGTGGATGCTATGCTAAGAAGAAAACAGGCAGGATTTAGAGAGACCCGATCCTGTGTCGATCAGATCAATACACTGAGAATTATTGTGGAACGGAGCTTGGAATGGCAGTCCAGCCTGTATTTGGTGTTTGTAGACTTTGAGGAAGCTTTTGATAGTGTGGATAGAGGCTGTATGTGGGCAGTGATGGAAAACTATGGAATACCGGAGAAGATTATTAATATCGTTAAAGAATCATACAGAGGATTTTCTTGCAGAGTGGAACATAACGGGAAGTTTACAGGGCCTTTTGAAGTGACAGCAGGAGTGAGACAGGTTTGTCTGTTGTCACCAGTGATATTTTTGTTAATGTTGGATACTGTAATGAGGAGTGGTTGAGGTAGGTAGGAGGGATATTGGTTGGGGATTGCTGGATGTTTTGGAGGACTTGGACTATGCCGACGATTTCTGCCTTTTGTCACAGAGGCTTGAGGATATGGTAGCGAAGCTGGAGGATCTGGGAAGAGAGGGAAGAAAGTTAGGATTAAAAATTAATAAAGGAAAAACTAAGACAATGAGATTAAATGGCAGAGATGGAGCCTTCAGAGTTGGAGATGTTGAGCTGTTAGAGGTTGACGAGTTTGTCTACTTGGGTAGTGTAGTGGCAAAGGATGGAGGAGCGGAGGAGGATGTTGGAAGAAGGTTGACTAAGGCTGCAGTACTTTTGAGCTGCTAAACCCAGTATGGAGATCAAACCAGTTGTCGAGGAGAGTTAAAATAAGAATATTTAAGAGTAACGTTAAGTCAGTCGCCCTATATAGTGGTGAATCATGTCATGGAAGGTAACAAAAGAACTGACAAAGAAGGTGCAAGTGTTTGTGAATCGATGTCTGAGAAAGATTATGGGGATTAGGTGGCCGGATAGAATTTCAAATGAAAGACTATGGCAGATCACAAATCAGGAAAGGATAGAAGAGCAAATTACGAGAAGGAAGTGGAGATGAGTTGGACATGCTTTGAGGAGAGAAGAGGGAGAAATAGCTAAGACGGCTTTGGAACAAAGAAGAGGGGTAGACCGGTGATGACTTGGAGGAGATCTTTACTGATGGAACCTAAAAGAATTGGAAGAACCTGGCCAGAAGCTAAAGCCCAAGCAGCCAACCGTACCCGATAGCGAAGCACAGTTGATGCCCTATGCTCCACGTAGGAGTAAAGAGGACATAAGCAAGTAAGTAAGTAATATCCCAAGATACACTTTTTCTTCATGACTCTATTCCATCCTTACTGACATGGCGCTGACTGGGGCTAGAGCGTAGGGCCTTCCTGTTCTAACCTTGGGTCATTCCTGGCATTGTATAGTTGCGTTGAAAAGTATCGTATACACTGCAGTGATATCATTGTAATTTATTTATTATTAACAAATTATTTGTCTGCATAAAATCCTTAAAGACTTTTCTCCCACCCTGTATATAGTGAAATAAATTAAATCGAATCGGTGAGAATTCTATAATTATGTTAGGAATAAAAAAGTACCTTCACAGACAATTGGTCAACTCATAGGCGAAAACAACGCACAATTTTCCGATGACATATAAATGACGGAAGTTTTACATAAATTCTTCTTTAAAGTGTTACTAACGAAAATATTAACAACATTCCCATTCCCGTAATCATCCTCAATGATGATCATTTAAAGCTTCGCAATTTTACCATTAGTGAAACTAAGTACTCTCTGCCAACCAAGAGGAGGAGGGTTTCCAACCAAGAGGAGGAGGGTCTGTCTCCCAGGGGCCAGGGTTGACAGAGTTAGAGACGAAGTAGGTAAGATTGACGTTGCCTCCCGTCACTCAATGTTGGTGACGATGGTAGGAGGCAACGACTCGTATAGGCCCGATGCGAGAGTGCCTGACCTTTTGGAGAGATATAGGGGGTTAATTAGGTCCCTGAAGGCGAGGTCAGATAGGTCTTTAGTTCTAGGTATTACCCCTAGGCACGGGTTGGGTCTTAGAATTACGTCAAAAACAATATTTTTGAATAACAAATTAGAAGAGATTTGTGCTGAGGAAAATGTACCCTTCGTAAAGCTGTGGTCCGAATTCAGTGATCCTAGCCTTTTTATAAAAGATGGGGGTGCATTTTAATGAAATAGGTAATGCTAGGCTAGGTAGGTTAATAGACGAAAACGTGCGAAAGCTGTATAGGTCGAAGCCTTCTTTAAACGTTGTGGGTCCGGGGAACGCGGGCCCGACGTGATAAATAGTTTAAAACGCGGGCCCGTGGTAAAAAATAACTTAAACGTCTTTTATTGTAACGCGCGTAGTATCAGAAATAAATTAAATGAATTTAAGGCGATAATTTATTCGGCAACTATGATATAGTTGCTATCACTGAAACTTGGTTAAATACCGTGACTCGGGACTTGTTGGGGGAACTTGATATACCGGGTTTTAAACTCTTTACTAATGATAGGTTACATAGGTTTGGTGGAGGCGTTTTGCTGTATATTCGTAATTCCCTTAGGACTATCGAGGTTAAGTTAGATTTTCCGGCAGCAATTAATGCGATATGTGTTGAAGTTAGGGCGCGTAGTATTAGTTTTAATTTTGTTGTTGTTTATAGACCTCCTGTTCAACCCCTCGATATAGATGTTAGATTTTACTCACTTCTTGGTAATTTTATTGACAATCGGAACAGTATAATTGTCGGAGACTTTACATAACTGCCCTAATGTTAATTGCGAAAATTTTACTGGTAATGAGGAGGGTTTGAGATTGGTTGAGTTTATGGACGATAACTTTTTACGACAGATAGTTACCGAACCAACGCGCGGTGATAATATTTTAGATTTGGTGATGACGAACGGCGAGAATATAGTCGAAGGTTTAGAAGTAGGCGAGAGTTTAGGATGTAGGGATCATCAAATTCTTAGGTTTAAGTTATTGATAGAAAACACAGGATAGTA
This sequence comes from Bathynomus jamesi, assembly GCA_023014485.1. Lineage (NCBI taxonomy): Eukaryota > Metazoa > Arthropoda > Malacostraca > Isopoda > Cirolanidae > Bathynomus > Bathynomus jamesi. Next base: position 228,353 of record JAJOZX010003224.1, on the reverse strand, counting down.
ACGTAATAGAAGTCCTTGATTTTCGTAGGACTAATTTTGATAGTTTTGCTGATAGGATGAGAGTAGTGGACTGGAATAACTTATTTATGGGTAATGACACAAATTTGCGTTGGGTTGCGTTTAAAGAAAGTTTTAGGAATATTGAAAGGGAGTTTATTCCTCGTAGGCCCAAGCGCGCTAGAAATCGTGGTAGGCCGAAGTGGTGGACTAGGGAAATAGGCGAGTTCATAAACGAGCGTAATAGAGCGTATAGACTTAATAAGCGCAATGGCACGGCAGCTAACTTTAATAGATATATCGAGCTTAGACGTCAGGTTAAAAGATCAGTTAGGAATGCCAAGCGTAATTTAGAGATACTTATAGCTGCGGATAGTAAACATAATCCAAAAAAGTTTTTTGAATACGTCAATAATCGTAAGCCGGTAAAAGATAACATAGGCCCTCTAGTGGATGTTAATGGCGCATTGGCTTCTGACCCTCAGGCGATGGCGGGTATTTTCAATAACTTTTTTGCGACAGTTTTTACCGTAGAAGACGTAAATAATGTCCCCGACGTGGACGATATCGTTCCATTTAGTAGCGAGACTATTTTGGATGAAATAACTGTTTACGAGGCTGAGATTGCGCATTATATCGATAGGCTAAAAGTTAGCAAGGCTCCAGGCCCTGACGCTTTTTATCCCAGACATTTGAAAGATTTGAAAGACGTTATCGTAGGCCCCTTAATGAAGATTTTTAATCAGTCACTCGAAACGGGGATTATTCCTGAAGACTTCAAATTAGCTAACGTCACGCCTATTTTTAAAAAAGGCGACAGCGCAGTAGCTAGCAATTATAGGCCCATTAGCTTAACGTCAATTGTCGGTAAACTTTTGGAATCCGTAGTTAGGGATCGTATCATCGATCACTTAGAAAGTAGAGATTTGATTAATAGTAGTCAGCATGGGTTTCGACGCCATAGGTCTTGTTTAACTAATTTGTTAGAATTTTATAACGAAATAGTGCGCGAATACGATAGGCATACAGCAGCTGACGTTATTTATTTAGATTTTAAAAAGGCGTTCGATACAGTTCCGCATAGGAGACTAATTGCGAAGGTCAAAGCGCACGGTATACGCGATCAGGTAGCTAACTGGTTAGAAGAATGGCTTCGTGCTAGGAGACAGAGGGTCGTAGTTAATGGTAGTGAATCGGGGTGGTTAGATGTAGGTAGCGGTGTCCCACAGGGTTCAGTGTTAGGCCCATTGCTATTCGTAATTTACATTAACGACATAGATGTAGGATTGACTAGTAACGTGTCAAAATTCGCGGACGATACTAAAATAGGCGGTAAGGTTGTTAAGGAGGACGATAGTAATAGGCTCCAAGACGATGTAAATAGGATTATGGAGTGGACAGATAAGTGGCAGATGCAATTTAACGTAGATAAATGTAAAGTTTTGCATATAGGTTCTCGCAACAATAATTACACGTACACGATGGATGATAGGGAGTTAGCGAGCGTTGACGAGGAAGTAGATTTAGGCGTACGCGTATCTAAGGATTTAAAGGTTAGGAACCAGTGCCTGGAGTCTTGCGCAAAAGCTAATAGGATGTTAGGCTTCATAGCGCGTAATTTCGAATTTAAATCGAAGGATATTATATTGCCCCTTTACAAGTCCCTAGTCAGGCCTCATTTAGAATATGTCGTTCAGTTTTGGTGCCCGTATTTGCGTGAGGATATTGATAGGTTAGAAAGGGTTCAGCGTCGTGCCACGAAACTGATTCCGTCATTGCGCAATAAGCCTTATGAAGATAGGATTAAAGAGTTAGACCTGTATTCACTCGAAACTAGGAGATTAAGGGGGGAGCTTATTGAAGTTTTCAAAATTGTTAATAACATCGATAACGTAAATTTTGACAAACTGTTCACTTTCGATAATAGTAATACTCGCAATAACGGATTTAAGTTGCGTGGCAGACGTTTCATTACTAATATCGCTAAAAACTTCTTTACGTTTAAAGTAATTGATAAATGGAATAATCTTCCGGCGTCAGTCGTTCATTCTACCAGCGTTAATATGTTTAAGAACCGTCTTGACAGACATTTTAAAAGTATTAACGTTGTTTAAAATAAAAAAACAAAGTTAGCAACAGGAGCTCTGGTGGTGGTGCTCGAGGATGAGTCTGTTGACGATGAATGCCAGCTTGTGACATGCCAGCGTGTGATGTCAGCAATAAAAAAAATAAAATAAAAATTAGACTAACACGAACGTAGATGTGTCTCCTAACGTAAACTAACCCACTTTTTGTTTAACTTTACCTACTTTTTTTTTTTCCTTATCCTCTCCTTACTTTGCATGTCTGTAACTCTTTTCTTGCATGTTTGTAGTTTGCATGGTAAGACAGTGAGTTAAGACTGTGTTTGCATGGTTTGTAAGCGTTCTTATTTTACTTCTTTTCATCTTTCACCCCTCTCCTATTTTCTCCGACTATTTTTCTGACTTGTCGGCAGTGGCCGGCGGATGATGATGGTGAGCCTTTTTTGTCTCTTTTTCTGAATGAATGTTAACCCACGAGTGATAAGTGTTCCTCCTTACTTAACCCCTTATTCTATTCTCTTCTCTTCTCTTAACCCCCTACTCTTTCCTTTCTCTCGGGCTAACCTTAGAGTGGATCTTAGGGTCTTTGTTAGCCTTAGCTTCTGTAGATCTGTAGATCTTTATTCCCCGAGGGAAGCGGGGTGGCTGGATGTAGGTAGAGTAGTACGGGCGCAAAAGGAGAGAGTGTAGTGCAATTGCAAATGTTGATCAATGTTGCAAAGGAAATGTTGGCACCGGTGCCATTCCCCCCTTGTTGCAAGGCACCACCCAAAGGGGTAGGGGGTTGATGGAAGAGCAACAAGGAGTTATACAACTTGGAGGCGGAGTTAACCCCCAAGTTGCAATGAATCCCGCTGAGGGAGACCTCTTTGTGGGAGAAGGTGGGACGGGCTCACCCCCAAAGGGGTATACCTAACCTAAGAGAGAGGAGAAGGAGAGAGAGGAAGAGAGGTGTTCGCTTGACAGGAGCCAAGCCTATATTAACACTTCAGCCGTGCGGCCGTTCTCTTATAGGTCCCATAATCAGCCAGACGGCTTAATCAGGGAGTGCCTCCAGGCACTATCAGCCAGTTGGCACAGTGTATACTTCGTTTTGGTGCGTACACACCCGTCTATACGCCCCATAAAATATTACGCACACATGATTATATGCGTCGGGTTCGACACCCGGTGGCGGGCGGCGCGTCATTCCACGATTGGTAGATAAATGGGTAACCAGGGTTCCCTAGCAGGGATCTCTCTCTCGCGCTTTCTCCCTCTCGCTCTCCCTCTCTCTCTCCCTCTTGCTCTCTCTCTCTCTCTCTCTCTCTCTCTCTCCCTCTCGCTCTCTCACTCCCTCTCGCTCGCTCTCTCACTCCCTCTCGCTCTCTCACTGCCTCTCGCTCTCTCTCTCTCTTATATATTTATATTATATATATATATATATATATATCCCGTTAAACCGTAGGTCTAGTCGGGGTGAAAAGTTTGGCGGTCGCCAGGATGAACAATTCGGGCCGAAGCCATCGAGAGCAAAGGTGAGCCGATGTATGTACAAATCTCTCTCTCTCTCTCTCTCCCTCTCTCGCTCTTATATATATATATATATTTTTTTTTTTTTTAACTGCAAACAACACACAGCATAATTAATGTAAAGAACGACGCTTGTGTAGAAGAGCGTTCCGCACAAGATGAGGAGAGAGAACGAAATGAAAAATGAGGTACCTCCCGGGAGGTACCTCATTTTTCATTTGTTCGTTCTCCCTCCTCATCTTGTGCGGAACGCTCTTCTACACAAGCGTCGTTCTTATATATATATACACACATCCCGTTAAAAAGTAGGTTTAGGGCTGGGTGAAAAGTTAGGCCTTTGCCAAAATGAACAACTCGGGCCGAAGCCATCGAAAGCAAAGGTGATCCTATATATGTACAAATCTCTCGCTCTCTCTCTCCCTCTTTCTCTCACCCTCTCTCTCTCGCTCTCTCTCTCTTCTCCCTCTCGCACTCTCTCTCTCCCTCTAAGTTAGATTGTAAACACCCTTCCACGAGTGGCTGTTTCATTGTTTCGAGGCATCATAAAGCTTAAACTTCACGAGCAATTGACTCGCAGTTTAGCGTTTCTCTCAAACATATGCGAATTGTGCCCGAATATATCTTCCAATATCACGAAAACCCTTCCTTTCCCGACAAACTAGGATATACAGGTGAGGTCCTATTACCCCGGTATGTGGGGAGTAGGGCTTAATGACCTTCATACACAGACGATTTTTCATTTATACGCATGTCATAAAAACTTTACAACTAGGAGGTTTGTCTGCGAATTCAAGGGTAATTAGTTTAAAAATATCTTCCAGTTTCTGGCGAAATATTTTTGAGCGGAATAAAACGGTTTACCGAGAACAACGTAGGCATCTTGTGAAAATAATATTTATCATTTACTACATAAATTACTAATTAGTACAAAAAGCACACACACACACACACCACACGCACACATACACACACATCAATTATATAAACAGAAACAATTCCCGCCAACGTTTGAAAGGAAGATCAGTTTACACGGTGCATGCCATCACCGGCTCTCGATCCCTGGTGGAGAGCAACTCGCTCCTCCACCAAACCATGCCTAGAGACAGGCCCCAACTTGACCTTCATGTGAAGAGAGACAAGTACGAGTTATCCTTCATCACCTATTTCAAAGAAACTCTTATTATTTTACACGTACGTACAACCGTCAGTCTGTTTAAAAGACGGTCGGTTAATGTAATTAAATTTCGTTTACAACCAAAAAACTAAATGAAACATCGTTACATCATTCTGTTAATTTAGACGATTTATTGGAATTAGTTTCATGAAATATACATTCGATAATATAAGAAATACAAACGAGGAATATATACATTAAAAATAATATATATATAGGGGTTAGACAAAATAATATGAACACCTTGATAAATGGCGGTTTATATTCTTAATATGGAGTTGGCCCTCCTTTAGCGGCAATAACAGCTGCAATGCGTCGGGGAATTGATTCATACAGCTTTTGGACAGTGGCTAGAGGAATCCTGAACCATTCTTCGAGCAAACCCTGCTCCAGTTCCTCCAAAGACGCCGCGGTGGGAATCGGCTTCTGACCTGCTGCTCCTGACACCACAGATGCTCGATAATGTTAAGATCCGGGGATTGTGGAGGCCAATCCAAGCGTTCTACTTCACTAACATGCTCTTCAAACCAGTTTTTAACGACCCCAGCGGTGTGGATTGGTGCATTATCATCCTGGAAGACGGCGCCGCCATTGGGAAAAAGCGTTTGGACCATGGGATGGACCTGGTCAGCCAATATTGACAGATAGACCTGGGCGTTAACCCTACCATGCAGTACTACAGCTGGGCCAAGAGTATTCCACGATATTGCTGCCCAAACCATCACAGATCCGCCTCCATGCTTAACGGTTGGGGTCAGGCAGTCGGGGTCATAAGCATCTTTAGGCTGTCTCCAGACGTAAACTCGACCGGAACATGGAAATAGCGTAAAGGAGGATTCGTCGGAGTAGACATTCTTCCACCGGTCCATTGACCAATTCTTATGGTCATTACACCATTTTCTGCGCCTCTCAATGTTGATGTGCGAAAGGAAGGGTTTGGCAATTGCAGCCCTACCATGGTATCCAGCTCCAAGGAGCTCGCGACGTACAGTTCTGGTCGATACCGGCCTTGCAAGATGCTGGTTAAGCTCTGCAGTCACTTTTGGTTCTTTGTCACAATGCGCTTTAGCACCCGGCGGTCTCGATCACACAGCTTCTTCTTGCGTCCACTATTGCATTTGTCGGTGCTTGTCTTTCCATGGTTTTGGTATGCAGACATGACCATAGAGACAGTTCCTCTGGATACATTGAACATCTGAGCGGTTTTCGTCACCGATGCACCAGCCATCCGCGCTCCGACAATTTGCCCTCTTTGGAAGTCTGACAGGTCTTTCATAACTGCTAATTCATAATTCACTCAGATCTGTAAAAACAACGTGAGGGTTATAACATGACGTATACACACTCTGTTACGCATTTGAATAGGTTTGCCAGTCATTTGACCGTTTACTTTGTGTCTGAGCAGTCCGTAAAGATAACCGGTGAAATCGGCGGGTGTTCATATTATTTTGTCTAACCCCCGTATATCTACAGCATATATATATATATATATATATATATATATATATAGGTATATATATATATATATATATTATATATTATATATATATATTATATATATATATATATATATATTATATATATATATATAATATATATAATATATCTATATATATATATATATATATATATATATATATATATATATATATATATATATAGATATGTATATATATATATATATATATATATATATATATATAGGTGTATAATTATATATATATATATAGGTGTAATTATATATATATATATAAATATATATATATATATATAATATATATAGGTGTGTGTGGGTGTATATATCTATATATATATATAGGTGTGTGTATATATATATATATATATATACTATGAAATAGGATCCCTCCTAAGGAGACGTAATTTTACATTTAGGATAAAAACGAAGACGTAGAGCAAGAAAGTCATTATATTTGGCTGCAGCCGACGTTTCGGGCAACTCTACCATTTTCAAGGCCTAATAAATAAAAAGCTAAAATTAATGCATGACAAAAAAAAAAATATACGAATGTCAAAAACAAACTAATTCATAGCACAGAATAAAACCACTTAAAGAATAAAAATTAAAAAGCGTAAACAACATAAGCAAAAAACAAAATTAAAATTATATACATGACAAATAACACATGATAAAGTAAAACTTTAAAACTAAAAACATTCAAACAAATTAGTTAAAAACTTCACTAATAAAAAGTTAAATGAAAAAACGCAAAAGTGCACGAAACATACCATGCTCACTTGACATCCTCAAACAACTGAGGCGAAAAGGAGACAGGGTCAAGGGAAAAACAGAAAAATTTAGTTGTAGGCATTCTAATTAATATAAAGGGGGTAACAGCTAGAATCAATATTTAAGCTGGAGTTCAGAAATTTAATGCACAAAGATTCATAAATACGGAGAGAGGACGGACATTTTAATGATTTAAGAATTTTAAAGTTATTAACGGAAATATCAACTTTACACTTAACAGAATGATTTCTAATGGCAGACTGTTCCTTTTTAGATAAAACTTTTCCTGTCCTATGGCTAATACCCATATGGGGGCAAAATCTAATTCTGTGCTATGAATTAGTTTGTTTTTGACATTCGTATATTTTTTTTTTTTGTCATGCATTAATTTTAGCTTTTTATTTATTAGGCCTTGAAAATGGGTAGAGTTGCCCGAAAACGTCGGCTGCAGCCAAATATAATGACTTTCTTGCTCTACGTCTTCGTTTTTATCCTATATCTATATATTATATATAATATATATATATATATATATATATATGTATATATATATATATAGTGATGGATCGAGTGGTCGGTTTTTCACAACCGCGGTTGCGGTTGTGTTTGCGGTTGTCGAATTTTTTTTCCAACCGCGGTTGCGGTTGCGGTTATCATATACTAGGAAAATGCGTAATTATTAACTGGATTTAGCCACTATAGTCGATTTAGCCACACTTGGTACATAATATATACTAAATAGTATTTATTTAGTAAATACCTTATGTTGAACACAAGTTTTGCAATACACCGCTACCGCTATTTGTGTGTTGCAAAACTTGTGTTCAACATAGGTATTACTAATAAATACTAGTTAAATGAAGTATATTCTAAACTTATATAGCTATTATGAAAGAATAGGTCAAATTAATTAAAACCATATTTTGCACTAAGTGTGTTACCAGGATGAGGACGAGGACCCATCGCACTGTTCATCCCACCTACACTTTTCCCCAGCCTCCACCCATTGGAAAGTTATGGATTATTATTCAATTGAAAACTGATGTCAAACTTAATGACAGGCAGTGTGAATTTCAAGAATAATATTTTTGCTGCATTTTCACCTTTCAAGCGGCAACGCCTCTCATCGTACAACGTTCCCGCTCCACTGAAGAGCTGCTCGCTTGGAATGCTACTTGAAGGGCAAGCAATATGTTCTTGCAATACAGCCAAGTTCTTTGTATTTTTCGTTCGTTATCTTTCCACCACTGAAGAGGATCATCGTCGGGAGCATTCTTTTTTCTTTGTGATAGTTGTCTAGAAGAACTCGCATCTTCTTGTTGATCCTTGGTGAACTTT
>JAJOZX010003224.1:0-215000 GCA_023014485.1 Bathynomus jamesi | reverse complement strand
ATTGCCCTATTGTTGTCTTCTGACCATTTGTTAGTGTCCCCCTCTGCTCGGCCTCTCTTCACACGGAGGTCAAGCTGTTGGCCCCGTCTCTATGCCTGGCTTGGTGTGGGAGCGAGCTGCTTTCTCCGCTGCACGTAACCAAGTACACCGGTTCATCTGGTACCGTCCTGTGCCAAGCACCTAGTCTTCTCTTGAAGATTTCAACTTTGTTTCCTGTAACGTTTCTGAGGTCCTTAGGAGGCTGGTTAAAAGTCTTGACCCCCTGACAACCAAGCTATTTTCCTTCAGTGTTGGAGAGGTTCCCTTATCAGGTCTTCAGTTTCGGAACGCTACATATTCTGCCTTTTCTATTGTCCAGCGTTGTTTGGTTGGTTATTGGGTTTAGTTTGAGGTTTGGTACCACTCGCCGATTTTTCTCTTTGTGTCTTTGATAATTTCGTTCGTAATATTGCCTTTGGTCGCGCTGAGAGACACTGACTGAGGTGCATTATGGCGGTATGGCGGGAGGGACCCGCGAATGTAAACACCTCCAAGTCGCGGTTAACTCCATGTCACGATCACGGATAAGTGCATGATGGTAACAATTAGTAGGTCATGTTAACTCAATTGACAGTGAATCACGGTTAACTGCATAAATAAACTGTGTGTGTGTGTGCCACGATGCGTTTCCGCGCGTCGTTCTCTCTTCACACGAAGGTTGAGTTGGTGGTCCCTGCCTCTAGGATTGGCTTGGTGAAGGAGTGAACCGCTCTCTCGCGCTCTCCACCGCACATAGTCATGTACACCCGGCTCATGTAGTCTAATATGCAGTCTAATTTCTTCATTTCTACCATATCTCAAGAGTTGAAATTTCTCGGTGTTAAATGCCCTATTGTTGTCTTCTAACCATTTGTTAGTGTCCCCCTCTGCTCGGCCTCTCTTCACACGGAGGCCTCTAGACCTGGCTTGGTGGAGGAGCGAGTTGCTCTCTTGCTCTCTTCACAGATAGCTGTAAGTTTGATTTGGTGTTAGCACTTCTTTAAATTAATTTGACCGAGTAATATGGCATTGGTGGAGTGCGTTTAGAAAATAGTTGCCAGATTCTCCATACGTAGTTACTGCACAGTTATTAGATCGCATAAGTTATCAAACAGGTAATTCCAGCTTATTTTAAATATAATAATAATTCTTAATAATGTGTATATACTGTATAGCGGATGATAAAGGTTATTCATTTCACTGTTTCAGATTGTGTAGGAAAATTCCGTGAACCATTAATAATAATAAAGCTTGATTGAAGCACCAACAGCCGCCTTATTTTGATGGTTGCTATAATAAACATTTCCTAGGTTGGGACGTTTTCGTAGGAAAAATCATGATGTGCGTGTGTATGTGTGTGTTACAATGTTTATTTAAATTGAAAACATGAATTGTTAAGAAGTTATTTTTAGATTTTTAAGATAGATCATATCTTCCGTTTATAGCGGTTAAACTGTACGTCTAGGGTGGGCTGAAAAGTTTGACCTTCGTCATATATATATAAATATGGGTGTGTGTGTGTTTTTCTCTTTCAGTGAACCTTCACACCATGGTTTAAAACTTTAATGAGTAACATGTTAACACCTTTCTGTAGGCATCTGGATTAATAAAATTAGCTACCAGGAATTTCATTAACATATAAATAGTGAATACGGTAGCTATGAGCTTTATGGAGAAAGAGCTTATCATCGTAATTAGTGGTGAATAGCGTATATTCTCAGCTTAAGTGTAGCGTTCAGTGCCCATTCATTTCGACGAAGATGCATTATTTTTAATGTGATTTAACAAACAGCTAAATTATCAATATCGGAAACGTAGTTTTTAATCCCAATCAAACTAAAGGTACTGTTTTACCCCTAGCCCCTTTTCCTTTCAAGGGTGTTAGTTTATCCAAGTTAATTGTAGGCGTATCAGACTCAGCCATAATTATGAAAAAAAATTAGGCGTAGAAATAGTGAAAGTGAAAGTGTGAGAGTGAACTTAAATACTCATAGTTAACGACTGAAAATCTGTGGGTGCTCTAATCAAAGAATGATTGCCCGATTGCACAGGTTTCTTCCAGAAATGAGGGAGAGAAATAGAGAGCGAGATTGAACCGTTCTAAACTGGAATATAGTTTTGAAAAATTAGGGGTAGAAGTAGTGAGTATTAAAAATTATTTTTATTAGCTACCCCTTAATTGATAGCTTCAGAGACCGGAAGTTCGTAAAGAAAATTCGATATAGAAAAAGTAAGACTAACAGCTAATTCAAATTTCGATTTCGGTGCTGATAAAATATAAAATGCTTTTGTGCCTATGTTTCTGGTGACGTGTTTTTCATTTATTAATTAGGTAAAACCGTGTACAATACTTGGCTAGTCTCTGGCCTGACTCTTGAAACTCGCTTCTTTTTTCTATTGAAAAACTGAGTTGTGGTCAATATTTCTTTTTTGTCATCGATGCGTGGTGTGTGAGCTCTCAAAGATTTGCTATATATATATATACAGGGTGTCCCAGGAGGAAATGTCAAGAATGCACCCTTTGACTCTTTGGGTATTTCTAAGTAGAAAGTATTATATCGACATGTGCCTGATTCGCAACCGTTACCGAGATACAGGCCTCTACATTTGGGTAACTAAAACATAATGAAAGCCGATCTTGATAATATTCCATGACATTTATTGATACATTGGCAACTGTGCAGATCCTCACATTATTTATTTACTTTATTTTTTTGTCTGGGGGTTCTTGAAGAGTAACGTTTATCAGCGGGGTAAGCCCGAAACTAGGGAGCAGTTGGTTGCACGTATACAGGATGCGTTCATAAACCTCAGAAATGAACTTCCGCGTTTTCCTTGGCAAGACTCGATGGATCGGAGGCTCGCCGCGTGCATTGAAGAAGGAGGGGGTCACTTTGAAACCATTCTGCAATAAGTGCAATAGTGTATTGTATGTTTGTACTTTTTGTAAACCACAAGTGTCATTAAATAGTATCTAAGATCGCCTTCTTATTATGTTTTAATTACCCAAATGTCGAGGCCTGTATCTCGGTAACGGTTGGGAATCAGACCCATATCGATATAATACTTTCTACTTAGAAATACCCAAAGAGTGAAATGGTGCATTCTTGACATTTCCTCCTGGGACACCCTGTACTGTGTATATATATATATATATATATATATATATATATATATATATATATATATTATTTTTAATGTATATATTCCTCGTTTGTATTTCTTATATTATCGAATGTATATTTCATGAAACTAATTCCAATAAATTGTCTAAATTAACAGAATGATGTAACGATGTTTTATTTAGTTTTTTGGTTGTAAACGAAATTTAATTATATCAACCGACCGTCTTTTAAACAGACTGACGGTTGTACGTACGTGTACAATAATAGAGTTTCTTGAAATACGTGATGAAGGATAACTCGTACTTGTCTCTCTTCACACGAAGGTCAAGTTGGGGCCCGTCTCTAGGCATGGTTTGGTGGAAGAGCGAGTTGCTCTCCACCAGGGATCGAGAGCCGGTGATGGCATGCACCGTGTAAACTGATCTTCCTTTCAAACGTTGGCGGGAATTGTTTCTGTTTATATAATTGATGTGTGTGTGTGTGTGTGTGTGTGTGTGTGTGTGTGTGTGTGCTTTTTGTACTAATTAGTAATTTATGTAGTAAATGATAAATATTATTTTCACAAGATGCCTACGTTGTTCTCGGTAAACCGTTTTATTCCGCTCAAAAATATTTCGCCAGAAACTGGAAGATATTTTTAAACTAATTACCCTTGAATTCGCAGACAAACCTCCTAGTTGTAAAGTTTTTATGACATGCGTATAAATGAAAAATCGTCTGTGTATGAAGGTCATTAAGCCCTACTCCCCATATACCGGGGTAATAGGACCTCACCTGTATATCCTCGTTTGTCGGGAAAGGAAGGATTTTCGTGATATTGGAAGATATATTCGGGTACAATTCGCATATGTTTGAGAGAAACGTTAAACTGCGAGTCAATTGCTCGTGAAGTTTAAGCTTTATGATGCCTCGAAACAATAAAACAGCCAACCGTGGAAGGGTGTTTACAATCCAACTTAGAGCGAGAGGGAGAGGGAGAGCGAGAGAGAGAGGGCGAAAGAGAGAGGGTGAGAGAGAGAGAGAGCGCGAGATTGGTACATATATAGGATCACCTTTGCTTTCGATGGATTTGGCCCGAATTGTTCATTCTGGCGAACGCCAAACTTTTCACCCAGCCCTAAACCTACTTTTAAACGGGAAGTGTGTGTGTGTGTATATATATATATATATATGTAAGAGAGAGAGTGACAGAGAGAGAGAGAGAGAGAGAGAGAGGGTAAAGAGAGAGAGGGAGAGACAGAGAGAGAGGGAGAGATTTGTACATATATAGGCTCACCTTTGCTTTCGATGGCTTCCGCCCGAATTGTTCATTTTGGCAAAGGCCAAACTTTTTATCCCGCCCTAGACCTACGGTTTAACGGATATATATATATATATATATATATATATATGTGTGTGTGTGTGTGTGTAAATATATAAGAGAGAGAGAGCGAGAGAGAGTGAGACAGCGAGAGGGAGAGGGATAGAGAGAGCGAGAGGGAGAGAGCGCGAGAGAGAGATCCCTGCTAGGGAACCCTGGTTACCCATTTATCTACCAAACGTGGAATGACGCGCCGCCACCGGGTCTCGAACCCGACGCATATAATCGTGTGTGCGTAATATTTTATGGGCGTATAGACGGGTCTGTACGCACCAAAACGAAGTATACACTGTGCCAACTGGCTGATAGTGTCTGGAGGCACTGGCTGATTAAGCCGACTGGCTGATTATGGGACCTATAAGACAACGGTCGCTCGGCTGGTCTTAATATGCGCTTGGCTCCTGTGAAGCGAACACCTCTCTTCCTCTCTCTCCTTCTCCTCTCTCTTAGGTTTGGTATTCCCCTTTGGTGGGGTGAGGCCGTCCCAACTTCTCCCACAAAGAGGTCTCCCTCAGCGGGAGTTCATTGCAACTTGGGGGATAGCTGCCTCCAAGTTGCATAACCCCTTGTTGCTCTTGCAACAACCCCCCCCATTTGGGGGTGGGTGCCTTGCAACAAGGGGGGTTGGCACTGGCACTAACATTTCCTTTGCAACATTGATCAACATTTGCAATTGCACTGCACTCTCTCCTTTTGCGCCCATGCTACTGATAGCGCTGTTCCTCAGGGTTTAGTGTTAGACCCATTGCTATTCATAATCTACATTAACGACATAGATGTAGGCTTGACCAGTAGCGTGTCAAAATTCGCGGACGATACTAAAATAGGCGGTAAAGTTTTTAACGTGGACGATAGAAATAGGCTCCAAGACGATGTAAATAGGATTATGGTGTGGCCGGATAAGTGGCAGATGTAATTTAACGTAGACAAATGTAACGTTTTGCATATAGGTTCTCGTAACAATAATTACACGTACACGATGGACGATAGACAGTTAGCGAATGTTGACGAGGAAGTAGATTTAGGCGTACTCGTATCTAAGGATTTAAAAGTTAGGAACTAATGCCTGGAGTCTTGCGCAAAAGCTAATAGGATGTTAGGCTTCAGAGTGCGTAATTTCGAATTTAAATCGAAGAATATTATATTGCCCCTTTACAAGTCCCTAGTCATGCCTCACTTAGAATATGCCGTTCAGTTTTGGTGCCCGTGTTTACGTGAGGGTATTGATAGGTTGGAAAGGGTTCAGCGACGCGCCACGAAATTAACTCCGTCACTACGCAACTGTCTTACGAAGATAGGATGAAAGAGTTAGACTTGCATTCACTCGAGACTAGGAGATTAAGTGGGGAGCTTATTGAAGTTTTCACAATCGTTAATAAATCGATAACCTAAATTTTGAGAAATTATTCATTTTCGATAATAGCAATACTCGTAATAACGGATTTAAATTACGTGGTAGATGTTTCATTACTAACATCGCTAAAAACATTTTTACGTTTTAAGTAATTGATAAATGGAATAATCTTCCAGTGTCCGTCGTGAACTCTACCAGCGTTAATATGTTTAAAAACCGTTTAGATAGCATCCTAAAAATATTAACGTCGTTTAACCCTTTAACGCCGAACATTTTTGTAGGGTTAAGTCTAAATGCGTGTATTCGAAACGGTACGTATTCGACCCAGTCGGCGTTAGAGGGTTAAAATAATAAAACAATTAGCAACAGGAGTTCTGGTGGTGACAGTCAAAGTTTGAGTCTGTTTACGATAATGCCAGCTTGTGACATGCCAGCGTTAAATCTATATTATTAAAAAAAAAAAAACTAACACGAACTTAGCGTAAACTAACCCATTTTTTGTTATACTCTTTATACTTTTTTTTTGGTTCTTTTCTCATCCTCTCTTTACTTGCATGTCTGTAGTTTGCATGGTATGACAGTGATTCTTTGAGTTAAGATTGTGTTTGCATGGTTTGTAAGCGTTCTAATGTAAAACGTTGCATATCTGTAGAAACAATGTTAAAGAAAAGTATTCTATGCGCAACAAGACACAAACGAAAGTTACGGAAAAGAAAGATTTAGGTATTATTGTTACCGACACTCTTAAACCGAATAAACTGGGTAGCTCATTTGAATTTAAGTCCGATAAAACAATGCTAACATTATATAATTCCTTAGTATGTCCCTACCAAGAATACTGCATTCAGTTTTGGTCCCCATATTTACAGCAGGACAGAGACAGAATGGAAAGAGTGTAGCGACAGGCTACTAAGCAGTGATGTAGTCGAGACCACCAAGTCCGAGACTGAGACCGAGACCGAGACCTGATCCTGTGAGACCAAGATCGAGACCGAGATCAAAGGTTCGAGATCGAGATCTACCTTCCGAGATCGAGACCCTTAAAATTCGAGACCGAGATCGAGATCGAGACCAACTAACCTAAAAAAATCCAGACCCACCCCCCCCGCAAGACGAACGTGGCAACTCAAAACAGGGTGACTGATTAGTGAATACCTAGAGTCCCTTACTTTTACAAACTTTCATAAACATTCTGAATTGTGTCTGTTCAACCAAGCCACCATCATGAGTATGCCGATAACATGTATTTTTCATTACGGTCTCGAGAGGTCTCGAAAGGTCTCGGGGAGAAAAACCGAGACCGCGTCTGTCGAGACCGAGATCTAAATAGCGGAGACCGAGATCGAGATCGAGATCTGCAAATTGGGTCTCGAGATCGGTCTCGAGACCGAGACCGATCTCGAGACCTACATCACTGCTACTAAGACTTGGAAACAAATCATAGGCTGCCTGTTTAGAAACGTTAAATTTATTCTCACTTGTAAAATGACGGATTCGAGGAGATTTAACCCTTTCACTACGGGCATAGCTTTGAAGCGAATTATATGAATTCGAACTATTGAAATCGAATTATAATACATATATTCCCCATTTTCAACCACAGAGGGTGGAAAGAGAGAGATATACCCTTGGTTTATAAACTACACCCAGAGTTCAGAAAAGATTAGGACTTGGTTTATTTACCACACCCGGATCTGAGCGCAAATTGGACGTGTAGTTTTATGTCACACCCGGAGCGAAATTTTTTTAAAGTGATTAAAGGTTTTGATAACGTCGACGCCGAAAAATATTTCACCTTCAAAAATGCAGATGGTCTGAAATTAGTCGGTAAACATTTGTGGAATTGATTGCCAGCCAGAGTAGTTCAAAGTAATTCGGTAGAGTCCTTTAAAAACAGACTCGATACTTATACTGCCTTAAACGCCCAGTTAGAAGCATTTGTTAGCGCATGATAGTATTGTAGAATTTTCAGTCGCATTCTCTCCTCTTTGTTTTAAAATTTTCATTTATCTTTAATTAAATTTCCTTAGTTTCTTTCAACCTCCCTTCTTTGCTTTGCTTTAAAATTTCACTTGTCATTAAATTTTAACCCTCTTCCTTAAACAGACAGCCTCGTAGGAACCAGCCGGTCTGTTGCTGTTTGGTGTCCTTTGTATTCTTCTGTATACTCCATGAGATCACAAAATCGGGGCTTACAACTACTCAGGATTACATTATAAACCTTTCAAATTTTCCATGTGATGATTCCTTATTTCACGAAGGTCAAGCTTGTTGCCCCTCCTCTTGCTTGTTGCTCCACCTATATATGATATATACCTCGTACACCTCGTAGTGGTTCCGTGCTTTGGTCTCTCCTTACACGAAGGTCAAGCTGGTGGCCCCGCTTCTAGGCCTGGCTTATGGAGGAGCGAGTTGCTCTCTTGCGATCTCTACCGCACATAGCCAGGTACACCTGGCTCATCTGGTACCGTCCTGAGTCAGGCATCTAGTCTTTTGAAGACTTCATCTTTGACCCCTGTCATGTTCTTGAGGTCCTTTGGAAGCTGGTTAAAAAGTCTTGGCCCCCCCTGAAAACCAAGCTGTTTTCGTTCAGCGTTGCGGTCCCTTGTCGGGCCTTTAGTTTGGGAACACTGCACATTCTGCCTTTCCTGTTCTCCAGTGTTTGGGTGGTAACTGGGTTTAGTTTGAGGTTTGGTACCAGTTTTTCGATCATTTTCCATGTATATATTATGGTGCACCTCTCTCTCCTTCTTTCCAGGGAGTACAGATTTAGTTTACATAGTCTTTCCCAGTAATTGAGTTCTTTGCATCCATCGATCTTGGCTGTGAAATGTTTATCGCGATCTGATTTTGTGTTTCAAATTTCGCATCATCGGTCATTATAACCCCTAAATCTATTAGTCAAGTAGTTTAACAAAATGAAGGGGGACATTCCGGACGAAAGCACCAACTTTTTTCTGACACTTTATTAGGTCATATTATTCAGCTTTTTTATTGGAACCAAAAAATCTGACATGGATGGAGCTTCCATTTGGCCCATTGCAATACTGACCCTAATTTTGGCATGAAATTACATCTAAAAGGCATCAGATTTTCCAATCTTCCTATATAGTAGAATTAGGATACAAGATTGTCAATCCTGTGTATGTTGAATATAAAAACACTGTAATTCAGTATATTTAGAATACAAAACACACTAATTTGATATATCACCATATTAAACAGCTAAACAAAAAATAAAAACATCATCATGTATGTAGAATATAAAAACACTTCAATTTAAAACTTACAGCGAGTTCAGTTATATGTCACATTTGCAGCTACAAAGCTCTGTGCATTTCCAGTGTGTCTTCTTGCTCGAACACCTTGCATCACAGCCACTCACGCTTTTGCACCCACACTTCACCAGTTCACTGCATGCTTTGGAGGCCATCGGTAGTGTGCTCCACACAGGAGGCCAGGACTTGCTCTCTCTGTCAAATGTCCATCCCCACCCTTCTGGAATAGGAGTCTGCTGCTGGGCCAGTTCACATGTCCACATTCCAGCCTCGAGTGTTGCAACAAAGCCTCCTGAGTCGGTGGAATGTTCTCCATCGTTTTGCTCTTTTTGCAGAACAACTCCCTCCGTGCCTCATTGACAGATTCCAGAGTGTTTGTCTTGTCAGAGATGACGACTGTGAAGCGTTCCAGTAGTTGGAAGTGTTGGGAGTCCACGGTCAGTGGGGTGTGCGAATTTGCTGCCATGTAGTTAAATGCCTGGGTGACCTCAGGGTAGGAATTCCAGGCTTTCCATGTTGACGTCTTCCCCTTTCCATAGAATGCTGAGGATGTGTCACACCCTGTGAAACTGTAGAACTTGTCTTTGCCCAGAGCATGGCAGATGGCATTGATATGTAGGTACATGAAGTTCTTGCCAGTGCCAAAGGCAACCCAGATGTCTGCAAGTGGATATTTGGCGACGATGGCGTGGAATTTGCCGATGAAGATGATGACTACGTCAGTGTCCACAGTGCGCACCAAGCAGATCTTAGAACCACTCCCTATGGCATCTTGCAAGTGAATCAGTATTCTTGTATCTGCTTCCTCATGGTCACACTTCGGCATGCAGTGGCTGGTGCCTTTGCTGACAACTGTGCTGCTAGATGTGATGAAGATCTGCTTGCCTTCTGGGTATTCGGTGGATGCAACCGTGCTGGAGAGGAATGTGAAGAGTTCTTGCTTATTGGTGGGGTCACGCAGGAAATCTGGCCAGTTCCCTGGAACCTTATTTCGATCGGCGACCTTCCTCCTGATGCTTTTGCCGCGTTTCTCCCTGGTTGACTCTTTGATGCTGCTGGATACATAGGTGTCCCAGACCATGTCAACTCTTGCAGAGGTCTCCAACTGCTCCATGATGTGGGGAAGAAAGACACCACTGGCATATTCATCAAACGTGGTGATGTTGGTGATTGGCAGGAGGTGCACCACAGCAGCACCATCAAGTATTTATATATCGAAGGACCTAGGAGGTTCAGACTGTGGCTCATCTGTCTCGTGGGTGAGAATGCTCAGTAGATCCGACTTCTTCCCCTGTCGTAGCTCACCTCTATCAGAGAGAGATGGAGGATGTGGATGATTTTCATGCTCGAAGAAGGTACCCATGTCTCCATTCCTCTGCTGCATGACTATGTATAATCTGGAGAAGAGTGTCACATCATTCTTCAGCAGTGAGATCTGCCCTGCCTGCTTGGTCTTTGACTTGGGTGTTGGACAACTAAACAGAGGCAGGGAGTTCTTCTTGATGGGCTCATGGATAGAGCGTTTGCAGTCAGTTAGCAATGACTGACGGTAAGTATTGTATTGCTCCCTGCCCACTGCTTCCACGGTACGGACTGCGTTGACAACAGACTCGTCGATGACATTCCATGTGTCCATTGTGAAAAGTTGAAGGCCGTCATCTAGGAAAGGATTGCTCATCTCGGAGATAGCCTGAACCAGACCCAGTGTTTGCTCTTTGAATGTCTTCTGTGTTGACAGTCCATCTTGGTGTTGTTGATTTTCTTCTGAGGTGTACTCCTCCTCAAACTCTTGGAGAAGTCGTGCTTGCTCAGGTCCAGCTATCATCCACTTCTTGAAAGCTGAAGGATTCTCAGTCAGTCCCACTGCACCCCCTTCACCCTTCACCAGCTCAGTGTTCTGCTCATGAGGCTGGTCGATTGGTATGGATGAGAATCGCTTGGGTGTCTTTGAAACCACCCAGTGGCCGTTTTCTTCGAATTCCTCTTGGATGGCTGTAGGTAGGCTCTCCATGTCCCGTAGATGCACGGGAATCCACCTGGCATAGTTGTCATGGTCAAGGGCAAAGAACCACCCAACCAAAGCCTTGAGTGATTCCACATACAGGGGGAAGTCTCGTTCTCGGTGGGCCCGCATGAAGATCAGACCAAAGATTTCCATCTTGAGAATGGTATCCCAGTACTGAAATGTTGGACTCTTGCTGATCATATCTTGTCTCCACGTTTCTTTGGCCTTATCATGCGGTCCTTCAGGCATAGTGTGTGCGAAGCATCCTGCTGGAGCTTGGCCAGGGCCAGAGCACTCACGTGGTGGACATGTCTTGTCCTGGTGAGGTGGGATGCCTTGAGGAAGGAGTCAGTTGTGCCAGAGGAGGCGATGTCTGTTTGGGTCAGTTCAGTGGTACACCCAGAGGCCTCCAAGTAGTCCCTGAATGTTTTCCCCATTGCCATCTCAATGTGCAGACCACCGAACATGATTACGTACGTGTCCTCACCATGTGTTTGAGGCCAGTTCCACTGAACAAACTTGGCCAGTGCATACAGTGGTGCATCCAAAGTAATCACTGGAATTTGTCCAGGATTCAGGAACTGAGTGGCTTCGCGCTGTACATTCATCCCATGCTTGATCATGGTAGCTGAAGCAGCCTTCTCATACAAGAGTGGCAAGAGTTGTGTGAGAGCGGGTTGTGAATCGTCAGAGATGTGGTCTTGATGACTGGCATGGTAGGTTGACCAGGCCACAGCATCTCCCTTGGTTATCTCCTCCTCCTCGATCAGCTTGATAGCATGCTCCAGCCAACATTTCTCTTTCTCTCGTGCTCCCTCCAGACTTCCTTCCACAGCTTTGACAGCATTGGATGTCTTGGGTACAGCCACACTTTCTATCTTGAGTGCAACAGCGGGCACAGTGGTGAAGCGGTCAGGTAACAAATGGTTCTTCTTTGTTTCTGAAGAGGACACCCGTATCCCATCCTGATACTTCAAGTAGAAGTACCCGATCATAGCTTACACTCAAGCCCAAAGTGTACAGCTGTGTTATCAACTTCTTGAACCTGGTTTGCGTGTGAACATTTAGTCCAAGGTAGAGGGGCAAGGGTGGTTCATGCTCCAACGAATGTCGAGACATGGCAGTTGCAGCAGCCGCTCCCTTCATGGCAGTTGGAGCCCTCTTCTTGCAATTAAACAGGATCATTTGCGAGACCGTGAGGCATGACTGGAAGTCTGCAGAATCCTGGTCCTTGAGGTCGGCTCCTTTCAGAAGCATAGCTATCAGGGATTTGAGAGTTGTGGTGACTGAGTCCTGCTGGCATCCAGATGGGAATGAAGCATCGAAGTTGAACCCTTTAGAACGGAAGATTTTGTCACGCACAATTCTGGCAGCTTTCGTCAGAATCACTGCATCCCCCTCATAGTCAGACTTCAAAGTGTCCTTGAGCAGTTCCTGCACGCCTTGTTCGAAGACAAGTATTACATTCTGCCATCACTTTGCTCTTGTGCTTGTGGAAAGTACTTCAGAACTTGTTCCTTGAAGTGAACCTTGTTGATCTCTCTACCAATACCAAGGTCGGTCAGGCAATTTTCATAGAGCTGACGCAACGAGAAGAACTTGAAACAGAAGGTTCCATCCTCTACAAAGTTCTCAACATGTGTGATGAGCTCAACAAAAGCTCTGGCTTTCAGTTTCTTCTCTTCCACGTCAGTTTGTTAGTCTTGACTTCTCCTCAGAAAGGAACGATGGCGATTTCGCAGTCCAGTCAAGCAAGCAAGGCGATACTTTCCATCAATGGCAAAGAGTCACCACCTTCAATCCTGGTCAGTAAATCTGTTTCGTGCAGATCTGCGGCCATGGTTCTTATGTTGCTGTCTGCCTGAAGAATTGTAAAGTCATGGAGTTGCCCATCGCATTTGTTGCAGAATATGCACTTATTCTTCTTTATGGGCATGCGGTGTCGACGTCGTTTGGCTGCAGCATCACTCTCAGTATTGCCGGCTCTCTCCCTCTTCCTTGCTCTTTTCAGTTTCTCTACACTGAACTTCATATGACATGTTTTGTGCCACTGTGCACAGTGCTGAATAAACTGGGCCTTGTCCATGTCCTCACTAAACTTGAGTGGGACCGGGAGTCTCTAACTGCCTGAATTCACTGACATTGTCCAGAAAGGTTCTGAATGCCTCTGAGCTCTCCCTGTGTTGACGCACATTAAAGGAGCAGGGGAGTGTTTCAGAGGTTGTCTGCTGACATATTACACACATAGTCCAGTCCATTGTGCGCAACTGCAAGGGTCCTCATGCATAGTCTGTAATACAAAGAAGCATTTGTCAGAATTTGTCATCCTTACCGACTATAACAAATGTAGGAAAAAAATCTGTAAACCAAAAAATAAATATTTTTTTTCAGTCTACATGTTTGAATGTTGCTGCTGCCAAGCAATATGCGTAGTATTATAACATTCTACAACAGTACTTGAGCTCTCAGAGCCAATATCTTTATTTCAAACTGAAAAACTGATTTTTTTCCTGGTTTTCGTCCACCCATTTTTGAAAAATCGCTGATACAGGCTCCAGCAAGCTCAGATTATTTGGTTTCAATAAAAATAAAATTTATACCACACAGTGTCAGGAAAAAAATGGTGCTGTTGTCCGGCATGTCCCTATATTGTTAAAATGTGGTCCTAAGCTTCCTGACTTTATCGCTTTCATGCTTCTCTGAATTTCCTGTCTCTGGGGCATAATATACACTCTATTTAGGTTCCTCATTTCTACCATATCTCAAAAGCTGAAATTTCTCGGTGTTAAATGTCATGTTGTTCTCTTCTGATCATTTGTATATTCTATTCGTGTCCCTCTACAAGGCCTCCACCCATTTTACATCGCTGATTTTTCTGCTGAGCTTTGTGTCGCCTGCAAATGATGTTACTATACTATTGCTGTTTACTTCATTGTCTATGTCTGTTAGCATGATAATGAAAAGGACCGGAGCCAATACTGTTCTTTGTGGTACTGAGCTGCGTAGTTCTGACTCGAGTTCCGACTTTCAATTTTAATGACCTGTATACGTTCTCTGAGGAAGGTGTAGATCCATTTTCCAACTTTGCCTGTTATTCCCATACGTTTCATTTTATCCGCTATTATATCATGATCACATATCATATATATATATATATATATATATTAGGGTGTCCCAATTTGTTTTCT
Source organism: Bathynomus jamesi (assembly GCA_023014485.1). Taxonomy (NCBI): domain Eukaryota; kingdom Metazoa; phylum Arthropoda; class Malacostraca; order Isopoda; family Cirolanidae; genus Bathynomus; species Bathynomus jamesi. The sequence continues at coordinate 200,672 of JAJOZX010003224.1, read as the reverse complement.
TAAGACGACCTGACCACTCGTGTCATGCCCGGATGTGGTTTGGGCTAAAGCATTGGCTGTGTGATTTTCAACTCGATCAGATGATATTTAGAGGTCCCGACGTTTGATGACTTTTTTTTGGTTTTCAGAATTGATCATTATGGCGTTGACAAGATCAAACATCAAGTTGTGGCTTCTTGAGAGGTCTCCGATAGCAGAGCTGGCTAAATCTCGATTACCAAGTAATATGGACGTGTTGCTCCTTTTCTTCTACCATCACCGCGACCAAAAGAAGACAGATTCCAACAGTGTCAAGGCTGTAATATCGGCTGTATTAGAAATCTGGGCTAGAGCCAACTCGAATCTGGCAACAACCTCCGTTCATGCTTCGACTAAACTGAAAGCTTTGGTTCAGAGGTATCGAAATTTGCATAAAAACAAGAACAAGACTGGAATGACTTACAATATGCAGCGGGATGTATTCTTGGCTGATATGGAGGATATTTTTGATGTCGCCCGCTCAGACGTTCTGGATCGGGGAGATATCCCTCTTGAAGACAAGGAATTCCTCATTTCCCAAAGGGCAGATCGACATACGAGTTACATGGGAGGTGAAGATAGAAAATATAATGCAGCCACAATGAAAAGACAGGAAAGGGAAAGAGCTCTTGAGCGGGCACACTGGCGTCAAACGGAGGAGGCTCTAGCTGTAGGAGTCACAGAAGAGGCTACCGACAGCAGTTCTAGCACATCGTCAGCTGACAGTGGAAACGAAGCCGTCACTTGTGGACTTAAACCTTCGAAAGCTCCCAAACATGACAGACTAAAAGAAAGTCTGAGTGATCTTGACCTGGCAGCAACTTGGGATCGCGAGGGCCTTTCTGTTCGACAGGCAACATCAGCGTTTGCTGCGACTGCAAAATCCCTAGCTCTCGGTCCTGACAGTGTTCCATCAAAGAGCACGGTTCACCGCTTCCGACAAAAGGCCCGTACAATGATAGGGACCAATGTTATTGGCCACCTCGAGCAGCTTCCACCTCGACTGCAGATCCACTGGGACACAAAGATACTCACTGACATCGAACAGGAGGGTAAGTCAGTCGATCGGATTGCTGTTGTGGTGACTGGGGATGGTGTGGAAGAGCTATTAGGAGCACCGAAAATAATAGACGGCACAGGACAGCAAATGGCAAGCGCAGTCCATCAAGCGCTCACCCTAGTCGGAATTGAGGACAAGATCATAGGCATGGTGTTTGACACGACGGCATCAAACACAGGGATAGTGCAAGGTGCGTGTGCGCGTTTGGAAGCGGCATTGGGAAGATCTCTTTTATGGTTTGCTTGCCGTCATCACGTTCACGAAGTGATTCTCAAGGATGTCTTCGTCGTGTGCCTAGGAACACCACCAAGTCCTCAAATCCCACTTTTCAGGAGATTCAAGGAGGCCTGGCCATCAATGAACCACTGTCAGTTGGATGCATTTGACAAGGACGAGGTGGCTAAAGCCTTCATAAATGACAATGCTCGCCTTTCACAAATGCGACTTGAGGTAATAGACTATCTCCGCGATGCCCTAAGAAGTGGTAATCATCCTCGAGAGGATTATGAAGAACTTCTTCGACTGAGCCTCTTGTACCTCGGAGACGACGTAGGACGTTACAAGCTTCGGCCTCCAGAGGCTTACCATCAGGCCAGATGGATGGCCAAAGGTATTTACTGCCTGAAAATAGCATTACTGCAGTCCCAGTTCTCCGAACTTCGTCTCCAAGAACTGCAAGGGGTTCGCCGTATGGCTCTCTTCGTGAGCCTTGTATACGTGCGTCACTGGCACGAGGCTCCCATCGCCATCAAATCTCCCAAAAATGACGTTAGGCTGTGCAATCTTCTTGTAGGTTACCCTGACAAGGACGTTGGAAACACAGTTTACCGGGCTGTGCTCCGTCATCTGTGGTATATCTCGGAGGACTTAATCTGTCTTGCACTGTTTGATGACAGAGTTGACGACAATGAAAAGCGTAACATGACGGCTAACCTGAAAAAGCGCCCAGGGAAAGGACTCAAACGGGTCCAAGGCAAGGGACTGCAAGTGGATGGCCGTTTAAGTCCGTGGGTGACGAGTCGATCCACCACACTCTTCCAGTTTCTCCAAGTTGAGCCCACGTTCCTCACCAAAGACCCTGAAACATGGCCTACTGACGAAAAACTACCGTCTGGCAAAGAGCCGACTGCAGAACTGATGGTGGTCAATGATGCAGCAGAGCGAGGCATCGCCCTCATTGAGAAATACACAAGCAAACCTCTGTGCCGTGATGAAGAAGACCTCCAGTTCCTCCTTCGAACTGTCCACTCACACCGACGGAATGTGAGCCGGAAGGGAACAAAAACGGATCTCATGAAACACTTGTTTAGTTAAAATGCATAAATGTGATGCTTTGAAATTGTTGTTTGTGTGTTAAGATTAAAATACATGTTTATTTTGTATAATCATCTTTGTGATGGAACTTTTGAGAGAAATATTTCAGTTAATTTGCCTTTCAGTTAAGAGGAGAAATAAAGTGTTCAAAGTTCGAGACCTTTAAATTTCCTTCGATCTCTGAAATTTTACAGGAAGACTTCTAATGGGAAATATCAAAAGAGCGCAACACGAGCGGATTTGTATCCCGAAAAAACATTTGGCCCCCTATGAGTTTGGGACACCCTAATATATATATATATATATATATATATATATATATATATATATATATATATATATATATAGGGCGTCTCACAAGTCGCGCACCATAGGCTTTATTCAGACTTCCGAGGTTTGAGTCGAAATGGTTTATAAATGATGTTTAATTACAATATATGTTCGATAATGTTCGAATAATAAAATTAATAGTATGTACAATTAATCAAAAAGCTATTAATTTTATTATTCGAACATTATCGAACATATATTGTAACTAGGCTTACCATACGTCCCGATTTGACCGGGACAGTCTCGGTTTTGAGCTCTTGTCCCGGCGTCCTGGCCGGTTTGTAATTCTGTCCCGGTTTATAATTGTTACAATTATAAACAGGGACAGAATTACAAGCCGGCCGGGACGCCGGAACAAGAGCTCAAAACCGGGACTGTCCCAGTCAAATCGGGACGTATGGTAAGCCTAATTGTAACTAAACATCACTTATAAACCATTTCGACTCGTTAACTTCGTAAGTCTGAATAAAGCCTATGGTGCGCGACTTCTGAGACACCCTGTATATATATTATATATTCATCGATGCATTTATAGTGTTAGTGCAAGTAAGAAGGGTTAAACGTTTTTACACAGAGCATCATTCCACCCATACGCCCATTTCAGGGTACGAGAAGCTCGCAGTAGCATTGCCAAGCAAATAATGGGTGAAAGTACTGACAACGCTTCTGTACGTGATTGATCACTACTGAAAACAAAAATGCTCTCTGTTAGCCTAGTCAAAAGAACATCCATATTCACATCCACGCTCAGAGAGCGTTCTCTATAGACCGTCCTACAGAGAGGGAACATATAGCTAGATGGAAGCCATTGTTCCTCGAAACTAAAAAGAGGAAACGATACGAGTGGTCCCATTTCACTGACATCCCTGGTGAATTAGTTTGCAATTTTTCTATCCTGAATGACATAGAGCAGACTGTACAATACCCTACTCGTATCCCCGATCGCCTTGGAGATAGGCCTATCGTTCTGGATTTATTTCTCACTACTGATCCTTCTTCTTACTCTGTCAGACTTTTTTAACTGTTGGCTTCCTCCGACAACAAACTTATATTTGTTTCCTGACCTACCGCTCCAAATCGGCCTTTGGATCTTCAAGAAAAGACGCCTTTGCCACCTTGACGCTGCTGACTGAGAGGCCCTAAGGCCTACTCTCTCTGATTTCCCACGGAATGATTACTGCTTCCGTGGCCGGGGTCCCTTCGAGTGTGCTGAGAGAATCACGCAGGTAATCACTCGAGCTTCGAGGCGTACATTCCATATTCTGATAATAAAAACCCACTCTAATATCCACTCTAATGCCTTCAGAAGTTGTAATACTAATAATGCAATTTTTTATCACGCCAGCCAAAATGATCATGCTATAGATTGGGAATCAAGTAAGTTACTTTATAAATACAATAATTATGTCAAATGAAAAATAAGAGAATCTATATGGAGAGAACAAGTGGATAATTTTAATTTGTGCGAAGGTACTTATAAGCTGGACCCTCTAATGAGATTCTTGCTCAAACAATCCCTTACGGCGTCGGGTGAACGGGTTCTAACCTAAGTGTGAATTTCTTAAAGGTCTCTGGATTGTTTCCTTACTCGCTTTTGGTTCATTCGTTTTTTCGGTAAAATGTAAATGGAATAAAAAACGTAATAGTAATAAATATAAATGTAATAATAAAAGTAATAAATGTGGAAATAAATGTAAATGCAATAATAATAAATGTAATAATAAAGGTAATAAAATAAATGTAATAATAAGTGTAAAGGTAATAATAATAAATGTTAAAAACGTAAATATAATAATAAATGCAATAATAAATGCAGTAATTATGTCAAAATAATAGAATCCGTATGTATAGAACAAGGAGATAGTTTTAAATTTGTGCGAATGTACTTATAAGCGGGACCCTTTAATAAAATGCCCTTCCGGTATCGGGAGAATGGGATCTAACCTAGGTGCGAATTTCTTAATGGTCCCTGGACTGTTTTCCCTCTTGTTTTTGGTTCATTCGTTTTTCTGTATCCACCCGAAGAGGATGCCAGTGGGCATCGAAACTGTTGTGGAAATAAACTCTGTCTATTAGAGTGGGTTTTTATTATCATATTTTGACCTTCACGTAGAAAAGTGAGGTTTTTTGCATTTATTCCATATTCTATTCCTACTACGAATGCAAAAAACTTTGGTTTAACTTTACTTGTTCTAATGTTATCCGCAACAGAGAGGAGGCTTTCAGAAGGTACTGTCACCATCCAACTCCTGACTCTCACTTAGCTTATTTCTGCCCGGAATCGTGCAAAAATCCGTTCTTCGACTCGCCAAAAATTCCTTCATCCAACAAAAATGTGAAAACCTATCCAATTCTAATTATTCTCGCTCTTTCTAGCACCTAGCTAAGAACCTCTCCAACGACTTTACTACTTCTTCTTTCCCTCTTCTTTTTCATTCGACTGCTCAGTTGCGTTTCTTCTCCTCATAAAGCTGAACTCTTCGCTCAAACTTTCACCTCCAACTGAACCATGGACGATTCCATAGTAAATAGCGGGAATAGCTTGCCAGTAGAAATAATTAGTAGCACGTCTATAAACATGTTTAAAAATCGATTAGACGCATATGTTGATAGATTGGGTATAGTTTAAGGTAGTAAAATTAAGGTTTTTGTGGTTCGGAACCCACGTAAAATTGTAGGGCCCCCAGCCATCACGGAGGACATGCGCAATACACAATTACAAACACAGTTAAGTAGACCAACCATGAGTGGATCTTAGGGTCTTTGTTGGTCTGAAACATTATAATATCTCCTCTTCCCTCTGACTTAATTATGTCAGAAATTAGAAACTCTTCCAAATATGGTTTTTCGGCACTATCTGGTCTCAACTCTAAGAAGGCGTACGGTCCTGATGGTGTTCCTCCTGTTGTCAAGAACTGTGCTTCACTGCTGACACCGTCCCTAGTAAAACTCTTTCATCTTTGTATTTCATCTAGTACGGTCTTTTCCTTCCTACTGAAGTTAGTTTTCATTCAGCCTATCCGAAAGAAGGGGGACCGTTCTCAACTCTCCAACTATCGTCCATTTACTTTGATTTCTTGTCTTTCTAAAGTTTCTGAATCCACCCTTAATAGGACGATTCTTAAACGCCTCTCTTCTCACAATCTTCTTTCAGATCGTCAGTATGGGTTTCGCAATGGATGCTCGACTGGCGATCTTCTTGCATATCTCTGACTCTTGATCATCCTCTTTTTGGGATTTCAGTGAAACGTTTGCTATTTCGATAGACATAAGATTATCAAAAGCTTTTAATAGCGTCTGGCACAAATCCTTAATTTCCAAACTGTTCTCCTTCGGTTTCTATCCTTCTATCTGTGCCTTCATCACTAATTTCATTTCTGGCCGATCTATAGCTGCGGTTGTTGATGGTTGTTATTCTTCTACTACAACTATTAATAGTGGTGTTCCTCAGGGCTCTGCCCTGTCCCCCACTCTTTTCCTTTTATTTATCAACGATCTATTAAGTCACACTCCCTGTCCCATCCACTCCTATGCCGATGATTTCTCTCTTCACTTCTCCACCCGCTTCACAAAGCGTCTCTCTCAACAGTCACTCTATGCTTCGGTAGGACAGCTATGGTGCACTTCACCTCTGATCTTTCTATCTCTGATTGGGGCAGAGAAAACCTTGTGGCTTTCAATGCCTCAAAAACTCAATTCTTTCATCTATCTACTCGTCACAATCTTCCACTCGGCTATTCCCTTACCTTCAACAATATACAACTCAGTCCTTCCTCTTCTCTTAACATTCTTAGAGTTTCCTTTTCTCGTGATATTTCGTGGAAAGATCACATATACTCTCTTTCCAAAACAGCTTCTAAGAGGTTATGTGTGCTGTTCCCGGCTCAGCAGTTTCTTCACTCCCACTCAGTTTCTCTCTCTGTGCAGGGATCTTGTTCGCTCCTGTATGGAGTACGCTTCTCATGTGTGGGGGGTTGCTGAACCCACACAGCCGTATTTGACCGAGTGGAATCAAAGGCTTTTTGTTTCATCAATTCCCCGCCTCTTACTCACTGTCTTCAATCCCTTTTTCTTCCCCGCAATGTTGCCTCTCTCTCTTTACTGTCGCTATTATAACGTACACTGCTCTTCTGAACTCTCTAACTGCATATCTCCTCCTTTAAGGAGAGCACACAGTACCACACTTTCCACACATTCTCATTCCTTTTCTGTCCAACTCTCTAACGCAAGGATTAATCTGTATTTCCAATCTTTTATCTGCTCAACCGGTGAACTCTGGAACAATCTTCCTCAATCCATCTTTCCCTCTGTGTATGACCTCCAATCTTTCAAACGAAGAGTGTCCAGTCATCTCGAAAACCTTGGACCTTGATTTTGGTTCTCTTCTTCCTCTATGGTAGGAGAGGGCCACTTTTGCGGGCATTCACCCTTGGCCCTTCCTTTCTGCACACAAAAGTGCAGATGAAGGACAAGTCTAATAAGTTTTGGCACTCTTTTTGTCTTCTCAGATGAATCAACATTCAGGCAGTTTCCTTCCGGAGGGCGGATCAGGTATGGAGAATCTATGGCGAATAATTGGCGATCTTTGTTCAATCCCAAATTGGTTCAACCCACTTCGAGTTAGCGAGGGTGTAGATATCTTCTATGATAGTTTGAGAATTTTAAAGTTGTAATTGACTAAAAGAAATTTGTGTTAAACGAAATTAGTGAAAGATTTTTAACATTTGTGCGTAAAATACGTAATTGTTAAATATTATCAAAATTTTGAACTTCATTTTAAAAGACTTTCCTCAGAAGATAAATTGAGATTGATGAGCGGAGTATGATAATCAAAACGATTACTTACCGTGACCGAGTCTGTTTTCACGTAAATTGTACTGTAGAATTGAAACAAGCCATAACGCCGTTATTTGCTGTTCCGCAGTTCCGTGCATGCGATCACTGGTGGCTATTGGTTTCGTTTGAAGTGCTTTATGGAACGGTGTTTAATAAAAACGTGCATTGTTTAGTGTAATATGCATATACAAATCTTGAAAGTTTTACCTTTTGCAGGTATAGTTTCGAAAAAAATAGTTCGCCTAGAAAAAATTTCTAAAAAGCATAAAAATTGCTAATTGGTATTATTCTGCACAGTCATTCATTTTTGGTGAGGGTAATAAAATTTCAAAAACAAAACCCAGTTATTACCAGTTAGTAATTTTTATGCTTTTTAGAAAGTTTATTTCTGACCGAACCTTTTTCCGAAACAATACATACCCGTGCGACTAACTGAAGTTACACAATATTTTTAAGCGACTTTATGACGTCAACACGGAATCCTGGTGTCAAATTTGGGTGCAATTTCACGGGTCATTAACTATCAGGCCCCTACCTCTCCTTCTTAGAGTATATGTAAGTAACAGAATATGTAATGAGACGCCTAATGAGAAAGGAAGAGATGATAATTTAGTTTCGTGGTTCGTGGAAAACATGGTCGTATAAACAACCAAACGTGATAATACACACACACACACGTGCGCATCACCATATAAGCGAATTTAACAAGATTACCTGATTAAGCTTAATATAAAAAATTATCTCCTAAGTATAGAATCCGTGGTTAAATTATTATTCAGGACAACGGCGTGGTTATATTTATTTAAAACATGCAAAGTATAAAATGCAAGTCTGAGAAGTTTTCAAATGTGATATTTCTGTAGAATAAGTCAAGAATTTCGTTTACATGCACTATAACAGTAGGAGCAGCAGGACGACCAGCCATTATTGTTTAAAGCTAAGATTGCAATATTGACTAAATAAAACAAACAAATTGCGACCCCCGGTTAAATGAATGCCTGGTTAGGTCGACTGAATGGCCGCTTAGGTCAACTGTACGCCCTTGATGATTAGTTATGTTAAGTCGTGATATTTTCGTTAAAACTAACGAAAATATCATGACAACCTAACCAATCGTCAAGGGCGTACAGTTGACCTAACCGGGCATTCAATTGACCTAACCTGGCATTCAATTGACCGGGAGCAACTCACAAGTAGATAGATCACAGAACTGCATTATCACATACTCACACTACAACAATAATATTCAAACTAAACTAGGTCTAAGCAGGCAACAAATAAACATTAATAACAAGACGACGTAAACAGGAACAAATTTATATTTTCTGAATTTGACCATGGACTATACCAGCACAGCATAAGAAATAATTTAAACACAGATTCTATACTTATGCCAAAATGATTAGGTAATTTAAAAAATAGAAATAATTCATCAAGTATTAGATAGGAAATTACTTTGCAAAAATAAAATAGAAAGAAAGTTAAAATTTTATTTATTTTCCAAAGTCGCATGAATTTTATATACAGTTAGTGTCATGCGAATGAATGAATGAATGAATACATGAATAGCGGTGCTTCACCAACGCTTCAACTGCTAAGGACATATCGCGCCGAAGCTAAAGTAAAGAGAGAGCACAAGGAGATGGGGTAAGGGGTAGAGCATTTTTTTAAGCTTTTCCCACTGGGCGACAAAGGCAGATCGGGAAGTGGGGAGGGGATTAAGGCAGGGGTGTGCTGCCAACTTCTCAACAACCCGTTCTGATACAGATAGGGGTGTAAATCGGCGAGCGCCAATGGCGTGAGTCATTAAGTTAGGGGGTCTGGGGTGAGCGGTAGCTCCCCCAGCGGGGTCCTGGGCGGAGCCCCGGAAGCCAACGCATTTTAGCTTTTCCAAACAGCATATTGTAACATTTTGGCAGAAATTATTTAACATATTCTTTATACTCACTAATATAATTATCTGAAAATAAACTAATTTTTCATAAAAAAATAAATAAATATTGAAACGACCACTGCTTGTGATACTACCTATATTTTTCTATAAAATCCTGAAAAAATAAAAAAATTTAGACATAAATAAAATTCTACTAACTTAAATATTTGTTAAAAACAAATAAACGGTTCGGTGATCCAATCAAAATTTAACAACCGGTTCGGGCGAACCGGACCGAACCGGTCCAGCACACCCCTCGATTAAGGATACTATGGATCCCTAATCCCTAATCAGGCCACCATCCCCGTGTGGTCTGAAATAACACTAGCATTATCTATATATAAATATTCAATGTAAATTTCATATTTCCATATAGGATAAACAGTTCTAATTGTGGCATATGTGCATGTATTATATGTATTTATATGGCTTCCAAGACAATGCTCCCAAAACAACTCCCAAGACAATTCTATTTTTAAAAATTTTGAAAATTCATTGTCGCCCAGTACCCTAAAATTGCATTTACTGGGCGACAAATTTTCTTCACTGGGTGACATTCATGTCGCCCACTCACTAGGTTAAAAAATGCTCTGTAAGGGGGACTTCGAAGGAATAACAGTTAATGAAAAGTCGTGAGAAAGAAGGTAAAGACACTATGAACAGCAAAGGAAGGAAGAAATTACATCCAAGTCATATTAAATAGAGAGTAGAAGGCCAGTTTGACAGAGAAAAGAGAAAAGTGTGTCCTTTGGTACAGGCATGGAGTCACCCAACAATAGAGTAAGAGTGGAGCCTGAAGGGCAAAAAAGGGAGGAACTGGGAGCGAGCAACGGCAAAGGCAGGACAAACCAAGAGCAAATGTGAAACAGAGAGAGGAATGCCGCATGGGCAGGAAGGGACATCTCCCGTCATAAGATGCCCGTGCGTGAGACGAGTATGACCGATGCGTAGGCGCATCGGAGCGGTCTCTAACCGTCGGTCACGCTGACAGGAAGAAGGCCACTGACGAATCGTTGGCTTCAACGCCCTCAAAGAATTCCCGGACGCGTCCTCCGACTGGTGCTGCCACCGCCGAAGGAGTGCTTCCCGGAAAACCCTCATAAAGTTCGACGCCAGGAGAGGCATGCTAGGATCGAAAGACATGGAGGACACCTCCCTTGCCGCAGCGTCCGCGCGTTCGTTGCTTGGAACACCAACGTGAGAGGGTACCCAACAAAAGGGGAATACCTTACGGCGTGATGAAAGAAGGACCAGCCAGTCCTGGATCTGTCGCACCAGTGGGTGCAGAGAGACAAGAGAGGACAGGGCCTCAAGAGCACTACGGGATTCAGAATAAATAATAAACGATGTAGAAGGAAGTTGAGAAAGAAACCGAAGGGCCAAAAGAATAGCCGATAGTTCCGCTGTAAAGATGGAAGCCGCTTGGTGGAAGGATAATGATTTAATTTCCGATGGGAAGACGACCGCGCAGCCCGTTCCAAGTGGCGAGCGAGAGGAATGGGATAGAAGTAGTTGTCGAAGAGCGGACGGGTGGACTGTGACTTCGGTACAGTAAAAAGGAGGGAGCAGATACGAAGGGGAAAAAGAGTCCACGGGGGGTAGGTAGAGGGAGGAGAGAAGAGCACGCGCCCTTCCACCCCCAGAGAAGACAGGACGGGGTCCATTCGGAGACGAAACGGTCGGATCAAGTGGGGATGACCGTCAAAGTATGCCACAGTGGAAGGGCCGAAGAGGAATTGGAAGACCGGGGTGGGAGAAAACTGCCGAACACGAAAGAGGTATTTTAGACCCTGCAAGATACGGTAGGCATCCAACGGGAGATGGCCACTTCCTGCATACAGGCTAACGATTGGAGAAGACCGGAATGCGCCAGTGCTGATGCGCACACCCAAGGAGCGAATCGGGTCCAGCATGCGGAGGCAGGAGCGGAAAAATAGGCCTGACAGCCATAATCCAACTTACTTTGGACCAGAGAGTGGTAGAGCCGCCAAAGAGTATGGCGGTCAGCACCCAGTCAGTATGAGGGAGGAACTTGAGAAGGGTACAAGTCTGAAGGCACGAGGCAGTCAGAGACTTCAGGTGGGGAATACAGGAGAGGCGGGAATCAAGGAGGAGACCTAGAAATCTGGTTTCGGGTACAACGGGGACTGGTGAGCCATAAAGAGAGAGAGAACGGTAGTGCAGCGGCGGCGGCGGCGGCAAAAGTGCATTGCCACCGTTTTCGAAGGGAAAAATCGAAACCCGTGATTTGTGGCCCATTTGGAGACCGAATCCAGGGCCCGCTGGAGGAGACGTTCAAGGAAGACAGGTTGGGGACCGGAGCAATATATGGTAAGGTCGTCGACGTATAGGGTGGCCGTAATACCTGGGGGCAGAGCCGTCACCACGTTCGTCGATCGCCAAAGCGAAGCAGACGACGTTCAGGACGCTGCCCTGGGGAACCCCCTCCTCCTGCGAATGCACAGAAGAGAGAGAGGTACCCACCTGAACACGAAAGGAACGGGAAGACAAAAAGTTGGAGATAAAAGAAGGGAAAAAACCTCGTAAACTGAAGAAATAAATTTTTCGGCAGATCCACCACCGCCAGGTGGTGTCATATGCTTTCTCCAAATCAAAAAAGACTGCATAAAGGTGACGCCGCTCTGCAAATGACATACGGACCGCAGTTTCCAACTGAATTAAGATGTCAGTGGTCCTACGGCTCCTTCGAAAACCGGTCTGTGAGGGGAAAGTAAATTGTGGCGTTCTAGATGCTGCATCAGTCGCCGAGAAACCATCTTCTCTAAAAGTTTTGAGAGGCAGTTAGTGAGGACTACTGGACGGTAATTAAGAGATGTCGGGTCCTTACCGGATTTAGGGAAGGGGAGTACCACTGCATCCCTCAAACAGGAGGGGAAGGTGCCCTCTACCCAAATCCAATTGTAGAAGGCAAGAAGAAAAATAAACCAAAGGGTGTAGGTGGGAAAGCATTTCGAAATGAATGCCGTCGGGGCCGGGTGAAGAGTTGCCGCAGGAAGCTAACGCCGATCTCAGCTCCGACATGGAAAAAAGGTGAGAGTGGAGACGTAATCTCGCCAAGAAAAGCGGCAGGCTTCACGGACTGTGCGACGGGCTTGAGCTCGCGCACGTTTAAAGGCTATTAAATTTGCTAGGGATGGATTGCGTTGAAGACGGCGAAGGGGCGACTTCTTAGCTCGAACGGCGAGAGCGCATGTCGGGGTCCACCATGGAACCGAAGTGGCAGAGGTGCGGGGAAATGTTGATTTTGGAATGGAGGAGAGAGCGGCAAAAGTGATGTGATCGGTGAGGTAGGTGGAGGCAGCATCGACAGTGGGGAAGTTACTCAAAGCTGCAGAGGTTTGACTTTCAGAGTAGAAAAGAGGCCAGTCCGGGCTGAGAGTCCGGGATGTACGGAGGAGGAGAGAGAAATGATACTACCGTAAAGGCGGAAGAAGTAAGCGAAAGATCAATGGAGGAAAACGTACGGGTCTGGAGGTGAAAAGCTGTGGGCTGGCCGGTGTTGAGAAGACAGACAGACGTAGTTGAGAGACGGGAGACCACAACGCCGCCCCGCTGATTGGTGACAGTATCACCCCACAACAGAGGATGGCGCGCGTTGAAATCCCCCAGAAGGAGGAAGGGGGGAAGAAGCTGCAGGGGGAGAGCAGAAAGATCGTCAACAGAAAGTTCTTGTGACGGGGGAAAATATAAAGAACAAACTGAATATAAACGGTCAAGGAAACTCTGAGCAGCTACTGCCTGGAGAGGGGTGCAGAGGGGAAGGGGAGTAGACGGTACGTCAGATCGGATGAAAAAGGCTGTATCCCCAAGAGGAGCTGCATCGGACGGAGGGGAGGGGGGAGATACGAAGAAAACCTTCGGAGAGGGCGCAAGGGGCGAACCCCAAGTTGGGTCTCCTGAAGGCAGAGGCACACTACATCAAAATCCTGGATTAGGAGGAGGAAGTCCTCCCAATTAGGGAGAAGGCTTCAGCAATTCCAGTGAAGGATAACTGCCATCAAGAGCGGAATACAGGGGGAGCGAGAGACGTAATCGGGCGAGATTTAGAAGCGTGACCAGAGGAACGAGCTGACGGAGCTCGGGGGCGGGTTAAAGAAGGGGTGATCGACGAACGGATGAAAGGAGATGGAGGGGGTTTAGTTTTCGGGGGGGGATGCGAGAATGGGGTTACGAAGCAGGGCAGGGTGAATCCAACTTCTGAGGTGGGGGTGGAGAAGAGAATGCCGGGGGCATCGGATGGTCAAGGAGGGAGCTGGGCGGAGGAGAAGGTGTGTACAAAGAGGGCCAGAGTGAATCCGGGGGGAGGTTAGGCACGAGGTGAAGAGCCAAGGCATCGGGAGGTTAACGAGGGAGCTGGGCGTGAGAGGAGGAGAGGGTGGATGTCGCCTTGAATTTGAATTTCAGAGGCCGCATGACCACCATCAGGAATAGAGGAGGGAAGGGGCCGGTCGCGAAGGGAAACAGGAGAACTTAGGAGCCGGCGAAACGAGAGGGATCACTGAAAGCGCAAGGGAAATATGAGGGTAGGAGGAAGAGAACTGGTGGAAAATGGAGCGAGAGGACGAGGAGACGGGGAACTTGACCAAGGGAGCTTGGCAGAGGGGCCCAAACGCCGAGGTCTGGCGATGGGTCGTTTTACAGAAGAGCGGGGAGGGGAAGATGGACAGAGGAAGGAGCGGTTTTTCATATACTATGTATGCTGATATATCAGCAATGGTTTCGGGAAGATGAGCAAGTAGATTAGATACGACTGAGGTGGAGCAGATGGGGACAATGGAATTGGAAGTTCTGGGGGAACGGACGGATGGAGAAGCGAATACGAGGGATGGTGACGACGCAAGGGTCGCTATAGAGGACGGGTTAGAGGGTCGGGCGGATTGGGCCTGATCTGGCCTAGAACAGGATGAGGAAGAGGACGGTATGGAAGTGACCAAAATTCGAGGCAAACGTGAGGTAACAGGGCAGGAAGGACGCAGAGTCTCAGCAAAGGAAAGCCCGGGGCGAACAAACCGGGATCTAACACGGGCCCTCGCTTCCTGGAAGCTGATCTTGTCAGATTCTCGCACTGACAGACAGGACCTCACGCTCAAATAGGTAGGTCGGACAGGTAGAGGAGGCGGCGTGGTCATCTCCACATTTGGCACAGCGGGGAGGGTTGAAACAGGGGAAACCATGCGTCGGAGACGAGCAATTGACGCAAATACCAGAGGAACTTCGACACGTCTTACTGACGTGTCTGAATCTCTGGCAAGTAAAACATCGGCGTGGCCTGGGAATATAACGGCGAACCGGAAGTTGAAGATAACCAGCCTCACTTTTTTCAGATAACTGGGAACGAGCAAATCAATATCAATAAAGGAGATGGAATCTTTTACCCCTGAGTCATACGGGGTGGGGGCGATAAACACAGGTCACTTTCTGCGAGGAGAGGCGGGTGAGAAGATCCGACTCTGAGTATTCCAAAAGTCGGGGAGCATGCACTACACCCGTACAAATGTTAAAGGAAGAGTGGGGGAGACAATCCAGGGGAGCAGAAGCCAGGGTCGAGAGGGATGGAACCTTCTGGTGCCGGGCTCTGGAGGAGACTTCCACCACAAGAGAGCCATCGTTCTGGGGCCACATCTGTCGGGGATCGCCACAACTGGATGTGAAGTCATCGTAGACCTCAAAAAACATCCCTGCGAGAGAGGAGGAAGCGGAATAACTGAGGACAAGAAACTTAGGGTAATCAGGGTCAGAGTCGTCGGCCCCTATGAAGAGGTCAAAAGACTTGCGGGAATAAGACGTACAAGAAGTCTTAGAACGAGGAGGACGCGAGTGTTCCGCAGCTCGAGAGGGGTCAACCCCATCAAGATGCGGTCTTCCAGTGGTAGAGGACTCGAGGGCCTGGTTGCCCACCACCCGAGTGCTAAGAGAAGGAGTAGTCCGAGAATTAGAAGCAAAGGTCGCAAACTGAGGAGTAGAAGAAACCATAGCAGAAAAAAGGAAACTTCATCCCCCACCGCAAGACGCGAGAGCTATCTAGTCCAGGGCCTTATGTCCCAAAATTGGGTTCCGTGTGCATTGAATGTTAATTTTTCCCAACCTATACCATTCGAAAGTACATCTGAGATGATTTAAAGGTTATGTTGGGAATTTTTATTTCAATCATTAGTGCCTCAAAATGAGCAACAAACAAAATGGCTGTGTAACGATGAAAAATGAGGTCGTTGAAAAATTAAGTACATTGTTGAAAAATAAGACACTTCGTTGAAAATTGAGTTGAAGTAGGCTATAAGTTAAAGTAGCCTCTCAGAGCTTGGCCGTTCAAGGCTCAGCTAGGATTTTGAACCCAATCAAAATAAATAAAACTAGCGGAGCAACCCGGCGTTGCCGGGTAGAAGTTGAATATATATATATATATATATATATATATATATATATATATATATATATATATATATATATCTAATATAATATATATAGGCTATTGATTGATGGCGTAGAAAACGCAGTTTAATAATAAACAGGAACACCAGCGAAAAAATAAAAATCCTTCAAGGTTTAATCAGTACCAACGTTTCGGAATGCACTAATTCCATCTTCAGGGCTAAAACATAAAAGGCCAATTCACAAACAAAATACAAATTGCAAGTGTGAGTTGCTTAATAACAAGGTTATTGAATATTTCACAACAGCAGCACGTATCCAGGATTTGCTCAAGGGTGGTGGGGCGAAGAGAACGTTTAACATGCTTAATATCACGTTCTCGGTGTAGGATGAAATGATAATGAACGTCTTTCGCATTAGTGCTTTTTAGCATGTTAACATGTTTTATTATTTGAAAACTTGCATATGTCATTTTTTTCCACCGATGTAACAACAACTGATTATTAAAAAAACGTGATAATAAGCAGTTTCTTTCGTGATATTAAGCAAGGCATTTTCCATGTGTTGAATATCAGTCGTACGAGGTTTATCAAATACAGTATAGTAATATCAACCGAGTTATGATCCAAAGCGATGTGATATAAACGGGTTACACTGTGTACGTTTTCAAATAGTTTATGCTAGCGCAATACGATCAAAGTACAGGTAAACATACAGATTTATTGCAATTGGGATTAATTTTTATTAAATTTGACAGGGAAATCAATATTTATAAGTTACGTAATCTAACGGCCTGGCAAGTTTATATACAGGGAAATGATTACACACTTCAGATATACTGTACGTACTCAATTGCTCAAGTGTATACGGTCAGGTAGACACAAAACTAGCCCATAAGAGAGTATTAGATCTTTTGACCAATAAATCAACAGCCAAAGTAGAACCGGGAGTTGTGACGTTACGGACACACTTTTTGATCACAAAACTAGTGCAGCGATTGTTGTGCGATAATTTCTTTGGTTTCTAGTGTTATTCCAGCATCATGTTCAATCGTCTCGCTTTTTTACGAGCAAATCTGTCCAAAACTTCGTCTGCATCGCTCAAACGCAAATTGTCTGATTCTAATGTTAACAGAGTTGAATTTAAGAAATACGGTATGTACATATAAGAATACACATTTATTAATACTTCAAGCATAAATAGTATCAATATGTGATTGTTAAAGAAAATAGTTCAGATACTCAAAATACACAGTGAATAGATTTAATTTTTCAATAAACGTACATCATTTATATTGATAAGAAAATTATGCACAACTATGACTAATTTATTGATAAAACTATCATACCACATATAATTAGGTCAACCTAAACCTTTATAACCAATTATTACAAAAGCTGGCATATACTTTTAAATTAGTGTCTAAATTATTTTCAATTTATATAATTCAGTACTAATCTGCACTTGCACAATTATTATAAACGCTAAAATCTGCTAATGTATTGGGTGCCAGTATTAAACTGACACCCTGAGTAGTATAGCCGCAAAAGGTTAGAGTGCAGGAATGTTGCAAGTGATTACGTAATGTTGCAAAGGGGGTGGGTGTTGTTGCAAAGGTGGGTGGGGGGGTGTTGCAAAAAAAAGAAAAAAGAAAAAAGAAGAAAAAAGAAAAAAAGAAAAAAAAAGAGTACTGGCCTTTGTTGCCAACCGGGGTTGCAAGGGGCATGCAACTTGGAGGCGGAGTTCTCCCCCAAGCTATTCCCCCCAAAGGGCCAGAAAGGAGAGAAAGGAGGAGAGAAAAGAGGAGAGGTGTTCACCTGGCAGGAGCCAAGTGCATATTAAGACTTCAGCCGAGTAGGCGTTGTTTTATAGGCTCCTAATCAGCCAGTTGGCTGAGCCAAGGGGGGAGGGGTACACCTGAAGGAGAGAGAGAGAGAAAGAGTAGTTGCCTTTGATTGCAAGGCATGCAACTTGGAGGCGGAGTTCTCCCCCAAGTTATTTTCGTTTACCTAACCTAAGAGGCCTCTAAGGGGTTTTCCCAAAGGGCCAGAAAGTGAAGGACCAGAGGTCCTTGCTCGGCTGGGAGCCGAGCTTGAATGACTCCGTAAGTCGTCTCTCGGTCTTTTATAAACCTCTATTCTGGCTGAGTTGCCAGATAGCGCCATGTATTCAGTTGCCAGATAGCGCCATGTGTTCCAGATAGCAAACCATATATTAATCATCCATTTAAATAGTGTACCACAATATATATTTATATGACGGTAGATGAATCCAATTAAATTCTGTTTATTAAATAAATAATTTTTACACACTTAATTTTTATTATAAATATTTAAGTCACGAACAACGAAACGAAATGAAAATTTACGAAACAATTCATTTAAAAGTTGAAATTAGCCAAAACACAATCCGCTATAACGGGGTCGGACGACATGAGAGATCTTCCTTCCAGACCGCTCTTGATGTGTATATATATATATATATAATATATATATATATATATATATAATAAACGAATAAACAACTCGTACACACACACACACACACACACACACACACACACGAGGAAAAGGAGACTCTGTGTCAATTCGAATCGTCACATTTAAATAGTGTACAACAATATATATTTATATGACGGTAGATGAATCCAATTAAATTCTGTTTATTAAATAAATAATTTTTACACACTTAATTTTTATTATAAATATTTAAGTCACGAACAACGAAACGAAATGAAAATTTACGAAACAATTCATTTAAAAGTTGAAATTAGCCAAAACACAATCCGCTATAACGGGGTCGGACGACATGAGAGATCTTCCTTCCAGACCGCTCTTGATGTGTATATATATATATATATATATATATATATATATATATAATAAACGAATAAACAACTCGTACACACACACACACACACACACACACACACACACGAGGAAAAGGAGACTCTGTCAATTCGAATCGTCACATTTAAATAGTGTACAACAAATATATTTATATGACGGTAGATGAATCCAATTAAATTTGTTTATTAAATAAATAATTTTACACACTTAATTTTTATTATAAATATTTAAGTCACGAATAACGAAACGAAATGAAAATTTACGAAACAATTCATTTAAAGTTGAAATTAGCCAAAACACAATCCGCTATAACGGGGTCGGACGACATGAGAGATCTTCCTTCCAGACCGCTCTTGATGTGTGTATATATATATATATATATATATATATATATATAATAAACGAATAAACAACTCGTGCACACACACACACACACACACACACACGAGGAAAGGCAGAAACTAGGTCATTTCGAATCGTCCCCCTAGAGACCTTTTTCTGACAGAGAGTCAACCTTTCTTCGTCTACTTGAACAAAAACCACCTTTCACAACAATTCTTATTATTATCATTAATATTATTATTATTTCTACAATGAAAATATTTTATATTTACGCGTAATTTGTATGGTGTCATATTCTTATAACTACATCTTAACTGCTTAAATCTTTGATTTTTAATATTTAGTGTTAGAAGTGAAAATTTAGCACAATTCATACTAGAACTCGATTGCTCACTATTTCATCGAGATAATTAAAGCTCAGGACCTGCATTGTCTATAAGATCTGCGGGAAACTCTAAGTAAAGCCAGTAGTATGACCGAAAAGCATGTTAATGCATCATTTGAACCGAGTCAGTAGTATGACCGAAAAGCATGCATGATTTTCTCTTTAACGAGTTGGAAAGGTTCTCATTCCGCCTTAGACCCACAGTTTAACGTGGATTCAGAAATACATCTCGTCGATTGCTCACTATTTCATCGAGATAATTAAAGCTCAGGACCTGCATTGTCTATAAGATCTGCGGGAAACTCTGAGTAAAGCCAGTAGTATGACCGAAAAGCATGTTAATGCATCATTTGAACCGAGTCAGTAGTATGACCGAAAAGCATGCATGACTTTCTCTTTAACGAATTGGAAAGGTTCTCACTCCGGCTTAGACCCACAGTTTAACGTGGAAACCGAATGCTCTTTTAAAAATATAATTAGGATATATTTCTTTATTATAAAGTCCTCTCGATTACATTAGTGACTAATGATCCGGGAATAGTGGGGGAAAAATATTGACATGGTAAAGACAGCAAGGAGTAATACGAGCATTAAATCTATTGGAGAAAATATAAAGATGCCATTACTCGTCCGGACCCGTTATAGCGGATTGGTACACGTCATAGCTCCACCCAGCTACACTGGCAGCCAATCACTACGAACATCTGGTCTTTTGGGGCGGAGCTTGGCGATTGTGCATATAAAAGGGGATATTTTTCAGTTGGGAGTAACAGTAGCTATTTTCGCGTCAGTGAATAATCATTCCCTCCACCATGGACCTGTACGTCTCCCCAGATTTGTATGAAGAAAGTGACACTGCAGCATTAACGGCAATTAGTCTTTTTAACGCGATTGACCGTGATGAATTATTTCCAACGCAAACCGTTGAAGATATTTGCAGTGACGCTCCTTACAATCCGACGCAAGGGACTACCATAGAAATGTAAGTGTCTATAATTCGATTTATATATATGGAGAGTTGTAGTATCTCGTCAAATACTTCATTTAGATACTCGAAAAATCGAAATTTTTTTATGGCAATCAATGTTATTTGGTTTTACTTATCCCCATTATGCTAAAATCGAAATTTTTTATGGCAATCAATGTTATTCCTCTTAAATGAACCAAAGATATCTTCACATAATGGGGATCTGTCTGTATACTCTGTATATGTTTTAAAAGAATGAACATTATTCCTTTAAGGTCCGATGAGGATTTGACACGTGTTATACAATCTTTTGAAGAATCTCGTGTCATGAATACGGAGGATATACTGATCAGTCAGCAATGTCACACCGAAATAATGTAAGTGTTTTTCGATCTTTTTGGGTAAGAAGACAATATATTTTCATAAATTTATTAAATGAAAGAAATCAGTACAATAACCAACTACAGAATATACCGTTACAAATATACGAACAAAAACATTATACTATACAACGAGTACGTACAATTGGAAAACGGATTTTTATCTGTCTGCATACCATTTCATCGTTTCGGCGAGTGTGACACGGGTCAAATAAATTAAAAAATTTATAAATTCTTTATCACATGACATATGCGTGAGAAATGAGACGCAGTACATTCCGCAAACATTACTAAAATATCCTTGTATACGAAATGGGTTCCATACAACTTCGGGAATATGTAACTGAGCGAGAAATTTTACAATAATAGGGTCACTCCAGGGTTGAGTACCGAGTGAATCAAAATAGTACAGGCGCTGTCTATTTTTAAAATAGACAGCGATCCAGTGAATCCCTTCATTACCGATGACATCTGTGTTCACAATAAGACTACCGCATTCTCGCGTACTTGGCAAACTCAATGTTTCATTCTTCGCAAACACGCCGATAAATTTGGAACGTGTGACTCGTTCCATTACTTTCTGAAGTGTATTAGCATCCATTTTAAAAGTCAGTGATAACGCTCCTAAATCTATCTACTTCTATTAGGGCTTGCGATTCGAGATATACTAGTACACTAATAGGAGCGTCTATAGGCTTGGCGAATTCCAGCCGCACTGAGATGTTTCCGCTCTGCTGTGGGGTTAAATGGGTATTTACGCTAGCAGATAAGTCAGGTGTAATGTCAAACGGATAAAGGTTAAATTGATCAATGAATTCTTCCTGCGTTACCCCATTACCAAGCTCATCACAATCACCTGCAATATGGGTCAGATTACTATAGGCTCTGGCACAAAGAGGTAACACAGCGTCTGATGAATAGTCCGTACCCATTGTTCCACCCAAAGCAGTGCCATTAACGTATAGAGTTATATTTTTAAGTCCGAAATTCTCGAATTTAAAGGCACTCTTTTTATATTTTCCATTCACCGAAGCATGGTCCTGCATGCCGATTAATATCCTTTTAGGAAGATTTCCCAGGGCAATGTTTTCTATCTGCTTCGATGCCAACCCTGCAGGAACCGTATATAGTTTGATTTGCACTCTGTTAATAGGATATTTCACTGTAGCGTTTAGTAAATTTTTCTCAATTTCTAGTTGTTTTGGTGAACTTAATTTCACTCGCCGTACGCGGAGGTATGTGTCCATAATGTGAACCACAACGGGCTTTGCACCCTCTCTTGATCAGCATCCAGATTTAAGCAGATCTCAGGACTCGTGCGGGTGAGCTTTATTTTCATATCCACCCCGTTGACAAGCAACTTCTCCTGGAAAGTGAAATCTGTGTGCAACCGTCCAAAACACTCGTATATTTTCTTTTTAGAATTTTTAAATTTGTCCTTTATACTATTTTCATCTTTAGTTTGATAATATCCCTCGGCACTTAAAAAGGTAGCCTTCGCTTCTTTGGAAAAGTTGAGGACATTTTCCAGATAGGCTCGTAGATGATAGTACCCCGTGCCTGCCGATATGTTGGTCTGATTTAAATATACGTCACACTGGTTGAATATGGAGTGCAGAAAGTTTGTTTCAGGGTATACAGCATATTTGTCATCGCAGACCGTTCCATCAGAATGGGCTATACGTAGCTTAGCGTACATGTGCACACAGCTTGGATCAAAAAAGTAAGGGCCTGAGCTGGGTATCACGAATTCTATAGGTGCACTCGGGGAACTAATTGTGTTTAAAGGGTTAATTGTAATAAAGTCACTGTGCTCAATAGAAACTTGGGTTGGAGGCAGCTCAAAAAGGGACAGCTCCGATTTACAGCATTGTGAACTACATGGGTGGATGAAGCGTGCCATGGCGAAATAGTGACTCCTCTCTCGACAAGTGGTAAACAAACTATGATTCATGAGATCAATGTCCTTAGCTTATATCAGTCAAAAAAGTGGTCAACCATAGGTTTCATTCGCTTACAGCACTTCTTTTTTGATAGCCTTTTACGTTTAATACCACGTGACCCCTTCTTCTTCCGGGAGCCCTCTTCTTCTTCCCGCCACCACGCATTTTTCTCTTTGCATCTTTGATGATTTCGTCCCGTGTACGCTTTAAATGTTTTTTTAGAGCTTCTTTAGGTTTAGCCCCGGCCAATATGTCTTCTGCAGTGTTAAGGCCTGATTGTAGCGCTTTCCTTCCAAGGTATCTGGCACCCCTCTTCAGCAAAGGAACAGCCGTACGTAGTATGGATGAAAAAATGGATCCAAGTCCACTACCGCGCTGGTATCTCACCCCTCGATAGACGGTGAAAGGCTTTCTATCCATTATAACTCAGTGCGTCGAAAGTGTAGCTTCACTGTTAAGCTCCCGTTACCGAATGGGAAGTTTTCACCCTCAATCGTTCTTATATATATTGAGATATTGGTTATTAAATTAGTTGCGACATTCACATAATGGGGTCTGTCATATGTAATACTCAAACTCCTTCCTCTATGGTTGGGGATGTGAGCAATGCGCAGCAGGCGTGCCTGGGTATCCCCAACAAACTGGTGCTCCACTATATTACTGTAAATATAGCACATGTCTGGGGACCTTTCAGCCAATTTCTCCATCTTCAATTGATACATTAATCTGGACAAGTATACTGTGTCTCGTGAAATGTGTCTCTTTGGAAGGCTGCGCTATATCGGCCATTGGTTAGAATTTGAACTTTCTATGTCTTTAATACGTCTGTTAGTCTTTGATTTTAGGATTAGTGTATGTGCAGGGTTGTTTACGATTTCGTATACTAAATCATTCGTAAGGTTTGAGTTTCTTAAACTTACGTTTAAGCCTCTCACAACATCCTCGACCGAACCATATTGACCCGGTCCTAGTCTTACTTCTGTACTGTAATACCGTGCAACCTTAGTCCGAGCGATACGCATAGTTTCATCCATAGCTACCCCAGCTTTTTCACACTCGTCAATGTCTCTAAGAATCGTAAAAACGGTTTCTTTATGTTCAATATTTAAAAAGATGGTGTCCAGCTGAATTTCGCATATCCCCACCTCATACGAATCACGACCCAATTCAATGTGCCCGTGGAGCTCTGTTACAAAGTTGGCTAGTGTGTTGTTAGGGTGTACAGACAGGGACGAGGAGGACGGGAGTGTGACGTAGAAATGGTTAGGAGCCATGTTGCATACTATTTAAGCTTCATTATTGCATCAGCTTTTATATAGGTGTTGAAGCTTTCTGGGTACCCTAGCCATTTCACCAGGTACATTTTTCTCTTTCCTGAACCTTTGCTTCCTAAAATTTTCTCAATTTTAAACACATTTTTTCCTAAATTAAACGCAACTTTCTGCAATTCCTCGCGGTAAAAGCCTCCTGAGATTTCTTCCCCATTCAAATCTTCAATGTAATACATCATTATCTCAACTTTAGGTCTCATAGCCCTAACTTAAAAAATCTCGCGTGTCCATCCTTGCTCAAAACCCTTTGCGAATTTGTTCCCCGAACGCGACAGCCTTATATAATCATTGATTTTGAAGCGCGCCGAGTGTGGTAGTGGTGGTGATCCATCTCTTCACGGGAGCGTACCTCTTTCTAAAACTTCGTTAGGTGTTGTCCCAATCGTGCGATGGTGTGAGCGGTTGTAGGATGATGCCAATGATTCCAGAATGTCTAGAAATCTGTATGTGTTTTTATGTGTAAAATAACGGTGCATGCGTTCCTTTATGGTGCGCTGAACTCTTTCAGCTAAAGAAGCCTTATGTATAGAATTGGTTGTGTAATAGCTGATATTAAACTCTGTCAACATGTTCTGAAAAGCACGGCCTATAAATTCCTTCCCCATATCCATGCAAAAATAGCCAGGAACCCTGTTTTCTTTTAACATCAACGTTTTGGTGGCTTTAGCAACTGTTTCAGGTGATTTATTTTTCAGAGGAACTAGCCACAGATATCTAGAGAATACGTCTATTATGAATACAATGTAGCGGTAACCATCGTTATACACAGAATATCTTTCATGTCTGTTAAATCTGCTTGCCAAATAGAATCAATCGAGGAAGCCGTTGTCTTGGCTGTTTTAAACCTTTTTCTCACAGGCTTATGAAGCGTATAAGCGTCCTGCTCCCTCAAAAATCTTTCTACATCTTTTTTTCCTACTCCGTAAACACTTCTGTACAGTCTATCTACGCCGCCGTAAGAGGATGGGTTAGAAATGTCATAATGTCATAATAGCGTTTAGTTAATACGTTGGCCATTTGCGTATTTTAGAGGCACGTGGGTAGGGTTGGTTTAACCTCTTCTTGCTCCTCTTCAAAGGTGTTACCGCCGGGGGTGACGGCGCCTTCAATTGTGTCAC
This sequence comes from Bathynomus jamesi, assembly GCA_023014485.1. NCBI lineage: Eukaryota > Metazoa > Arthropoda > Malacostraca > Isopoda > Cirolanidae > Bathynomus > Bathynomus jamesi. The sequence goes on along the minus strand of JAJOZX010003224.1, from coordinate 175,476 downwards.
AGGCGTTGCATGTTCCAAGTCTTTTAACCTGTTCAGATTTCCTATCAACGTTTTAGGGACATTTATTTGTTGTAGTCTTGCTTTAATATGCTTCCATCCTGATGGTGATGGCCTATCCCACTTTCTCACCAGATCATGGCCAATGTCTACGATATTCGATCCCTGTACCTTTGATCCTTCCACAATGAGCTCGCCTGTATCGGTCCATTGTATGGCTGGATCCTCATTCAATAGATTATAAAGACTTAAGCCTTTACTCATCAATGTATGTGGGAGGGTGCTTTTTAATACATGTTCGATATGTTGTGTGGCTAATCTTTTTGGTTGGTCAGCTGTATCGTCGGGCTCAGATCCCATGTAGCCATGTCCATCGTCCCCCGTGCTGTGCCTAATAACCACAGGAATCTCTGTAGGGCTCTTATAATTTTCGTACTCGTGAAGAAATTTCTGCAGAGCTTCTTGGTATAAGATTCTTTTCTCATCAGGTGTTTTTTTCACTGTTAATAGAGCTAGCAATTCGCTTTCCATTCTTTTAGGTCTGCTTTTACGGGGATCTAGATCCGTGTCTGGATTCCTTTGCAGTGAAGCGTACACCTCGTGGGGAATCACTACCACTTTCTTCATTATATTAATCTAGTCAGTAAAGGACCCAAAACTGAAAATAAGATGGGGAGAAATGATCCTCCTGTTTGTACAATAATTCGTTTTTTCTTCGCTACAGTTTGACTTTTACGAGCGAGTGCATGTATTTTCTTGTAGCGGCGTAGGCGAGCCTTCTGATGGGTTTTCATTGATACATTGCAATTTATAACGTTAAGACAGATTTCACAGATGCATTTTAAAAAGTCGGCGTCGATATTTTTAATAAACATCTGCTGCATTGCCCGGGGCAGTCGATGATAGATTTTTTAATTCACGGTATTTCTTTAGTCTCTTTGTCATTCTGGAATATACACCGTTTCAGGCTCGTTTGGAAATATATTCGTTCGCAGAAGCACTCTAAACGTGTTTCGCGGATGAAGGTCGCAAAGCAAATATCCGTAACGCGTGCTTGTAGCTTCTTTATAAACTTCCAAAAACTCCTTACGCTGATTCGGGAACATTTGATTGGCTAATACCCCAATTTGTGATACATCTCTACGTTGCGCGAATAAGACTAGATATTGCGTATTTAACGACACATCGCGCATGTATCTATTTTTGAAAAATAGATTCTGATTGATGAAGAACACGCTTATGTTAAGATGGTGGGAGAATACTGTAAATGTCTCGGCAAACGTTTTATCCATCTCCAACATGAGATCGTCAATTACAATGATTGTATGATCATTTCCCTTTAACGAATTAACGTCATATACGCCTTTGTGGAACAAAATATCATCTTGGTACGCGTTGAACACTGATTGATACGTCGAATAGCACCATATAACTTTATGCACAAATTTCGAGAACATCTCTCCCTTTTCTTTAATGATTTTAAGAATAAACACAGTTTTACCACATCCTGTAGGTCCAGATATAATACATGTGGATGGGCTCGTGAATCTGAATTTTTCTACAGAGTCCATTTCTAACACGTCACACTCCTAAGTGGGTCATTTACAAAATATTACAAATTTTGAGTGCTGTTCCTCATATTTTGCTTTCTTCTCCCACAGAACCGTGAATGACGATGAAGTAGAGCACCCCATCATTGACATTACGGATGACCTCGACGACAGTGTAGTTGTGATCTCCTCCGCTGCCAACGAACCCTCACCAGCGATACCGCTAGCACGTCCAAAGCGGAGGTATGAGAACCCCACGTCAGGTATAAAGCGACCGAAATACGCGCCTGTTGCAGCGGTAATAGATCCCCAACCCTCAACCTCTTACGCAACAACCACCCCAGCAGCACCTCCAGCTAATATATCCCCTTATTCATCCGCCACAGTTGCCCCCCGTTCTGTTAAGTCTACAATAATAGATCCCCAACCCTCAACCTCCTACGCAACAGGCCCCCCAGCAGCACCTTCCGCTAATATATCCCCTAATTCATCCGCCACAGATGCCCCCCGTTCTGTTAAGGATTTATGACGTTCGAGTTGGAGCGCTCCGCAGCCCCCACCCCAGCCTTGACTAGAAATCGGTATAGAGTCAGGGTCGACCCTAGAGCCATGTATAGCAATGGAATTGAGCGCGGGCTACGCCGGGTTGTACAGCGTATTGTAGAGTTTGCTCTTCAGAACCGCGACGAGCGTGAAGTCAGGACGAGTCTGTCCTTTGGATTCGGGTCAGATGACGGTGATGTAGACGATTATTGGGTGATAGTGCCATTTAGACGTTTGGCGGCTGAAGATGTAGAATATATATTAGGACGTATATTGCAAGCCGCCCAAAGTAGTATAGCCTTCAATATGGACAACTTCACGGTAAATATTGACTGTGTATTCCGTGTTGCGGGTCATAGTGCCATACCGTATACTCTTAACTTCAATTCTCCGACTATTTACCGAAAGCATATAAACGTCGATCGTGGTTGCGGTTTTATAGCAGTACTCTTAGCACGTATGTTTACTGTACAAAATACACAGGCCACAAAAATTTGGTTGCCTACGGTCGTGGAGCGTGCCCGTAAACTAGCTGTAGACTGTGAACTTGAATTTGACTGTAATATGGGTCCTGAAGAGCTGAGAAGGGTAGAACAGGAAATGAATGTCCGTATACCGGTAGTTGTATTTGGGCTGGATGATCGTCGTAGGACTGCGTATGTTTTTAAAAGCTGTGTGAGAGATCGTACAAGATCCCTACTTATTTTAGGATTGTCAGGGACAACGTATCTCCCCATCCGTAATATAAGGTGGCTTTACGCGAGTTATGACAAAAGTCGAAAATATGGGAGACATCATGATTTGTGTAAGGGGTGCCTCGAGTTTGCGGATGATATTGTGCGACATTGTAAAGAATGTCACATGGTATGTGAGCAGTGTAAAAGCACCAAATGTGAAAGCCGTGTAGTTGACGCTGAGAAGAGAGACTGTGATGTGTGTAGACGCACATTTTTCAATAATAGCTGTTTTGATTTCCATAAATCAATTGGCACGTGTAGGAAAATGAGAATCTGTGAATGTGGTATGTTTCACACAATGGATAATTGGGGAAAATTTAAGCACAAGTGTGACGTAATTCACTGTCCTACATGCCAGGAGGAATATAAGGCGGATGGAGTAAAGCATGTATGTTATATGAAAGATGCTAAGCCTAAAAATAACCCTTGTATAACTGTGTACTACGATATAGAAACATATACGAACGCTGAAACCAAAGAGGTAATTCCACATTTACTTGTGAGCCAGACCATCTGTGATGAGTGTATGGGTATCGAATGTGACGAGTGCCCCAAATGCGGTAAACGGACAAACGTTTTTAAAATGAATGTCCGCGATAGTCCTGTGAAACTATTTGTGTCCTATATTGTCAAGTTAGCCGACAAGTTAAAAAAATGACTGTGTATATTCTCGCCCATAACGGGGCAAAGTTTGACACGCAGTTCCTTTATAAGGAGTTGCTTCAACACGAATCCTCTGAGATATTTACAGGTGATCCATTGAAAAGAGGCAACAAATTAATACAGATGCAGATAAGAGGCAATGTACAATTTAAAGATACTTTATTATTCACACCTTGTAAATTAGCAAAGCTACCCAAGGTGATGGGAGTAGCAGCTGAAGTTTCCAAAGGATACTTCCCTTACACTTTCCTCACCAGCGAGACTTTAAACTACGTAGGCCCACCACCGCCCAAACATTATTTTGACTGTATGGATGAATGTGAAGACTTTGGTCGATACTACAACAGTTTTAATGAAAGTAACCCTTATAATATAGCTGATGAATGTGAGCATTATTGCGTGAATGATGTGCGCGTGCTTAGAGTATGTTTCCAGGCCTTTAGAAGGATGTACATAGTCCGTTTCAAATGCGATCCGCTGCAAGTCGCAACCACCATCGCATCATTATGTTTTACGGTGTTCAAGAATAACTTCATGCCTAAAGACACCTTAGCCATTATTCACCGAAACAACCCCCGCAGTTACGGACACAAGGCTATTTACTGGTTCATACACCTACAGCAACAGACAGGTGTATACATAAAGCACGCCCGCAACACGGGTGAAGTACCCAGTAAGATTAATGGACGTGTTTTTTGGGTTGATGGGTTAAGTGAAAACCGTGTCACTGGTGTGAAGACTGTGTACTCCTTTAACGGTTGCTGGTGGCATGGATGCCCCCGTCCTGAGTGCGGAATCGTGATGAAGAACAATCCGTACCCCGTGGGCGCTCCTGAGAAACTGGTGGGACCTAACCTGCCATCCATCAATGAATTTTCAAGAAATTTGAATGATTGTTACTTTGGGCTCTCTTTCGTAGACGTACTCCCCCCACGCAATTTATGGATGCCAATCTTACCTGTCGTTATCGACGACAAGCTCATGTTTCCCCTGTGCGTGAAGTGCGCGGAAGAGGATAACGGCGATTGTAACCATATACCCCACCAGCGTAAGATCAGAGGCGTATATACAAGTCCTGAGCTGGCCCTAGCCGTACGCCATGGTTTAGAATACTGAAGATACATGAGTGTGGAGGTTTCAGAAGCTACCCAACCTTTTCACACCATATATAAACGCCTTTTTGAAGGATAAGGTTGAGGCATCAGGGTATCCGCGAGGAGTTGATACCGAAGATGAAAAGTCTGCCTATATTCAACGTTACCGCGACCGCGAAGGTATACAACTTGATCGTGCCCAAATTGCAAAGAATCCTGGCAAGCGCTTTAGTGCAAAGTTGTGTCTAAACAGTCTATGGGGAAAATTTGCGCAGAATACCGGCAAAGGGAACATTCATTTGGCACAAAGTTATAGTGATGTCTGGGATTATGCTAATGCTCCCAATAAAGAGTTCATGGAGATCGTGAATGTAGGTAATACTTACATAATAAAGTACAACAACAGTGAATTGGCCACAGATACCTCAAGGGTTACAAACATACCTGTGGCCAGCTTCACAACAGCCTATGCCCGTATAAAACTTTGGGGTCTATTGCATTCTCTTGGGCGGAGAGTATTGTATGCCGATACAGATAGCGTGATATTCACAGAGAGGGAGGGTAAATACATGCCTACTATTGGGGAGTTCCTCGGCGAACTCAGTGATGAGATCAAGGATGAGTATGGGGACAACGCATACGCCGACTCTTTTGTCTCAACAGGACCTAAAACTTATGGGGTACGGGTCAGGGTGGGGGAGGAAATGAAATATATCGTGAAGGCAAAGGGCATTACGCTCAACCATGCGAATCGGCTGGTTGTTAACTTTGAATCGTTGAAGGATCTAGTATGTTTGGCGTGAAGGAACTTAGGGTTACGAAGGTGTGCCGTAACACCTATAGGAAACGTTACCAGTTACCTGGTACCTATGATACCGTACCCTTTGGATACCATAACGTATGATGCTTCTATTTTTAACTCACACGTATTTGTCTTGTATATAATCGTATCTATTGATTTATTACACGTATTTGTAAATATATATATAACTTGAATATCTCGTTTATTAATTCGTATTTGTAAAGTATCTATTATTTATTACACGTATTTGTAAATATATATATAACTTGAATATCTCGTTTATTAAATCGTATTTGTAAATATATATAACTTGAATATCTCGTTTGTTAAATAAATCATGTTTCAATTAGCGTTTCACTTTCTCCTTTTGTGTGTTGTGTGTGTGTGTGTGTGTGTGCGCAGGTGAAAGTTCTAAGCTCCGCCCACTGTAAGACCGTGAGTCATGCTACTATCTGGGAGTCCCTGCGTGGTCAGTCGACTGCAGTAAGCCCGAGAGATCAGACGTGTATTCAGAAGAAAAGATCATACGTGTATTCAAATGGCTACTTTTAATATTGCTTGTACAACGTTTATGAAATGGTATTCAGCAAAGTGTCAGGATGTGGTGGATACCGAAAAACTTCCTATTCCCCCCTCCTATGCCTCTTTTAAAAACACATTGGATTGTGCGAAGTTCCATGATGTACAAATACTTTACGGATGTTCTGGTGAGACCGTTGAAGGCTTTCGTTGCACAGACGATGTGCTGAAGTATACTGCAGAGCTAAACTTTATAAAGTCTCACATACACCGTGAAGTAAAAGAAACAACGCGTGCAGAAGAGAAGCAGCAGGTATGGATAATGAGTCTTGCGGATGGGTGGTGTGACAAGCGGTATTACGTCATGCTACACCATGTCGATTACTCATACCCTACGACTGAAAATGTGAATCTCGTGATCATGGACAATCTTAAGTATTTTTATCACTATATTAACGTATATCATGATGAGGTTCGTAGTGAGGTTGTGGCTAGTGCCCTGCGTGAGTTTTTAACAGACTTTAGAGACGAGTATCGTTTGATGGGCAGAAAGGAAAAATATGAGCATATGTTCCTCTCAAATAGTGCGCCGGAGTGTGAAGATGTTTAGTAAAACATAAAATGTGCCTAGTTCTTATCCTGAGGGAAACTGTCTGGTGCGTAGGCTGGTAGTGATAAAATTAATTCTTGTACCGGAAAAACAAATATGTACAACAATTCGGTGCGACTCGCGGATCATACGAACAAGCCCATTCACGTATCATCGAGTCAGCCGCCCGTCGAACCGTTCCTGCCTACCTGCGTGCCTCACACGGCTCATAGTTATCTCAGAGCTTGAACCGAGTGGACGTGCGCTCCTCGAATACGATGGAACTTCCTTTGAGCAGCATTCTCAACGCCTCGTACGATGTGTCCGTGACGAAATCGTTGCGCGTGTTCAGGCGTAAATCCGGTACCGTTAGCTATGTACTGGAAATGGAATGTAGACAAACAAACAAACGGGTTTATTTAAGTGTCGAGGAGATGAATAGAATCTTCGTGATAGTTGAGAAGTGGAGTGAAGATCGTTATAAAATACCTGCTAACGTATGTACAAGAAGAGAGCAGATTAGTGACGCACCCTCATACGCCGTTGTATGTACGTTGTGTATAAACAACGATCGGCCGTGCATTGATATACGGCTGATGTGGAAGAATGCTTCTGATAATAACGCTCTTGTTCCTACGCGAAACCGTTTCATCCTCGACAGAATATTTGAAATCGTCGGATTCCGCAAGCTGAAACCTATATTAGACGCGCGTGTTACGGATATGCTTTATTTTGATACAGTACTTGAATACGCATACACTGCTCTGCTCGATGGGTTTACCGAGTGTAGGGCTGGTGAGAATGGTCTAGTGCTGGACGTTTATTTAAAAAGTTTAGATTCTTTGAAATACCATGAACTTTGGTACAAAGCAATTGATCGGTACAAGGCTGAGCTCACCTACACCGTTCACCCTGAAGAACTATTTCTTTATATAACGCGCAGTTGTCGTAACGATTTAGAAGATTATTTCAATTGCCGCTATTTTGAGTGAGTTCACGATTGAAAAGCTCGAGTCGGTAGAAATAAACCCTCGATTGGAAAAGCGTGTTTAATAATGTAGCTAACGATGAACTCTTTGTGCGTGCTTTTGATTGTATTCTAGACGTATTTAAAGATGATTTGCCAACCGGTTGTAAAGTGGGAACAAAAATAGTACTGAACGATATGAAAGCCCTTCATATCGAATACAGGTTTCCCTATACTTTAAGCGGTGAAATATTATTAAGCCGCATGTACTGCGTAATGCAGAGCAATAATGATGTAATTGTAAACTCGATTAAATGCGAGTTTAATATTTTGAAAAAAAAAGTGAAATGTATTTATATATTTTGCGTGATATTTCTCCTGTACTGTTATGATTATATGCATATTTCTATTATTATTGAAATGTATATTTATTTCTATTTGAAATGTATATTTATTTTATATATATCTCCATAATTGTGTGTATATATTTCCTGTACTGTTATGATTATATGCATATTCCTCAATTATTATTGAAATGTATATTTATTTTCTATATATTTATAATAAAAAGAATGATGCAATGTTGTTTTACTTAATTCTAATTGTTACGCCTTCTAAACCTACTACCGGTATTCTAAATGTATACAATGGTATCGCTAAAAAGTGGTATCTGGCAACTGAATATATGGCACGAAATCTTTTAATTGGAGACAACTCACCATAATAATGCTAAAAAGTGGTATCTGGCAACTCAAGCCATTTAAGTGTTCTAAGTCAACTGGCTGATTAGGAGTCTATAATAATGTATACAATGGTATCGCTAAAAAGCGGTATCTGGCAATAATAATGCTAAAAAGTGGTATCTGGCAACTCAAGCCAATTACGTCTTCTAAGCCAACTGGATGATTAGGAGTCTATAATAATGTATACAATGGTATCGCTAAAAAGTGGTATCTGGCACCTCTAGCCATTTACGCCTTCTAAGCCAACTGGCTGATTAGGCGTATATAATAATGTATACAATGGTATCTGGCAACTCAGTCATCGATTAGAATTAAATATATAGCACAAACTGAATACATGGCGCTATCTGGCAACTCAAGCCATTTACGCCTTCTAAGCCAACTGGCTGATTAGGAGCCTATAAACAACGCCTACTCGGCTGAAGTCTTAATATGTACTTGGCTCCTGCCAGGTGAACACCTCTCCTCCTTTCTCTCCTCCTTTCTCTCCTTTCTGGCCCTTTGGGGGAATAGCTTGGGGGAGAACTCCGCCTCCAAGTTGCATGCCCCTTGCAACACCGGTTGGCAACAAAGGCCAGTACTCTTTTTTTTGCAACACCCCCCACCCCCCTTTGCAACATTACGTAATCACTTGCAACATTCCTGCACTCTAACCTTTTTCGGCTATACTACTACCCTGACATATAGTTACAGCCCCATTGACAAAATTGGATAAAAATCCATAAAACTCCATAAAAACTAGCCTCAAAAACAATGTTGATTTTTTAAAAATCAATTGACATAATGTTCTACACATTTTGTACTATATTTCTTTAAATGCATATATAAACTATTATCTTTTATAGTGCATTCTTAGCATTAGAATTGTGATGTCGTAAATCTTGACATTCACTTCTGACATCTCTACTACATCATTTTTGGTGATGATATAGTACTCAACTGTGGTGTTTTGCTAAATTGCATCGTAAATGTTTCTCAATATGCATAAAATAATATAAGTTGTTGAATTATTTTCAAATTCAACAAAATTCAATTCAACAAAATTCAACATGATTCAATCAAATTCATAATTCAACCAAACATAATAAAATAATTCAGCGAAACATAATTGTTGGATAAATGTACATTGTCAATTCTGACAAAAAAACATATCGAATCAACACTCAAATTTAAACCAGCGTTGCCAGCGAATAGCCAGATATGCCATCCATATAAGCCTGACTTACCTGACTTTTTGAGCTATTTTCATCGGATGATTTTTAGATATAAACACATTAATATGACTATATGTTAATAAAATAACTTGGTGATATTTATGCCATAAAAATCAGCATGGAAATAGCTATATAAATTGTTTTTTTGTCTTAAATTAGAATAGTATAAGTTTTTTATAACGAAATGAAACTTTTGATGATGAATTCTACATGTTAAGAGTCAGTCTAATTACAGGCTTCTAGCGATTTTTTTTTAGAATTTTTAATTGATGATGTTTTCTAAACCGGACAATCGAACAAATCTGTAATTTGATCAAATGTAGTTATAATGATTACCTATTTAATATTTACATACAATTAATATTTTACATACAATATGTTTTCTAGTCCAAGGGGGGAGGCCGCCTCCTTCGCCTCCTCCCTTGGATACGTCCCTGACCAACAGTGACCTTGAAGGCGTAACCATAATTTCTTAGGGTATTTTACGGTTTTGTTCGAATCTGCAATCCATATCTTGCGCAAATGCTTATTAAGTTATAAATACAAAAATTATAGGTTCCGTATGACGGTATACCTATATTGGTCAATCAGAGCACGGCATGCATAAACGTCATTGTCACGTGATACTCCCGCGCAGGTTCGGCGGCTGAAATTTAAATTCAACAGTCGCTTTAGGATGTTTGTTTGTGGTGGGAGCTCCCAGTCCGAGTGGGACGTCATCTAGGCCTAGGTTAGAGGTATTACTTACCTTTCTGGGTTCCGAATTCATTATGGGGTACCCATGCCCGGTTAGGTTAATTAAATGCCCGGTTAGGTTAATTGAATGCCCGGTTAGGTTAATTGAATGCCCGGTTGGTCAACTTTATGCCCTTGACAATTGGTTACGTTAAGTTGTGTTATTTTCGTTAGTTTTAACGAAAATATCACGACTTAACCTAACCAATTGTCAAGGGCATACAGTTGACCTAGCCCGTTTGGTTTTTGTTAATATCCAAAATACATTTTTCTAATGTATTTTGGTGTGTTTGGTTCATATATGACCTTCATTTCTAGCGAAAGTGAACCAAAACATAGGAAACTTTAATGTTTTATAACTTTCTTCCGGTTCATTTGCGCAAGATATGAAGGTCATATTTGAACAGAACACACCAAAATACATTAGAAAAATGTATTTTTGATATTAATTTCTGTGTTGGTGAAACATTCAATAATTACTAATAACAATTTAAAGTAATAAGTTAAGATTATAAAAAGTAGCTAAGAAAATGTAAAAGCATTAAAACTAAAAGGTAAATAGATAAAATTAAAATAAAGTTACAATTATAAAAAGTAGCTAGAAACATATAAAAGCATTAAAACTAAAAGGTAAATAAATAAAATAAACAAGTACCTTAACTAAAACATAGCAGATCTACCGATGATTCATCAGAATTGAGGTCTGGTTTTAATTTATAAATGAACAAAGATTCCATAATTTTAAGCTTAAGGTCAGAGCTTCCGGCAGCAAGTACGGCGGCGAAACTAGACTGTGAAATTGGGTGGTTATTGTTATGTGAATGGCTACGTATGAGAGAATTAGGTGGTTTGTCAAGAGGTAAATTTGTACGGACCGATTTACCGAGATGTTCATAAATACGAGATTTTAGGTGTTTTAGGGATACCTAAACTCCCATATTTATTAATTGCTGAAGGCAATTTATTATTAAAATTTATTATTTCGTATTCAAAACTTTCTACTGCTGACTCATGAAAATAACGTCGAGAGAAGAGTCAACGAACTTTGTAAAATCAGCAGATTCCTAAGCGAACTATTTATATTTTGCGGCACTGATCAGAGCTGCTTATGTTAAAGCGATGCTTTAAGCAAGGGAGACGTACTTAATCTTCCTATAAGTTCTGAGTGAATACCAAGTAATATACAGTGTAAACCTAGTAACTCAAAAGGGTAGGCCTATTCCTTCACGTATTTAAGTGTAGTGTTGCCTATATTAATTAAACCAAATAAACTCGTTGCGTAACTCCATCGCCGACATCGAAAGAGAGCCGCACGTCCTACAACCAGAAACGAGGCCCAACGAAATAAGGTATAGTAATTTCCTTTCTTTACCACTAGGCAGCGGTAACTACCGAAGGCATATAAATTAAACATTAACCAAAAACACTACTTAACAAGGTCTTTTGAAGACCTCCATACACAACTTTTTAACGAAAAAACGTAGGGTTTTTGCCGTTCAACTCTCCACCGATATCTGCTGAAAATTTCCAATGGATGAGGGTGACGGCAATAAACCATAACCCTATATAGTTTTTTATATGATAGGAGTATATACTGAAATCATACTAGAACCACCCTCTAGATTAACAGTAATCCCAAGAAGTCCAACCTGCATTGCAGAAGACTTCCTAGGATTAAGGTGGTTCTAGTAGGATTTCTCTATATACTCCTATATATCTCAAATAAAGTTTTAGAAATGTTTTTTAATGATAATTATCACACTTTTGGCAGGAGTGTTTTGGGTAATTAATGTAGTTTTTTATGCTGTATGACCTTTCAAACAATGCATACTGATAAAAATAACTGTGTACAGTAACACTGATTTTGTTTATATATAATTTTTTATGTTTTTATATGCATTTGTGGGCGCTGAGTCCAAATCTGGCCTTGGTTTGTGTGTATCATCAATGGTTTCAGAGATAATCCATTTTTCATGTTTTACCAGTATAATGTTATTATGGGCGCAGCAATATCAGAATAATCAGGAATTGTTCAGAACAATCCGGATGTTCGTTGACAGTTTCTTGCTCTAGAAATTGCCCGAAACTTCCACTGTGCTATATAAAGAAAAGCGCAAAGTCTGAGAAGTCAGTAAGTGTGAGCACACAAAGAAAGCAGGTTGTTTGTCTGATGGTTACCAGCACTGAGGTACTGTGTTTCTGTGCTTCTCTGTGCTGACGATTTGAGTGTTATCGATCCTTTTTTATTGCAACATTATTTCAGTGTTGTGAATACATCTTTTTTCTGGATCTGTAATCTGTTGCAGATTTAATAACTCTTCTCTCTATATCTGCAGGTTATGATTAATGTAGTACAGTTTGGTAAAGAGAATGGCAACTAGAGCTTGTAAACACTCGCCGGATATATTCTGCTACGTTTGTGGGTATTACATAGGCCCCAAGCAAGTATCGCACAAGATTGTGAAAGACACCAAGTTCTGGATCGCGTATCGGCTTTATTTTGGTATGCCTATGGGCGACCAAGATAAGCCCTCGGCACCCCATGTGATTTGTGGAAGCTGCCGCTCCACACTTGAAGGGTGGCTGCGGGGAGTACGCAAGGCAATGCCCTTTGCGGTACCCAGAATATGGAGAGAACCAAAGAGCCACCACGACGATTGCTACTACTGCATGGTAGATGTTTCTAAGTACAGGAAAGTTAAAGGAAGGCAGACTCTTCAGTATCCAAGCATAGCGTCGTCCATAGCTCCTGTACCACATGACGAAGGTCTTCCAATACCACGTCCACCAGAACAGGTATCTATCCATTACTTTACCTTCTGTATTTACAGACTGTGGGTCACTATGTGTCGATTTTTCTTAGTGCTGATGCTCTTCTACATATTATATAGCTATGCCTATATTTTGTTTCTTTGCTTTGCAGGTTGAAAATGAGGATGCAACTAGCTCATCTGAGATGTCGGCTGGTGAGGACAGTCATGATGAAGAATATACAGTAACTTTCAGTACAAACCCTCACTTTCCAAATCAGAGGAATTGGACGCCTTAATTAGAGATTTGGGTCTGACCTCCAGACTCAAAGAGTGAAATTTGCTTGGAGAAGACTGCAAGAGCACTGTATACCGAAAGCGGCATGAAGAGTTTGCAAGGTTCTACGATGTCAATGGCTCTCTCTGTTATTGCAGCGAGGTTAATGGTCTATTCACAGCTATTGGGTTAACACATATATCCTCAGAGTGGCGCCTGTTTATTGACAGTTCAACTCGGAGTTTAAAAGCTGTTATACTCCACAATGGGAACAAATATCCATCTATACCAGTTGCACATTCTGTTCAAATGAAAGAGGACTATGAAAATGTCAAACAACTGCTCATTCAAATCAGGTATGAACAATATAACTGGGACGTGTGTGATTTCAAGCTAATTGGTTTCCTGTTAGGTTTACAAGGAGGGTTTACTAAATATTCATGTTTTCTTTGCCTGTGGGATAGCAGGGCTTCAACTGAGCACTATAAAACAATTCAGTGGCCTCCACGTGAAGGACTGCAACCAGGAAAGTACAATGTACTCAGGGAACCTCTTGTGAAGCCTGACATAGTTCTGCTACCACCTCTCCATATTAAGTTGGGTCTAATTAAGCAGTTTGTAACTGCGTTAGATTTTGGAGGGGAAGTTTTCCAACAGATTCAGGTCATGTTCCCTAAACTCTCTGAGGCCAAAGTCAAGGCTGGCATCTTTGCAGGACCACAAGTCAAGGCGCTGTTGAATTCAAAGAACCTTGAAGCCAAGATGACTCCGATCGAAAAAGAGGCTTGGTGTGCTTTCCGTGATGTGGTTCGTGGGTTTTTAGGCAACCATAAGGCACCAAACTATAAGGAGTTAGTGTCAAACTTGACTAAGTGCTATGGCAAAATGGGGTACCGTATGTCTTTAAAATTACACTGTCTGCATTCACATCTAGACTTTTTTCGTAATAACCTGGGCGATGTGAGTGAAGAACGTGGCGAAAGATTCCATCAAGATATTCAAACGATGGAGAAAAGGTACCAGGGCCATTGGGATGCTTCCATGATGGGAGACTACGTATGGTTGCTGATCAGAAAGGATAAGAATGTTCATACGCGGAAGTAGCGTTCTTCAGTGCATTTTTAAGGAACGCACACTGCATAACGAGGCTTGTTATTCTCTTATCGGTTCTCCTCATGATATATATTATATCCTTTGCACCATTTTGGGTTTGTCAAACAATTTTGGCTCAATAAACATTAATTTCCAATAGTGTTTTTATTTTCAGAAAATATTTATGTTAGCCTCCTTTATATACTTTGCCATATAAAAAGTGTGATAAGATATATTTTTGAAACGGTGGATGATAGAGCAAAACCAATATCAGTTTTGGAATCAGCGCCCCGAAATCATTAAGAAACGACAGAAAAATCACAATAAACAGAAAATCTTTCAAATTTTGTTACCCAGTGTAATTTATTGGAAGTACGTTCTTGTGAATAATTTGCACGTTAGCAGTTTTAAATGCAAATTTCTTCCTTTCATTTCATGAATAAGGACTTCATCCCATCCAGTTAAAATTAAATGGATGATTCTTCCATTTGATTATTAATTAAATTTCACCAAATGACTCACTTTTTCTAAAACATGCAAATAAATTGCAATTTCATTTTAGTGCAGTATTGTAAACCAGGTTCGTAATTTCTTAAGTGCTAAACATTAAGCTTTGTGATCAGTCTCAAACTGGAACGCTAAAGACATGTACTTGTAAGATGTTCTCTCTGAAGTTAACCGCTAATATAAAAGGAGAAAAAAATTTGACGATGTTCTGCATTCCACATATAAAAAACTATATAGGGTTATGGTTTATTGCCGTCACCCTCATCCATTGAAAATTTCCAGCAGATATCGGTGGAGAGTTGAACGGCAAAAACCCTACGTTTTTTCGTTAAAAAGTTGTTTATGGAGGTCTTCAAAAGACCTCGTTAAGTAGTGTTTTTTTGGTTAATGTTTAATGTATATGCCTTCGGTATTTAGCGCTGCCTAATGGTAAAGAAAGGAAATTACCATACCTTATTTCGTTGGGCCTCGCTTCTGGTTGTAGGACGCGCGGCTCTCTTTCAATGTCAGCGATGGAGTTACGCAACGAGTTCATTTGGTTTAATTAATATAAGCAACACTACACTTAAGTATCTGAAGGAATAGGCCTATCCTTTTAAGTTATTAGGTTTATATTACTTGACATTCACTCAGAACTTATAGGAAGATTAAGTACGTCTCCCTTGCTTAAAGCATCGCTTGGAACTCGGCAACTCTGAGCAGCTGATATAAATTTCTTTGTCCTCAATTTCGCTGACTTTACAAAGTCCCCAGACGTCTGATTTTTGTTTTCATTATTTCTTCTCTCAAAGTAATTTTCATGCGTCAGCGATGGAAAAATTGTATACGAAATAATACGTTTTTCATGTGTTATGTGGGCCCAATTGGGTTCTATGTATTGGAATTATTTTCATTCCCAATAGTCTATGGCGCCAATCCCGAGGCAATTTTATAGTTATTTAATTCAATAAATTAATAATTTGTATTTAATTAAGAAATAAAGGTACCATATACGATACCATGTTGTAGGCGTGTATAAGTTTTCCATAGACAGACATTTGGCTGAACATTTCGTTGTAGAGAGGTTTTAATGTGTGTGTGTGTGTGTGTATCCTTTTTCAGAAGAATTCAGCAGGGGAAAATTGTGCTTATACTGAAGTATTGGTGTCTCTTAGTCATTAATTTCTACTTCATCAGTGGTAAGTGGTGTAAAAATATTGTACTTTAACCATAAATACCCTGTTACTACTTGATAACTCTTATCTTTTCACTGCAGTAGTAAAAAAAAAAACCACGCTGGGCTAAACTAGGGGTCCCCAATCTATCAGTGTTCGTAGATCTGAATGAAGTGTTCCACTGGACACCAAGGATGAAAGTGCTAGTGACTCGAACCTAAAACCTTCCATAAAATAACTCGAGTAGACAGTAATACATAAGTACATGAGACTGGAAGACTGAGAGGGACTTTTTTTTATGCAGCAACGATTCTCGAAATCAGTTAATTTAATGATTAAAATCTGCCAAGCCACTAGAGCAGGGGTACTCAACTAGTGCCTGCGGGCACCATGGTGCCCGCTAAGTACTTTATAGGTGCCCACGCGGGCTACCTACATATTAATCAGTTCTAGCACGAGGTCGAGAATTTAATTAATTTCAAGCTCTTTGCTCTCGAAAAGATTGCTAAGCCTTTTGTCGTAAATCTCTAACAACAAATTCTTAGAAATTGTGGATCTCCTGAAGATTAGGGCCTCCTAGTCTTCGTTAGTTAGCCTTATAAGACTAACTAACGAAAATATCACGACTTAACTAACCAATCGTTAGGTCAACTGTAACCGCTTGACGATTGGTTAGTTTAAGTCGTGATATTTTCGTTAGTTAGCTAATTAAAGAAGGCTGGGGGCCCTGATCTTCAGGTGATCTGAAATTGTAATAGTACATGTGTGTATGTACATTCAAACAATCGGTACCATCCAGATCTTTCAAAAAGCGAGCTGACGTCATCACAATTAGTTGTTCTCCAAGTATTTGAATTTTTATAAAAAAACAAGCCCAATTCAGTAGAAATATAACGTGCAGGGAAAAACGAAAATTTCTCGACTGCTGCTTGGTTCGCGCACCATGGTTTCTCCGCAGTACATTGTGGGAGGCCTCAGGCGCTATGTTAAGGAATCACTCTTTGCTCAGCACCGGACGAAGCTAGACGCTTTTCCATTCGCTTTTCCAATTTTAATTCTCAAACTCATTATTCCTATTCAGAACCATTTACTGGTCAATAACCAATGAAAACGGTTATTTTCCAGAGTTTTGTAGCATTTCATACTACAGTAAAATTAACGTAACTTTGAAACGAGCATATTTGTTATAATGTTATAATGTTTCAGACTAACAAAAACCCTAGGATCCACTCATGGCTGGTCTACCTAACTGTGTTCGTAATTGTGTATTATGCATGTCCTCCGTGGTGGCGGAGGGGACCTACAATTTTACGTGGGTTCCGAACCACAAAGCCTTAATTTTACTCTACCTTAAACTATACCCAATCTATCAACATATGCGTCTAATCGATTTTTAAACATGTTTATAGACGTGCTACTAATTACTTCTACCGGCAAACTATTCCACCTATTTACTATTTTATGCGTAAAAAAGTTTTTGGCAACTGCTGTCTCGAACCTTCAACTTGTCAACTTACACCCGTTATTTCTAGTCCTATTATATTGAGATATTTCGATAAAGCTCTCTCTATCTACGTTATCGAACCCATTCATAATTTTTAAAACCTGGATTAGATCACCCCTTAGCCTCCTAGTCTCGAGTGTAGTCAATTTTAACTCCTTCAGCCTATCCTCGTACGACTTTGACCTAAGCGACGGAATCATCTTAGTTGCTCGTCTTTGAACTCTTTCGATTTTGTCTATATCTTTGCGCATATGCGGATTCCAATATTGGATCGCGTACTCCAAATTGGGTCTAACTAATGATTTATAAAGAGGAACTATAATATCGCGCGATTTGTACTCAAAATTCCAAGCTATAAAACCTAACACTTTGTTCGCTTTATTGACCGCTGCTGTACTTTGTTTCGCTACTTTTAAGTCACCAGTGACTATAACTCCTAAATCAATTTCCTGTTCTACGCTTGTTAACTTTCCCTGACATACTATACGCAAAATTACCGTTACGCGAACCTATATGTAAAATTTTGCACTTATCGACGTTAAATCTCATTTGCCATGTGACTGACCAATCAACGATTTTATTCAGATCTTCCTGGATTTTACCTCTATCTTCGTCATTAATCGCCCTACAACCCAGCTTCGTGTCATCCGCAAACTTTGAAACTGTACTGACTAGGCCGACATCTAAGTCGTTAATATATATAAGAAAAAGCAAGGGGCCAAATACAGAACCCTGAGGAACGCCACTCGCTACATTAGCCCAAAAAACAAACAAACATTATCCGATTTCAGCTCTATATATATAGAGATAATTTTGAAGTGGCTCCAGAATCGTCGCGACGGTCCCGCAGCCTGTAGGCTACGCGACCGTCGCGCCAGTTTTGCAGCCCTGTGCCAAGTCATGGCTATGGAACCATCAAACTCGAGACTCTACCAACTGGTTATGTTAATTGAATGCCCGGTTAGGTCAGCTGTACGCCTTTGACGATTGGTTAGGTTAAGTCGTGATATTTTCGTTAGTTTACTGTCAAAACTAACGAAAATATCACGATTTAACCTAACCAATTGTCAAGGCCGTATAGTTGACCTAACCGGGCATTCAATAATTTTCCGGGTATTTTTACCACGGGCTTCTGCTAGTAATGTCTTATTTTATTTTTCTCACTTCTAACTCTATTTTCTTGATACTATTTTTCATTTTTCTGAACTAAAATGTATTATTCTGAATCGTAATAAACATTAACTAAGTAAAAAAGCTCGAGGGGGGGGGCACCGGCCGTCAAACCGAGAAGATCCCCTATCTTTAGCAAAGATGATAATACTGCTTTCAACTTTACTTTGTAACCAGTATTCATTATATTTTGTTTAACAAACTAATGAGGAGTAACACATTTAGCAGTTTATGTGGCTAGAAACTAATTCACGATTAATTTGCTCATTTACGTTATTATTAGTGACCTATCTACATCAGGTATCTACTGTATATCGCTGGTGAATTAATTCTTGAGATATTAGTATACTCGTGAACTCAGGTACTCATTCAAGGACTTTAATATAACTTGTTTCAACCTCGCCCAATTTATTTCGGTAGACAGGCTAACGCGATCGAACTAGGAGTTACTTGGCCTAGAGGGACAGAAATATAATAATTAGTCCTAGAGTGGTTCTTCGAAATAAAATACAAAATTACCAATAAAATCCGAAACCTTTTATGGCGCTGTATCGCCACATTCTTAGACTGAGTGATGTCATCATAAAAATTATTGTTACTAGTTATATTTGCAATTTTATTAAAAATATCACATGCTATTTTTTGAGAATAAAATATTAAAATTTCTATATTATCAGATGATGTGTTCAAAAGAAACCAGTTAAAAATTTGTAAAAATAGTGAATGGCAATTAGGTATACCGGTATACATCTTGCCTTTGATATTTAAATTACCCCTTAATTTTCTTTCACAACAAACTTCTTATTTTTCAGTTTCTCAAAACCACAATTTTGTGTGCCTCAAAGATTACGTGCATAGTTGTTTGCTTCATTTATAAAATTTGTGCCCTTTTTCATGATAAAATTTAAGTGGACCAAATAAAAAACAAAAGTAGTATAATTTTAATTAATTAATAGTAGTAGCATGGCCGCAAAATGGGAGAGCGCAATCGCAATGTTACAAATGTCGATCAATGGTGCAATACCCCCCTTCCCCTTCCACATTACTGCAAGACCCCCGTATCCCATTGTTGCAAACCCCCCAGCCCTCAGGGTGCCAAAAAAAAACATCCCCCAGGGTGCAAAAAAAAAGAAGCAAGGTGGATTCCCCCAGCTGCCACAATCTCTGGGGAATCAACCTAACCTAAGAGAGAGAGAGAGAGAGAGAGAGAGAGAGAGAGAGAGAGAGACCATCCTTCGTCTGGCTTCGCCAGACGCATAATAAAGCTCTTGGTCTTTACACTTGGCTTAGGTTCTAATCAGCCAGTTGGCTTAATCCACCAGTTGGCTTAGAAGGCTTAATCTGGCTTAGAAGGCGTAAATGGCTTGTTCAGGTGTACATTATTTTTATATTTTGAGTTGCCAGATTGCACTGTTTATTTAATTAAAGCAGTTATTCTTGACAGTTGGCTTAGAAGTCTTAAGCAGCCAGTCGGTTTAGAAGGCGTAACCAGCCATTTGATATGCACATATGTATATATATTTATTTAATTAAATAATATCGTTTATATATACAACCAAAATAATTAAATAAAACACAATCACATCATTCTGTTTATTTAGACGAATTATTGGAAATAATTTCATGAAATATAAAGAAAATAGATATACAATAAAATTAGTTCATTCTATACACAGTTTAAACGAGGAATATATATATACAGTACCGTTCAAAAGTATGAGTCTACTGTCAATCTGATAACTATTAGATAATCTGTCGTATGAAAATTGGTTTTGACACTAAAATACACATTAACTAGAACCTCTGGTTCATATTAACGTATAACTAGGTTATTACTTAGGTGTATAAAGTTGTATTAGCTGGATGACCCTCTTGTCTGCATAAATTGGACTTGAGGGTTGATTTATTATATACTGACAACGCATGTGTTTAAAGATCTAGCGAACTATTGATGGTGGATCTGCAGTAAATACTCCTAAGCTATTGTTATATCAGTATTTACAATTAAAAGTATTGACATATTCACTTAAATTCTGAAAAACAAATTTATCCAAAACGTTTCTCCTTATAATCCTAATTCATGCTGTTTTTTTCTTTCACAGGCTTAAGAAATGACGAAAAGTACAATTTCTGATGAGATTACATATAAAATAACACATTTGCATGGTGAGGGACTGAGTCAAAGAAAAATAAGTGAATCTACAGGTGTTTCCAAAACTGGTGTAAAAACAATCTTGGCTCATCAGAGAAGAAATGGGACTCCCAGTTGATCGTCCTAGATTGGAGAGACCTTCTAAGGTTTCTCTATCTGATCTACAATATCTAAAGATTACTTCCCTTCGAGACAGACGCAAATCCAGCACTTCACTTGCAGCAGATCTCGAAAAAACAACAGGTGTCTCAGTTGATCCCTCTACTCCACGAAGGAAGCTTAACTCAGTAGGTCTCAGATGTCCACTACTTGTGTTTCAAAGCATATTTTCTTCTCTTCTCTTTATTTCCATTCTTTAAAAGTGGCTCTTTTGCTGCAACACATCCTTTAAGATCTACTGAGTTAAGCTTCCTTCGTACAGTAGATGGATCAACTGAGACACCTGTTGTTTTTTCGAGATCTGCTGCAAGTGAAGTGCTGGATTTGCGTCTGTCTCGAAGGGAAGTAATCTTTAGATATTGTAGATCAGATAGAGAAACCTTAGAAGGTCTCTCCAATCTAGGACGATCAACTGGGGGTCCCATTTCTTCTCTGATGAGCCAAGATTGTTTTTACACCAGTTTTGGAAACACCTGTAGATTCACTTATTTTTCTTTGACTCAGTCTCTCACCATGCAAATGTTATTTTATATCTAATCTCATCAAAAATTGTACTTTTCGTCATTTCTTAAGCCTGTGAAAGAAAAAAACAGCATGAATTAGGATTATAATGAGAAACGTTTTGGATAAATTTATTTTTCAGAATTTAAGTGAATATGTCAATACTTTTAATTGTAAATACTGATATAACAATAGCTTAGGAGCATTTACTGCAGATCCATCATCAATAGTTCGCTAGATCTTTAAACACATGCGTTATAAGTAATATAATAAATCAACCCTCAAGTCCAATTTATGTAGACAAGAGGGTTATCCAGCTAATACAACTTTATACACTTAAGTAATAACTTAGTTATACGTTAATATGAACTAGAGGTTCTAGTTAATGTGTATTTTAGTATGAAAACCAATTTTCATACGACAGATTATCTAATAGTTATTAGATTGACAGTGGACTCATACGTTTGCACGGTACTGTATATATATATATATATATATATATATATATATATATATATATATATATATGCAATAAAAATAATAATAGTATAAGAAATACACAAGTTGAACGAAGAATATATATATATATATATCTATTATATATATATTAGTGGTGGACCGGATATCCGCGTCATTTTTAACATCCACATCCGCATCTGCACTTCTGGCTGCGGATGTTATGCGGATATTACCTCTAATAAATTATGCAATTTAAAATTAAATTAGCTTATAAAGTAGCTTATAAGGCTCAGTCATGCACGTTTCACGTAAAGTATTAATTTTAATGAACACACAAATATATAAACCTCAAAATATAAATACCTAGTAACACAGAAAATTGAATGAAACGTGTTTCATTCAATTTTCTGTGGCTGAAACTCTTAAAAAAGTTATTATTTTTATCATAATGAAAACATTAATATTAATTTTAATTCTTATGCATTGCCTGCCACGAAATTTGAAAAATTATGTCATATATTCATAATTCTGTACTATATTCATAGATTAACTAAATATCCGCATCCGCGGATATTGAAATAAAAAATCCGCATCCGCAGATGTTGAAAAACTGACATCCGGTCCACCACTAATATATATATATATATATATATATATATATATATATATATATATATATATATAATCAAAAATAATATATAACCATCAAAATACATACACTTTATGTTCTATTGCGCTTAACTAAAATACTAAACTCGGACATGATCGAGTCTACAGTTACATCATTGTTGCTTTGCACTATGCAATAAATATGATTTAACATCATTTCACCGCTGAAGTTATAGGGGTGCCTATACTCGATATGAAGGGCCTTCAATTCGTTCAAAACTATTTTTGTGCCCACTTTACATTCGGTTGGCAAGTTATCTTTA
This sequence comes from Bathynomus jamesi, assembly GCA_023014485.1. Taxonomy (NCBI): domain Eukaryota; kingdom Metazoa; phylum Arthropoda; class Malacostraca; order Isopoda; family Cirolanidae; genus Bathynomus; species Bathynomus jamesi. Next base: position 152,666 of record JAJOZX010003224.1, on the reverse strand, counting down.
AACACGGCCAGAATGCAATCAAAAGTAGGCACAAAGAGGGCATCGTTAGCCACATCATTATTAAATTCAAGTCTATTAACACTCCTTTCCAGTCGAGGGTTTATTCTTACCGATCAGAGCTTTTTAATCGTGAACTCATCTTCACAATGCATACCGCCGCCCGCCGCTTAGGGTGGATCGATTTTACATTTTTTCGATTTCCATATTCTAATAGAGACAAAAACTTGCGCATGCATGAGAAAATAGCCTCTGCAAAATCTTAGCTTAATAGGTAATCATCTTCTGCCCCCGGCAGAGCGATGAAAATCATATTTTAGTAGTCAAAAACGTATTTTTAAACCCTAGCCTAGAGTCATAAAATGTTGCGTGTGTTTTATTTCATGCCTAAGCAACGATATAAATGTTATGGGAAATATATAAATGCATTATTTAAGACAAAGAGCCGATCTGAAAATATGTATAATATACATATTTTCAGATCGGCTCTTTGTCTTAAATAATGCATTTATATATTTCCCATAGCATTTATATCGTTGCTTAGGCATGAAATAACACACGCAAAATTTTATGACTCTAGGCTAGGGTTTAAAAATACGTTTTTGACTACTAAAATATGATTTTCATCGCTCTGCCGGGGGCAGAAGATGATTACCTATTAAGCTAAGATTTTGCAGAGGCTATTTTCTCATGCATGCGCAAGTTTTTGTCTCTATTAGAATATGGAAATCGAAAAAAATGTAAAATCGATCCACCCTTGCATAGCGCCAGTTGAAATAATCTAAGTCGTAAGGACAGCTGCTCATTATATAAAGAAACAATTCTTGAGGGTGAACGGTGTAGGCGAGCTCAGCCCTGTAACGCTGAAGTTCCAGACCATTCGCGCCTTGTTCAGTCTTACACTCGGTAAACCCTTCTAGCAGAGCGGTGTATGCGTATTCAAGAACCGTATCAAAATAAATCATATCCGTAACATGCGCGTCTAATATAGGCTTCAGCTTGCGAAAACCTAAGATTTCAAACATTCTGTCGAGGATGAATCGGTTTCGCGTAGGGACAAGAACGTTATTATCAGACGCATTCTTCCACATCAGCTGTATATCAATGCATACCTGATCGTTATTTATACACAACGTACATACAATGGCATATGACGGGGTATCACTAATCTGCTCTCTTCTTGTACCTACACCTGCAGGTATTGTATAACGATCCTCACTCCACTTCTCAACTACCACGAAGACTATTCATCTCCTCAACATTTAAATAAACAACATTCCGTTTACCAGAGTTTGTTTATCTACAAGTCGTTTCAAGTACATAGATAATGGCACCGGTTTTAAGCCTGAACACGCGCAATGACTTCGTCAAGGACACATCGTACACGGCATTGAGAATGCTGCTCCTTCGTATTCTATTGTGAGGAGTGCACTTCCAGTCGGTTCAAGCTCCCAGATGACTATGAGTCACAGGTGGGCGGATAGGCTCAATGGGAGGTGTGGAGGAGTGAGTCATATCATAAGGTGATGAAACGTGCACGGTGTTGTTCCAACGTGAAAGAATCATGTGAATACCTGTATCCCATTATAATGGGCATTCGTTTAGAGAATTTTTCTGAAACATGAAGTAATATAGGTTTTAATGTTTTATCACTCCCCAGAATGCGCACCAGACATTTTCGTTCATTTCCAGGAGCTAAACACATTTTAATCACACTCCGGTGCACTATTTGAGAGAAACATGTGTCCATATTTTTCATTTTTGCTTAGCAGGCGATACTCGTCTCAAAATTCCATTAAAAACTCACGCAAGCCTTTAGCCACAACCTCACTCCAAACCTCGTCATAATACATATTAATGTAGTGGTAAAAATACTTCAGATTCTCCATTATGACAAGATTTACATTCTCAGCCGCAGGGTACGAGTACTCGGTATGGTGCAACATGACATAATAACGCTTGTCATACCACTCATCAACAAGACTCACTAACCATAACCGTTGCTTCTCTTCTGCAGATGTTCTGCCAGAATAGCTGTAGAGTATTTGACCCTCTTGTTCTTCAAGCTTCGTACGGTTCAATGTAGCCTTAAAAGTATCAAAGGAGGGAAGGATAGGGAGTCTTTCAGTATCCACCACATCTTCACACTTCATCGAATACCACTTCATAAAATTCGAGCACGCAATATTAAAGGTAGCTATCACTATTTTTCGCCTACATGAGATTTAGTCAAATACACGTCTGAGCTCCAGGGCTTGCAGCGCTCAACTGAACACGCAGGGGTAGAGATATGCCCAGGTAGTAGCATGAGTTATGTGACCATTGGTCAATCATTCAGGGGCTGAGCTTCGGACTTTTCATGTACATACGCACACACACACACACACACAAAGGAGAAAACGAAACGTTAATTGAAACACGATTTATTTAATAAACATATCGAATTATTCAAGGTGTATATATATTTACAAATACGTGTAATAAATAAAATAAATAAATCGTTAACAAGTAAATAGACATATATATATATATATGTATATATATATATATATATATATATATATATATATATATATAACAATCATGGATTACGGTATCCAAAGGGTACGGTAACATAAGTACCAGGTACCTGGTAACGTTTCCTATAGGTGTTACGGCACACCTTCGTACCCCTAAGTCCTTTACGGCCCCCAGCTTCTCCGCCCGAAAATTGTGGGTTCCCACAGTTAGTTGGGGCGGTTGGTCACCCTCATCTTCCAAGCACACTAGATCCTTCAACGAGTCAAAGTTAACGACCCGTTGGTTCGCCTGGTTAAGCGTGATACCCTTAGCCTTCAGATATATTTCATATCCCCCACTCTCCCCATACCCATAAGTTTTTGGACCTGTTGAGACAAAAGAGTCGGCGTATGCGATGTCTCCATACTCATTCTTTATCTCATCAGTCAACTCTCCGAGGAATTCACCAATAGGCGGCATGTATTCAGCCTCACTCGCTGTGAATATCACACTATCTGTGTCAGCGTACAGAACCCTCCACCTAAGAGAATGCAATATACCCCAAAGTTTGATGCGTGCGTATGCTGTTGTGAAGCTGGCTTAGAAATGTTTGTAACACGCGATGTGTCTGTGGCCAATTCGGTAATGTTGTACTTTATTATGTACGTATTACCTACATTCACGATCTCCATGACCTCTTTATCGGGACCGTTGGCATAATCCCACACCTCGTTATAACTTTAGGCTAGGTGAACGTTTCCCTTTCCTGTATTCTGTGCATATTTTCCCCAAAGACTATTTAGACACAACTTTGCACTAAAGCGCCTGCCTGGGTTCTTTACAATTTGGGAACTGTCAAGTTGTATCCCTTCACGGTCACGGTAATATTGAATATACGCCGATTTTTCATCTTCGGTATCAACTCCTCGCGGATACCCTGTTGCTTCTACCTTGTCCTTCAAAAAAGTGTTTGTATATGGCGTAAATATGTTGGGTAACTTCTGAAACCTCCACATCTCATATTCTGTAGCCATGGCGAACGGCTAGGGACAGCTCAGTGCTTGTATATACGCCTCTGATCTTACGCTGGTTGGTTGTGTGATTACAAGTCACATCGTTCTCCTCTGCACACTTCACGCACAGGGGAAACATGGGTTTGTGGTCTATAACGACGGGTAAGATCGGCATCCACAAATCGCGAAAGGGGAGCACGTCTACGAAAGAAAGACCGAAATAGTTCTTGTTCAAATTTGCTGAGAACTCCTCGAAGGTGGACAGGGCTGGTCCCACCAGTTTTACAGGTGCACCTATGGGGTACGGATTGTTCTTCATCACATAAGGGTATAAAGAACAGAAGTCGTAGTAATGGAGTTTCACGCCCTCCGTACGCGGAAAATATAGCTTGAAGGGATTTGTACGCCCTCCGAACAAGCTATCACCGCATTTGTGAGGATCCAGCACCATTGAACGCTTGATCGTGTTTATCCTTTCACAGTACTGTCCATCTGTCTCCATCCGTGAATCATACCCATGCTCCAACAAGATCTTGTGAGTAAACAGGGTCCCTACAAGCTGATCGCAGTTGCGGAGTCCATGCAAGACTGTCGGCAGGAGATCTACCGTGGATATCTCCTACGATCCCGCACTCAGAACGTGGGCATCCGTACCACCAACAGCCGTTAAAGGAGTACACAGTCTTCTCACCAGTGGCACGGTTTTCGCTTAGACCATCAACCCAATGGGTACTTCCCCCGTGTTGCGGGCATGCTTTATGTATACATCTGTCTGCTGCTGTATGTGTATGATGCAATAAATAGCCTTGTGCCCATAACTGCGGGGATTGTTTCTATGAATGACGGCTAAGGTGCCTTTAGGCATGAAATTGTTCTTGAACACCGTAAAGCACAATGCGGCAATCGAGATTGCGACTTGCAACGGATCGCATTTGAAACGGTCTTTGTACATCCTTTTAAAGGTGTGGAAACATACTCTAAGTACGCGTACATCATTCACGCAATAACACCCACATTCATCACCTATATTGTAAAGATTAGATTAGATTCATTAAGATTAGATTCATTAAAACTGTTGTGGTAGCGATCAAAATCTTCACCTTCACCTGTACTCATACATTCAAAGTTAAAGTAATGTTTGGGCGGAGGTAGTCCTACGTTCAACACCATTGCTATACATGGATCCAGGGTCAACCCTGACTACGTACCAATTTCTAGTCAGGGCTGGGGTGGGGGTGGCGGTGCGTACCAACTCGAATGCCATACCTTCCTTTACAGCACGAGAAGCTGCTGTGCTGTTGTGGAGGATGTAGCCAGAATTAAAGAGGAATAAGGGGGTACATTTTTATTTGAGGAAGGTACGATTGTGGGGGTTGTGTCGTAAGACGTAGAGGGTTGGGGCTCTATTACTGGAGTCCTAACAACTGGTGCACTCCTGGCACGCTTTATACCTGACGTGGAAGGTTCTTCATCATGCCTCCGCTTTGAATTGTTGCGTGGTGGTGTTACAGGTGTCACTGGTTGGGGCTCGTCAGCAGGTTTGGAGTCTGTAACCACAACTACACTGTCATCGGGGTCGCCTGTAATATCGATTATGGGAACATGATTCTGTACCTCATCATTATTCACAGTTCTGTGGAAGAAGAGGAAAAACAAGACTGAAGAATATAAGGAACACCACTTAATTTTTTATTATATTTTGTAAATGACCCACTTAAGGGTGTGACGTACTGGAGTTGGATTCTGTAGAAAAATTCAGGTTCATTAGCCCGTCCACGTGCATTATATCTGGCCCTACAGGATGTGGTAAAACGGTGTTTATGCTTAAAATCATTGTGGAAGGATCAAAGGTACAGGGATCAAATATCGTAGACATCGTCCATGATCTGGTGAGAAAGTGGGATAGGCCCTCACCATCAGGATGGAAGCATATTAAAGCAAGACTACAACAAATAAATGTCCCCAAAACATTGATAGGAAATCTGATCAGGTTAAAAAACTTGGAACATACCTCGTATGTGCCACAACTGAGAACGCCGTCACCCGCAGCGGTAGCACCTCTGAAGAGGAGAAGGAAGAGGCCAAACAACAACAACGGTCAACCCTATCAAATGGCTAATATAAAGGGTGATCCAGAGAAATGGGACCCAAAAGAAACCCCTGTAACTCTTAAAGTATAAGTCCTTTTATAAAATCATACGCATCATTCGAAAGAGCATAGTTACAAGTTTGTACAGGATTGTATAGGTTTTGACAATACAAGACAAGATAAGATACAAAACAAAATAAAAGTGTTAGTTAAAACTAACCCTTCAAGATGACTGCATGGACTGTGGAACAGCTGCGTTTCATAACTGAGCAATATTATGAGCATGGAAGAAGTGTAGTTTCAGCTCAAAGATCTTTCAAGACAAATTTTCAGATGTCAAAATCACCTCCTAAGAAAGTAATCCGTCGGTGTGTCAGAAATTTTTCCCTAACTGGCAGCATTGGAAAAAGAAAACCAACTGGAAGAGTGCGCACAGCAAGGATAGACGAGATCATTAACAGAACTCATGAAATTGTACAGGATAATCCTAACATAAGCATCAGACGTGCTTCTCAGCTGTTAGGAGTTGGATATGGAACAACAACACACCGTATATTCAAGCAAAATTTAATGCTCTTTCCATATAAAATTCAAACAGTGCAACAACTAAACGATGGAGATTTCGCACGAAGACGACAATTCTGTCAATGGATCCAACAGAAGGTAAATGACACCACCAATTTTCTAGCAACTTTGATTATGTCAGACGAAGCCCATTTTCACTTGAATGGAACTGTAAACAAACAAAATTGTCGTTTCTGGGCAACAGAAAATCCATTGAATATTACCGAAGTCCCGTTGCATAGTCAGCGTGTAACTGTTTGGTGTGGTCTTACTGCATCTCAGATCATAGGGCCGTACTTTTTCGAGGATTCCACCGGAAACACGGTCACTGTAAATGGTGATCGCAACGAAAAAATGTTGACCGATTTCCTTAGTCCTAAATTAAGAGATCTTTGTCTAGAAAACCACTGGTTCCAATAAGACGGAGCTACCTGCCATACCACGAGGAACTGCATGGCAGTTTTGCGTCAAACGTTTCCAGGCGAGTTAATCTCAAGATTTGGAGACGTTGAATGGCCCGCAAGGTCTCCGGATTTTTCTCCCTTAGATTATTATCTCTGGGGATATTTAAAGAGTAGGGTCTACAGAAATAACCCAACGACCTTGCAAGAATTGAAGGCCGCCATCACAAATGAGATACAGGCCATACCACCGCACTCTTGCAAAAGTGATGCAGAACTTACAAGCGAGAACACTGGAATGCTTGGCAACTAATGGAGCACATTTGAAAGGAGTCATTTTTAAAAAATAAATATTTCATAATAAACTTGCAACTCTACTCTTTCGAATGATTTATAGTTTTTATGAAAGGAATTAAATATTAAGAATATTTGGCTTTTTTTTATGGGTCCCATTTATCTGGATCACCCAGTATTAAGAAAACGTTATTGTAACATTTCTAGCCCAGCCTCCAACGGAGACGTTGATAGACTGTACAGAAGTGTTTACAATGATGGAGTAGGGAAAAAAGATATTGAGAAGTTTTTGCCGGGCGGGACGCTTCTACACTTCATAAGACGGTGAGAAAAAGGTTTAAAACAGCCAAGACAACAGCGGCATCGATTGACTGTTTGGCAAGCAAATTTAACACACATGCAAAAATATTCAGTGTATAACGATAGTTACCGCTACATCCTATTCATAATAGATGTATTCTCTAGATATCTGTGGCTAATTCCTCTGAAAAATAAATCGCCTGCAACAGTTGCTAAAGCCACCAAAACGTTGATGTTGAAAGAAAACAGGTTTCCTGGCTATTTTTGTACGGATATGGGGAAAGAATTTATAGGCTGAGCTTTTTCAGAACATGCTGACAGAGTTTAATATCAGCTACTACACTCCAATTCTATACATAAGGCCTCTTTAGCTGAAAGAGTTCAACGTACCATAACGTAACGCATGCATCACTATTTCACACATAAAAACACATACAGATATATCGATATTCTGGAATCATTGGCCTCATCATACAACCGTTCACACCATCGCACGATTGGTACAACACCTAACGAGATTTTAGAAAGAGGTACGCGCACAGAGCCTGATATGAGAAGAGATATTCGTAGAACACCGCCACACACTGCGCGTTTCAAAATCAATGATTATATAAGGATATCGCGTTCGGGAAATAAATTCGCGAAGGGATTTGAGCAGGGTTGAACGCGTGAGATTTTTAAAGTTACGGCTGAGACCTAAAGGCGAGATAATGTTGTATTACGTTGAAGATTTGAATGGGGAAGAAATCGCAGGAGGCTTTTACCGAGAGGAGTTGCAGAAAGTAACATTTAATTTAGGAAAAAATGTGTTTAAAATTGAAAAATTTTAGGAAGCAAAGGTTCAAAAAAGAGAAAAACGTACCAGGTGAAATGGCTAGGTTACCCAGAAAGCTTCAACACCTATATAAAAGCTGATGCAATAATGAAGCTTAAATAGTATGCAACATGGCGCCTAACCATTTCTACGTGACACTACCGTCCTCTTCTTCTCTGTCTGTACATCCTAACAACACCCTGGCCAATTTTGTAACAGAACTCTATGGGCCCATTGAATTGGGTCTTGATTCGTATGAGGTGGGGATATGCGAAATTCAGCTGGACACCCTCTTTTTAAATATTATTATAAAGACCCCGTTTTTACGGTTCTTAGAGACTGTAATGAGTGGAAAAAGCCGAGGTAACTCGGGATGAAACCATACGTATCGCCAGGATTGGGGATGCACGGTATTACAGTACAGTATTAACACTAGGTTCTGGCCGATAAGGTGCGGCTGAGGATGTTGTGAGACTTAAACGTTACTTTAAAAAACTCAAATCTCATGGCTGATTTAGTATACGAAATCGTAAACAAAGAAAACCCTACACATACTATAATCCTAAAATCACAGGCTAACAGAAAAATTAAAGACAAAGGGCTCTTCAAAATTATAACCTAGGGGCGATATCGATCAGCCTCCAAAGAGATACCTTTCACGAGGTCAACATGAATTGTCCAGCCTAATGTAACAGATGAAATTGGAGAAATTGAGTGATGGCTATACACCCCTAGACATGTGCTATATTTACAGCACCAATATCTCAATATATATAAGAACGATTCGGTGATGGGAGCTTAACAGTGAATCTGCACTTTCGATGCACTGAGTTATAATGGACAGAAAGCCTTTCACAGTCTATCGAGGTGTGAGATACCAGCGTGGTAAGTGGACTTGCTTGGGTCCATTTTTTCAACCATACTACGTACGGCTGTCCCCTTACTGAAGATGGGTGCCAGATACCTCGAGAGGAAAGCGTTACAATCAGGTCTTAACACAGCAGAACACATATTGGCTGGGGCTAAACCTGAAGAAGCTCTAAAAAAAACAATTAAAGCGTACACGGGACGAAATCAACAAAGATGCAAGGAGAAAAATGCGTGGTGATGGGAAGAAGCAGAAGAGGCCTGTCCGGAGGAAGGGATTACCAGCACGTGGCGTTAAACGTAAAAGGACATCAAAAAAGAAGTGTTCTAAGCGCCTGAAACCGATGGTTGACCATTTTTTTGACTGATATAAGCTAAGGACATTGCTCTCATGAATCATAGACTGTTTACTACTTGTCGAGAGAGGTGGTACTATCAGGTCATCCCATAAGTAATGTCGTTTTTTAGATCGGAATTTAAAGGACAAAAAAAATCAACTGTAACTTTTTAATCTAGTATATATTTTCCATCAGAATCAATGACACTGCCAACGTCCTACAAGCTTTTCAATGCTATGTTTATAAAATTCAGGCGGTTTTGAGGCAAAAAACGTACAAAACTGGTGTGCAGGTCATCTAAAGAAGTATAGTTTCTCGTCAAGATAGTTTTGCAGACTCTTGAAGAGATGATAATCTGAAGGCGCAAGGTCTGGAGAATATGAAGGATGTGGAAGTTTTTCCACCCAAGCTCCTCAATTTTTGCAGAAGTGATCCGAGCGGTATGAGGACGTGCGTTGTCGTGGTGGAACACGATTCCTTTCCGATTAACCAAAGGTCTCTTTTCTTTTAGTGCAGTGTTCAATCGATCTAGTTGTTGACAGTAGACTTGAGCGGTGATTGTTTGGTTGTGTGGTAAGGTTTCCAAAGTGTATTACACCACCTTTATCCCACCAAACACTAAGCAATACCTTCCGAGGGTGAAGATTTGGTTTTGACTGTGGTGTCGCTGGTTCTCCGGCACAAAACCACTGTCGACGGCGTTAAAACATTCTTGTACAGTATCCACTTTTCATCACCAGTCACTAAACGGTGCTAAAACGGATCTTGGAGTTCACGGGAGTGAAGAGCTGTGCTAATGTTTACCCGCACCCTCAGATTGTCGACCGATAATAATTCATGTGGCACCCATTTTCCTAACTTAGGCACTTTCCCGAGTTGTTGCAAATGTCGATGGATGGTGGAGGGATGAATTAAGTTTCTGGGCCAATTCTTCGACAGTTGTTGAAGTCTTCTTCAAGTGCGGCTAACAGCGGGTCATCATCAAACTCAACAGGGCGTCTAGAGCGTGCTGCATCTGTCAAACAGCAGTCACCATTCCTAAACATTTGAAACCATCTTTAACATTTCTTCACATGCAGAATATCGTTGCCATAAACGTCCTGAATGTTTCGCGTTTCTTCAGTAGCACTATTCCCTTTTTTGAACTCGTACAGCATTATATGCCTGATATGCTCTTCTGATACCGCCATGTTTATGAGGGGTTCACATAAAGCAAAACACACGTCTTCACTGGTCAAGGTCTGTAAAGTATGTAGCGAAACACGATAGATCTCCTCTTAAATATAACCTTCGGAAAATTTATGCTTAAACCCAGTAGGACTAGTTTAAACTTAATCTATCGTAAAAAACGACATTACTTATGGGATGACCTGATATTTCTGACTCGTCATGGCACGCTTCATCCATCCGTGTAGTTCACAATGTTGTATATCGGAGCTGTCCCTCTTTGACAAGCCCCCAACTCAAGTTTCTATTGAGCACAGTGACTTTATTACAATTAATCCGTTAAACACAATAAGTCCCCCGAGTGCTCCAATAGAATTCGTGATACCCAGATCAGGTCCTTACTTTTTTGATCCAAGCTTTGTGCACATGTATGCTAAACTACGTATAGCCCATTCTGATGGAACGGATTGTGATGACAAATATGCTGTATACCTTGAAACGAACTTTCTCCACTCCATATTCAACCAGTGTGATGTATATTTAAATCAGGTCAACATATCGGCAGGAACGGGGTACTATCACCTACGAGCCTATCTGGAAAATGTGCTGAACTTTTCCAAAGAAGCGGAGGATACCTTTTTAAATGCCGAAGGTTATTATCAGACTAAAGACGCAAGTAGTATAAAGGACAAATTAAAAAATTCTAAAAATAAGATATGAGTGTTTTGGACGCCTGCATACAAACTTCACATTCCAGAAGTTGTTTTTGAATGGGGTGGATATGAAAATAAAGCTCACCCGCACGAATCCTGAGATTTGTTTAAATCCGGGGACTGATGAAGAAGAGGGTGCAAAGCTCGTTGTGATTCATATTACGGAAACATACCTTCGCGTACGCCGTGTGAAATTAAGTTCGCCTAAACAAATAGAAATTGAGAAATATTTACTACATGCCACAGTAAAATACAGAGTACAGATCAAACTATACACAGTGCCAGCAGGGTTGGCATCGAAACAGATAGAAAACATGGCCCTGGAGTTCTACCTGAAAGGATATTAATTGGAATGCAGGAATACGCATCAGTTAATTGAAAATATGAAAATAGTGCCTTTAAATTCGAGAATTTCGGCCTTAAAAATCTAACTCTATACGTCAATGGAGTTGCGTTGGCCGGGGCTCGTGACGAGCTCGGGATTGGGGTAACGCAGAAAGAATTCAGCGATCAATTTAACCTTTATCTGTTTGACATCACACCTGACTTATCTGCTAGTGTAAATACACACTTAAGTCCACAACAGAGTGGAAACATCTTAGTCAGATTGGAATTTACCAAGCCAATAAACGCGCCCATTAGTGTACTAGTATACCTCGAGTCACTAGCCATAATAGACGTTCACATATTTAGGGGCGTTGTCACTGACTTTTAAAATGGACGCGAATACACTTAAGGGAGTAATGAATAGTGAAAGAATGACGCGCTCCAAATTTGTCGGTGTGTTTGCGAAGAATGAAATATTGAAATTGCCAACTACGAGAAATGCGGTGGTCTTATTGTGAATACCGATGTTATTGGTGGTGAAGGGATTCATTGGATAGCTATCTACTTTAAAAATAAAGACCGCTTGTTCTATTTTATTTCACTGGGGATTCATCCATGGAATGATGTATTATTGTAAATTTTCTCGAACAGCTACACATTCCCGAAATTTTCTGGAATCCTATCGATTCCAGGGATACTTTAGTAACGTATGTGGTATGTAGTGCCTTTCGCTTCTCATGCACATGTCACGTGGTAACAAAACAAATTTATAAATTTTTTACAATTATTCGACCAGTGTCACACTGAGAGGAATGATCAAATGGTATGCAGACAGATAAAAAAGGTTCCCGTTTGTGCGCACTCAATATGTTGTATGATGTTTTACTCGTATATATAAAATGAATAATTGCATCAATGTTGTCTCGAATAATGTTAGTTTGTGTATTCTGTAGCTTATTTAAAATGTAACAGCAACTAATTTTGTTACTAATTAAAGATAGATATAAAAAAATGTACTATTTTATAAAACATGACTTCCATCATTTAATAAATTGATGAAACTACATTGAGTCTTCTTCTTGCCCGAAACACATGTAAAAGAAAAAAAGTTCTTACCCGAAACATAAGAAAAAGTAAAAAGCTTACATTATTTCGTTGATGATGTGGCAATCGGTGGGTTGAATGCGCGATAAAATTTCTACCTCCATATTCAGATCCACGACATGAATTTCTTCAATGTTATCACGAAAAGATTGTATATCACGAGTCAGACACGAGTCAGCTCATCGGACCTTTAAAGAGAAAGGATAATTTTAAATTAATTTGATTAGTTCATACATTTTTCTGAATCTTTTTTAATAAAAACCCATTTTCTTTTCATAAAAACATATGCAGAGTGTGTATATATATATATATATATATATATATATATATATATATGAAGAGAGTTACAATGCGAAGTATCAAATATCTACGAACCGCTCAGAGTAGTTTGTGACGCCTTTAAAACATAATGCCGAATACCTTCACATTTCAAATGAATTTATTATGGAATTTTATAAAATTATTTAAAACTTGCAAAGGAGCCTTGATTGTTATAAGTTTAAAAAAATTTCAACGATTTTTGATTAGTAGAAATATCAAAACAGGACTTTACCATAATATTAATTATTAATTACTAATGCAAACTAATCTATAATTAAAAATTGAGGATACCTGCTATTTTCATCTCATTACATTTTACAATAAAAATGTAATGAGATGAAAATAAACTACTACAGCCCCTCCATATATATTTATATATGATGAAATAATCATGAAGGAAACACAGAACAGTGCTCAAGAACATTCGCCTAATGACATCCTCAGGAAAAATCCTCAGGAAAAATCAAGTTTGCGAATAAATATAGGCCACAAACAATAAAATAAAATAGAAATACAGGTACATAAATTTTTATATTCGCATCTCTACGGCATTTCCTTGCGCCGGATCGTACGAAGCGTCATTGCAAATATCATCAACTGTTTGCGTTGGAAATAATCCATCCCGATCGGTTGCACCAAAAAGACTAATTGTATCCACCGCGGCAATGGCGCCATCTTCATATGAAGCCGGTAAACTGTAAAGTTGTTGTGACTGACTCATGATGCGTGTTCATTCACTGGTGAAAATAACTGCTGTGAGTTACAGCTGAAAATATTTCCTTGTATATGCATGATTCCCAATTGTAAGTACCACCCCCAGATGACTAATAGATGGTTCGTAAGTTTGCTGATTGGTTTTCAATGTAACTGGGCGAGCTATGTTAAATGTGTGTTCCAATCAGCTGTCGTAACACCGATATAACGGACCCACGCTTTAGGCAATGAGGTCCTGATTGGTCACCTTCACGAATAATGAAGGTGTGTCCTTATCAATTTGGCTTATTCTCTCCGCAGATTTATTTTCAATGCTTATATCTCAAGGTGAATGAGTGAATTGCCCACTCGTACGCTCTGTCACGGTGCCTTCAAGTATTTTGCATTATTATATAAGATTTTTATTTTCTATTATTATATTATTATTATATTATTATATTCTATTATTATGCGCCTCGGTGGTGTAGTGCTTAGCGTCGCTGATTACGAATCCATCGGCCCCTGGTTCGAGACCCGACGGCAGCCGGCGGGCAGTAAAACCCAGCTGTTCATCTTTCCACACAATAAAGAAAGTGGTTGGTAGATAAATGGGTACCCTAGGTGGCCTAGTGGTTAAGACGCTGAAATGCTGATGGGACGTGGTTCGGATTCCACGTTAAACTGTAGTTCTAAGGTGGAGTGAAAAGCTTGACCTTCGTCAGAATGAACAATTCGGGCGGAAGCTAACCAAAGGTTAACCAAAGGTTATATAAGATTTTAAATATTTCCACAACGCTAATATTCTTACAGCCCTGGCAGATTTTTTGTTCAGAAGATGAGTGTGAATACTATATTTGTGCTTATTTGATTGCATTTGTACTATTATAATACGCTCTATATTTCTAATTAATGTAATTTGTTTGTATTGCTACATCATCTGGACAGACACGGTCTCCCGTCCAACTACTACCCACACCTAACATCGCTTAACATCGCTGATCCAACGGGGAGCTGTGTTAGGACAAGACCACAAAGCATACGAAATACATATATTAAATATTGTACATTATGCAATTAATTGGTGATTTTTGTATGCTTTTTAGAAATGTAATTTCTAAGTGAAGTATAACGAATTGAAAGCATTCTTGAATTTAAAATAAATAAAGGTTTATATTGTCGATCTCTTTGCACACATACTATTCACAGCTTGATCCTCACTTTCCCATTTTGGACATGGGTTAGGTTAGGTTAAGTTACATTGGTTATGGAATCCGAACCATGGGTCGCTGCATCATCAAGATGAGATAGGTTAAGTTAGGTTCCAGTTACAAGGAGAATCTATGGTCTGAACCATAGGATAGATTAAGTTAGTTTAGGTTCCAGTTACAACGCGGTTCACTACATCATCAAGATGAGATAGGTTAGGTTAGGTTCCAGTTACAAGGAAAATCTATGGTGTGAATCATAGTTTACATTAGGTTCAGGAGCCAGCATGCTCTGGAGGGAACCAGAGCCCCAGCGCCAAAGTCTAGGTTAGGTTAGGTTAGGTTCCAGTTACAAGGAGAATCTATGGTCTGAACCGCTTGGGGTTCTAGAACCGTGTCTAGACTCTTTGAGCTTTGCAGTGAAGCATATAGATTAGGTTAGGTTAGGTTCCTAAGAAAGATAGACCTAGAGATAATCTATATGTATATAAATCTTTATAAACCTTAAGTTAGACCCCATTTCGAATATATATATATTTACAACATTGATCAACATTGCATTAGCAACATTGCAATTGCACTCTACCCACTCGGATTTATTTTTTCTTAGATGGTATGGAATTACACAAGTTTTAATAAATAAATAATTTGAATAAATGGTGCTCTCTGGCAACCCCCTATATATAAATAAATTCAATAACCGGTAATCGTTCCATATATAAATAAATTCAATAACTGGCAACCCCCCTAAGCATTGAGAGCATCTTTCTCTTATCTTTAATAAATAAATAATTAAAATAGTGCTGTCTCTCAACCCGTCCATATATAAACAAATGGCGCCATCTGGCAACTCCCGACCTTCTATATAACAGATGTTGGCACAGAGCTCTCATTATGCGTCTGGTGGAGCCCGGCGACACATCTCTCTCCTTTCTCTCTCTCACCCCCTCTCTCTTAGGTTAGGTATACCTCTTTGGGGGGATGAGTCCGTCCCAACTTCTCCCCCAAAGCTCCCCATTTCATGCAACTTGGGGATACCCCTACCCCCTTGTTGCATAACCCTCACCTTGTTGTATCCCCCTTTGCAACATTACCCACCCCACCCCTGTTGCAACATTTGCAACATGCAATTGCACTCTCCCATTTTGCAGCCACACTACTAATAGTGATTGAGAAGAGAAATATTGTTTCGTAGAAATTAAAGTAAAATTTGTTTTTTTTGTGCCATTCCATTACAGTAATACCCAAGAAATACAATTTTGAAAGTCATTTTCAAACTAACCACAAAAGCTTTGAGAATGATTATTTATTTATCCGACCAAATCTGCTATTAGGATAAAAAAGTTAAGTAACTTAAAATCTAGCCTGGCACTTCAGCAGTCTGTATTCACAAAACATTCCACAAAGTCAAAAAATGTCACGATTGCATCATTCAAAGTTGCCCATGTGAGTGCTAAGAGAAAACTTGGATCACCTGAAGATCAGGGCCCCCCAACCTTCTTTAGTTAGCTTTATAAGGCTAACTAACGAAAATATCAGGATCTAACCTAACCAGTCGTCAAGAGCGTACAGTTGACCTAATGAATGGTTAGGTTAGGGCGTGATATTTTCGTTAGTTAGCCTTATAAGGCTAACTAAAGAGATTTACAATTGTCTGTATGGCAAGAAGAATAGAGTGCATTTCACAGAACATTCATGTTCAGTTAATGAAGGACTTACCAAAATGTAAATACTATTCCAGACAACTAGATGAATCAATAGACGTAAGTGATACAGCACAGCTACTTATACTAGCAAAGATGGTGTTCTCAGATAATTCAACAAAAGAAGAGTTATTGAAAATAATTCCAATGAAACGCAAAACAAGAGTAGATATTTACAGAGCATTTAAAAATTATGTTTCAGAAAACAACATCTATCTGCAAATGCCTTTATATGTTACTACTGATGGGGAACCTACAATGATAGGCTACAATCCTGAATTTCTTAATTACCATTGCATTATATATCAGGAAGCTCTGTGTTCTAAAGTGATTGATTTTCGACATGTTATGAGTTCAGTAGCTAAGATAGTGAACTCTATTCGTACGTCAGCCCTGCAACACCAACTATTTAAAGATCTCTTAGAAGAAGTTGGTGCTGACTTTAAAGAACTTATACTACACACGGAAGTAAGGTGGTTGAGTAAAGGTAAAATTCTTGCAAAATTTATAAAGCTCATGCTCAAGATTTTGTTTGGAATCTAGAAGCGAACATAATTCATTCAAATGTAAACTAACTTCGTGGAAAAAACGTCTTGGCTAAAAAGTCCTTGCGCACTTTCCGAATCTCTTGAAAACTATTAAAAACTTTGATGAAGATATTTTTTAATTTGATATACAACATTTAGGTGCAACTTTTAAAAACTTGCACAAGAATTTACAAAGAGATTTCAAGAGTTTAACTTAATTACTCCAGTTGTGGAGTTCCTGATAAATCCATATAAAACAGTCGACGTCTCTGAAATGGGAGCTCCCTGAGCAAAAGTTTCCCAAGCTAGAGTGGCGCTCATAAATATTTGTACAGAAATATTTCAATTATATTCGTACTTATCTTTTGTACCATGCATAGGATAGTTATGAAAGATTTATTGTTCGTTTCGAAAAATTTAACAAATAAAAAAATTAGTTTAACTCCAACATATAATGCAAAACATCAAAGAATTTGAGGAAAATACAACAGTTAAAATGCAAACGTTTTCGTATATTTATTTACAAAATTATTGAAGCAAGCGTAGTTTACGTTCCCCTGACACAAAAGGGGACACAAACTACACTAAGATCTTTAGGAGACATTTTTTAAATAAAACATCAAAACTAGCATAAATATTACGACTTGACCTAACCAATCGTCAATTTATCTATCTATCTATATACAGGGTGTCCGAGAATTATCTGTACAATTTTTGGCTGTTATTAAAAGTCAACCATGAAGTGTAGAAATTCCAGTGTTGTCCCATTTTACAGAGAATCTCATTAAATTTTTTCTGATACCACGTTTTGACAAGTTTTTTAGAAATGTACGCGGGTGACAGACATTGATGATTTAAAAGCAAGAATCACAGCTGCTATTGAGCGAATTGATGTGGATATGCTGCAGCGTACATGGCAACATTTGGAGTATCGATTGGATGTTTTGCGAATCACTAATGGTGCACATATCGAATGTTTGTAACAACGTTACTTTAATAAAAGAAACTTTTGAAAATACAGATTCTAAATAATCTTGTTTAAGAATTTTACGTGTGTTATCAAGAATTTTATTAAAAGATGAAATTGTACAGATAATGTTCGGACACACTGGAATTTCTAAAAAACTTGTCAAAACTTGGTATCAGAAAAAACTTAATGAGATTCTCTGTAAAATGGGACAATACTGGAATTTCTACACTTCATGGTTGACTTTTAATAACAGCCAAAAATTGTACAGATAATTCTCGGACACCCTGTACTGTATATATATATATATATATATATACACAGGGCGTCCCAAAAAAATGTATACACACTTCAACAGCTGATAGCTCAATTGATGTTTCTTTCTTTCCAAGTTAAACCCATTAGAATTAATAATGGCAGTCAGACTAAGCTTTGAACAAAGGAAATTCATTCTAAAATGCTACTGGAAGTGTGAAAACGCAGTTGAAGTGCAAAGACAGTTTAGGAGGAGTTTCAAACAGATCCACAAACGCGACTTACCAACTCGAATTAGAGATAAGTTTGAAGCCGATGGAACTGTTCAGAATGTCCCAAGACGTTCCGGAAGCCACGGACATCGACAAGCCCCACAAAGCAAGAAAGAGTACTGGAAACGTATCACCAAAGTCCAAGAAAATCTGTGCGGCAAGCGAGTCGTGAGGTAGGAATTTCAGAATCGTCTGTCCAACGCATTTTGAAGTGCTGTCAATGGAAAAGTTACATTCCAAGATTAGTCCATGCTATTAATGAAGATGATCCGGACCGAAGAGTGGAGTATTGCGAGTGGTACTTGGCACGATGTGGATGTGGATTGGACGAAGGGGTTTCGTAGAATACCCTCCGCGTTCACCAGACCTCACACCACTAGACTTTTTTTTATGGGGATACTTAAAAGACAAAGTCTAGGCTATAAAACCTGCAACAGTCGCTGAATTGAGAGCAGCCATTGAACGAGAATGCACACAAATACCAAACGAAATGTTTCGTGATGTTTGCGATTCCATTGCTTCGCGTTATCAGCAGTGCCTGGACCAGAACGGACGTCAGTTTGACAACAGGCGTTGACAAAACAATTAAATAATGTCTGTAGATTCTATTACATTTTGAAAATGAAATGTATTTTAATAAACACTGCCTTTATAATTATTTAAAGTGTGTATACATTTTTTGGGACGCCCTGTATATATATATATATATATATATATATATATTTAGGGTGTGCCAATTACATAGAAGTGAATTTTTAATTTCATTTTTTTTAAACGACCAGGGTATATTATTGTTCAATTTAATGTAGAAATGCAACACAAAAAAATTGAAGGAGCTGCATCAATATTTAGGACTTGCTCAACAGCATTTAATGTTACAGTATTTAGCTATGTTTTTAGTAATTTGTCAAGTTCTGCACATTATGTTTCTTGGTAAAGCATTCTTTCTTATATAAGTATTTCACATAAGTGGAGTTATAGAGCTACTGAACAAGTATTAGTCACACATTCTCTACACGTCTGTACAGGTTTAAACGTAAACAAACAAGGAAAGCAGCTATGCACCAGTTGGCACACATGACACGTCAGTCGTTGTTCTCAAGCACTGCTGGTGGGTTGTGTTAAACTGTGTTTTTCTGCTCAGACACATACAGTAATTGTTCAGTTTTTTTGCTTTTAGTGTCTACCAAGAATGGCAATGAAAACAAGACGCTGCAGTGATATTTGGTTAGTTGGTAAATGTGAAGAAAAATTTAGTGCTGCAAAGTTACCATCAAGGCGTGATGTACTAAAAGTGTTATTTAATTTTCATACTGATAAACGAATCAGTCTGAAGGAAAGTGTTAAGAAAACTGTTCGTTTAATTTTGCCGATTTGGGAAAGAGCACGTATACCTACAACAACTGAATTACATGTGCGTGAGAGAGTTGTACGTCTTCATAAAGAATGGCAGTCACTCAAAAAAAACATAAATGGATCAACATCTACTGAAAGCAAGAAACGTGATATTTTTGGCGAGTCACTGGATGATTTATTTGATATTGCACACCAGGGTGCCATGAGTTTGATTAAGATTGAGGAAGATCGCTTATTCTTACAAGGTCAAAGAGAAAAAGGCAGTCGTGGATCAATGATAGGAGTAGACATGAAACTTTCAAAGAAAGAAGCTAGCAGAATTGAGCGATCACTAGCATATGAAAGGCAAAAAGAGAAACAGAAATATTTGCAGGAAGCATATACATCATCAGCAGCAACAATTAATGAATCGATAGAATTAGAATCATCAGGAGAATCATCTGATAAAAGTGATCATGCTGATTTTATCAAGAGATTGCTCATAAGGCTGTTTTGCCTAGGTGTTCTAACAGAGGTCGTGTTCAAGTTGTTACGCAAGAAGTTGCTGCAGCACTAGATCGAACAAAAATAAGTAGCAGAAATGCTGTTCACGTTTTCTCAGCAATGGCTTCATCTAATTTGCTCAGAGCTCCCAGAAGTGAGTTACAGATTAGCCACAGAACAATTCATCGAGCCAGAAACAAACATCGTGAATCTCTAGCAGCAGAAATTCGAGCATCTTTTGATCCAAAAGTACCCCTTACTCTCCACTGGGATGGAAAAATTATGGATGATTATACTGGAGCTGTTCAGAAGACTGTAGAGCGTTTACCAATTTTAGTGTCTGGTAAAGATATTACAAAATTACTTGCTGTTCCAAAGTTCAATACTGGGAATGCTTCTGGTATTGCTGATGCTTGTCCGACAGAAATAAGAAAATGGGGACTAGAAAATAGAATAGTTGCATTGTGTTTCGACACTGCACCAACTAATACTGGATTGAAAGGTGGGGTTTGCCTTAAAATTGAAACAGAATTAGAGAAAGATCTGCTGAGTCTTGCATGCCGCCATCACATATTTGAAATTATGTTAGAGAAAGTATTTTCTCTGCATGATGCTGGTAGGTCACCTAATATTGAAGTTTTTTCTCATTTCCGTGAATCTTGGCCTCATATTGATAAAACGCAGTATAAAACTCTACTTAATATAAATACTGGTAACATGGTAGAAGAAGAAAGGAGAAAAGGTCTAATTGCATTTGCTCTTCAGCAGTTGCAGTCAAAACAGCTTCGGGGAGACTATCAAGAGCTCCTAGAACTCTCCATTATATTCCTTGGAGGTACTCCCTCCCAAGGCATCACTTTTCGTAAACCTGGAGCAGTACACCGAGCTCGATGGATGGCACGAGCAATTTATGCCATAAAAATGTGCCTTTTCCAAGAACAATATTCTGTTCAGAACCGTCAAACTGCAATTAGGGGATCCCGCCTCTCCTATGTCAGAATGTTAGCAGATCACTTGTTACGAGTGTCACTGTTCGTCACAACTGTGTACATTAAATATTGGTTTACATGTACGTCATCTTGTGATGCTCCAAGAAACGATCTCATGCTTCTAAAAACACTTGAAGACTACGCTGACAAAGAAGTTTCAACTGTTGCTTTGACTGCATTCTCACGACATTTGTGGTATTTATCTGAGATATCAGTAGGTCTAAGTTTTTTTGACAATAAAGTATCCCATGAAGAGAAGAGAAACATGATTTATAACATGAGAGTGCAACAAGGTTCCGAAGAGCCTCCAAAGAGGATTCCCCCTATAAAAAATTTTCTTCATGTTCATTGGCTGACTTTGTGACAAAATCAACTAAAAACTTCTTTAGTATTTTGGGAATTGATGAAACCTTTCTCGGTAAAGACCCCGCAGACTGGTCCAGTGATGCAACCTACAATGAAGCTCAAGCAATTGTGTCATCTCTTAGAGTAACAAATGATTTGGCAGAACGAGGAGTTGCTCTCATGCAATCCTTCAATGAAAGCCTTACTCGTGACGAGGAACAGAAACAGTTCCTTCTTCAAGTGGTTGAGTATCATCGAAAGAAGTTTGATGAGGCTGTCAAAAATGTTGATGAAAGCTAAGTGTTAATGTTATTGAAAGTAAATGTTTGTTAATTAAAGGTAAATAAAATTAAAGGTAAATTTTTATGTTAATTGAAAGTAAATGTTTATGTTAATTAAAGGTAAATAAAATTAAAGGTAAATTTTTATGTAATTGAAAGTAAATGTTTATGTTAATTAAAGGTAAATTTTTATGTTAATTGGAAGTAAATGTTTATGTTAATTAAAGGTAAATATATTTAAAGTTCAACATCTTTGAGCAAGTCCTAAATACTGTTCAATTTTGATAAGATTTTGTACATTATGTTTTTGCACTGAATACAAAAAAATTACATCCTGGTCGTTACAAAATTTTGAAGTTGCAATTTTAGGCACACCCTAAATTTATATATATTATATATATATATATATATATTGACGATTGGTTAGGTTAAGTCGTAATATTTTCGTTAGTTTTAACATTTTATTTGATTAGGTATACGCGGACAAAGTTGGGGAACGCAAACTACACTAGGATAATGTAGGGGAACGTAAACTACACTAGGTCCCACAGGTGGACGTAAACTACACTTGCTCCAAATTATTTAATAATTTGTGTGTCTACCTGAGGCTTAAAGAATTTAAATTTTGGTACTTGTAGGTTATCTCCCCCCCCGACCAATTTTGACAGAATATTTTCGTTAAAAGTAACGAAAATATCACGACTTAACCTAACCGATTACACTGGTCTACAGACAAAATGCTTCGGAAATAAAAGTAGTCAATCTTTACTAATTTTGGGTCACTGAATACGAAAATGCCTAAAATTGCCAATTGGCTATATTTATAAAGATATCAGGCAACCCTGCACCCTTCTAACTGGACTGCATCTGTCGCGTAATATGTAGACGCCTGTTACACATCGACGCATTGACTCTACTGCGCAATGCGCATAGTTATATTTTTTATTTTAATAAATTAATGTAAATATATACATATATATACAATAAAATGTAATTTTAAATTTATCTATTACATTATGTATTTGTAAATTATTTATTGAAAAATAGATTGGATCATTTTAACATATTGCTTCCCATAATGTTTTTTATATTAATATAAATGGAATACTAACCTAACTTAACCTTACCTAATTTAAAATTATTAAAATGCAATGTAATTACATTAATTTATTAAAATAAAAAATATATAACTACGCGCATGCGCAGTAGAGTCAAGGCGTCGATGTGTCACAGGCGTCTACATATTACGCCACAGCATCACTTCATTTGGGGAAGTCATACAGTGCACCCTTGTCAAACTCTTTTTAGTGTTTGCTTTTGAAACTGAATTTTTTTCAGCCAATTTGAACAAAGATGCCTCGTAATTGCGTGAACAGTGTAGATAACTTCTGTTATGTTTGTAGAGAATTGACTTTTGCATCACAAAAGCGTGCTATAACCGCCGTGATTAGGAAAGCCTATCACCTTTATTTTGGCTGTAAGATTGGAGCTCAGGACAAGAGCTGGGCCCCACACATATGCTGCAATACTTGTGCAACAAACCTTCGCCAGTGGTTGAATCGGAAAAGGAAATCTATGACTTTTACAGTGCCAATGGTGTGGAGGGAACCAACAGATCATGTCAGCAATTGTTACTTCTGCATGGTGCCTCCAGTCAAGAAAGGTATTTGCGAGAAGAAAAAGTGGATTTTACAATATCCGAATATACCTCTGCTATACGCCCGGTACTTCACGGCGAAGGACTACCCGTTCCTGAGCCCCCACACTCATTCTCCCTGGAGTCAGAGGACGAGGAAAATAAAGGAACCTGCGAAACTTGTAAGCCTTCAACTTCACAAGACCCTGAATTTGTTTATAACTTGACATCTTCTAAACCGCACATGATAACTCAGAATGAATTAAACGACCTTCTCAGAGATTTAGAACTGCCAAAGAGTAAGGCGGAGCTGTTGGGCTCCAGATTGCAGCAGTGGAATCTCCTCGCTGAAAATGTTAATGTGTGTAAGTTTCGTGACCGTCAAAAAGATTTTGTCCCATTCTTCATCATGGAAGGTGACCTTGTAGCTTGCAACGACATCGATGGTCTGATGGCAGCTCTCAACATTATTCACAATCCTGATGAGTGGAGACTGTTCATTGATTCATCGAAGTTGAGTCTAAAAGCTGTTTTTTTGCATGTTGGCAACGTATTGCCATCAATTCCAGTTGGTCATGCAGTCCACATGAAGGAAACATATGACAAGATGATGCGGCAACTTTAGAACTGCATAAACTATGACAAACATCAGTGGCAGGTTTGTGGTGACTGACAAGTTGTAGACAGATCTTCGACTGCAGTCGGGCTACACTAAGTATTGCTGTTTTCTGTGTGAATGGGATAGTCGGGCTAGGACTTTTCAACCATCAAGAGGGATTGGCCAATCACATTAACTATGACATCTTCGTAACATGATACAGTTTTGCCGGCATTTTCTCTAACTCTGCGAGACTAAGGCTAACTCTGGCGAGGCTCTAACTCTGCGAGGCTGCCACGAGATGAATTTTTGCCGGGCAATATCAATATCTTCACTTTCATCGGTCGAATTCGACAAGACTGATGGACGTAACTGAGACTGACGGACGAGACTCATATAATATACTTAAATGTTTTTGACGGAAATGAGCCGTCTGGTGATATCAGAACAATCTGTTGCAGGAAATGGCATTTAAATTGTGATATAAAAGACTTAATGACGTCATCAGGTTGGGAATAAAAAGGATTATCACGTCAGACTAGAGCGGAAATGATGAGTTTCGTACTGTGGAAAACTAACGTATGCGTGTGGATGCAACAGGGTAATACTAAGCCTGTTGTCTCTGAACCAAACAATGACGTCACAGTAGTATACACGATAAAAACTCTCAATGCATGGCATTATAATAATGAGAAATTAACACAAGAAATTGAAGTGCGTGAAATACCTCGAGAAAAAATGGAGAAAGATTAAGAGATAGCATATAATGTTATCGATATGAGATGATTATAAATAATAATAAAAAATAAAATAATAAATTCTTGCTCGAAAGAGGAGAAAAGAGGACAAGACATCTTACTTGCATGAGGAGAGGCAAATGACAAACTATTGTAGACAATCCTGATTTCGCTTAGCTGTTCATTGATTCATCGAAGTTGAGTCTAAAAGCTGTTTTGTTGCATGTTGGCAACGTATTGCCATCGATTACTTACTGTGACCGAGTCTGTTTTCACGTAAATTGTACTGTAGAATTGGAACAAGCCATAACGCCGTTATTTGCTGTTCCGCAGTTCCGTGCATGCGATCACTGGTGGCTATTGGTTTCGTTTGAAGTGCTTTATGGAACGGTGTTTAATAAAAACGTCCATTGTTTAGTGTAATATGCATATACAAATCTTGAAAGTTTTACCTTTTGCAGACTATATAGTTTCGAAAAAAATAGTTCGCCTAGAAAAAATTTCTAAAAACCATAAAAATTGCTAATTGGTATTATTCTGCACAGTCATTCATTTTTGGTGAGGGTAATAAAATTTCAAAAACAAAACCCAGTTATTACCAGTTAGTAATTTTTATGCTTTTTAGAAAGTTTATTTCTGACCGAACTTTTTTCCGAAACAATACATACCCGTGCGACTAACTGAAGTTACACAATATTTTTCAGCGACTTTATGACGTCAACACGGAATCCTGGTGTCAAATTTGGGTGCAATTTCACGGGTCATTAACTATCAGGCCCCTACCTCTCCTTCTTAGAGTATATGTAAGTAACAGAATATGTAATGAGATGCCTAATGAGAAAGGAAGAAATGATAATTTAGTTTCGTGGTTCGTGGAAAATATGGTCGTATAAACAACCAAACGTGATAATACACACACACACAAACACACACACACACACACACACACACGTGCGCATCACCATATAAGCGAATTTAACAAGATTACATGATTAAGCTTAATATAAAAAATTATCGCCTAAGTATAGAATCCGTGGTTAAATTATTATTCAGGACAACGGCGTGGTTATATTTATTTAAAACATGCAAAGTATAAAATGCAAGTCTGACAAGTTTTTAAATGTGATATTTCTGTAGAATAAGTCAAGAATTTCGTTTACATGCACTATAACAGTAGGAGCAGCAGGACGACCAGCCATTATTGTTTAAAGCTAAGATTGCAATATTGACTAAATAAAACAAACAAATTCCGACCCCCGGTTAAATGGATGCCTGGTTAGGTCGACTGAATGGCCGCTTAGGTCAACTGTACGCCCTTGATGATTAGTTATGTTAAGTCGTGATATTTTCGTTAAAACTAACGAAAATATCATGACAACCTAACCAATCGTCAAGGGCGTACAGTTGACCTAACCGGGCATTCAATTGACCTAACCTGGCATTCAATTGACCGGGAGCAACTCACAAGTAGAT
Organism: Bathynomus jamesi; assembly: GCA_023014485.1. NCBI lineage: Eukaryota > Metazoa > Arthropoda > Malacostraca > Isopoda > Cirolanidae > Bathynomus > Bathynomus jamesi. The sequence goes on along the minus strand of JAJOZX010003224.1, from coordinate 126,338 downwards.
AGATCACAGAACTGCATTATCACATACTCACACTACACGACCATTACACCCTTCAATACAGACCAGACCACCAAGATCATCAAAAACATTAAAAATTCGAAGGCTACTGGACCAGACAACATATCTAACATACACCTTAAACACTTGGGCCCACAAGGAATACTAGCTCTCACAAATATCAGCACATATTCATACCAACACTGTATTATTCCTGACATATGGAAACAAGGTAAAATTATTACACTACTCAAACCAAACAAAAATCCAACAGAACCAGCTTCCTATAGACCCATTACTTTACTATGCACACCTTCCAAAGTAACAGAAAGACTAATCTTACAAATCACCAACCCACACAAACCACTATCGCCTACTCAACATGGATTCAGACCTCACCACTCAACCACGACATTACTCACTAACCTGACGCAGCACATCATGGATGGCATCAACTCTAGAAGACCAGCTCAACGTACACTATTAGCAACAATAGACATTAGTAAGGCATTTGATGCTATCCCACGCTTCCCTCTCATAAACAAAATACTCAACACAAACATGCACAATAACACCAAAAGGTGGCTGAGCAACTATCTCTCAGGAAGATACTCACATGTCACATTTAATGGCAAGTCATCCAAAAACAAGCTTTTTCCGAACGGGGTCCCTCAAGGCTCTGTTCTCTCACCAACACTCTTCAACTTATACATGCATGACATTCCAACACCCATAGATAACAAGCTTACCTTATCATCATATGCAGATGATATCACTCTAACATCCACCCACAACAACATCGACACCGCTACAAATAACCTACAAACATACATAAACAGTATACAAGACTGGCTCACACACAATAGACTCAAAGTAGCGCCCACAAAATCAACCATCACCTTGCTTACAAGCAACACAAAAGAACACCAGGTAATTCCACAACTTACACTAAACAACATCAACATTCCACACACTCACAGAACCAAAATACTAGGTGTCACATACAACACATCATTATCTTTTGCAAACCACATTCAGGACATTAAAAACAAATGTACGTCAAGACTTAACACGCTTAGGGTACTAACAGGCACAAACTTTGGACACCAGCAGGAAACAACATCACTCATCTACAAACAATATATTCGCTCAGTTATGGACTATGCTAGCCCATGCTGGGCACCCATTATCTCAAACACACACATAAACACCTTACAAACAATACAAAACAACGCACTTCGTATCATTACAGGATGCACTCAAACAACACCAATAGAACACCTGCACACAGAAACAAAAATACTAAAAGTTAGGGAACATTTAGACATGAGGGGAACACAATTCATGGCAGCAGCGACAACTAACCCACAACACCCTTGCCACTACATGTACAATCATGCACCAACACCTCGCACCATTAAGGTAACACCAGAGAGACATTATAACCAAATACTCCATTCCATACCACGCCCCACAGACATCACACAGTACAGAAACACATACACACACACCTAACCCACAAAGCACTGACACGACTCGGTCCGAATGCGGTCCTAGGTGCGAAGCCGCCGCCCATTAACAGGTCAGAGATCAGCCTGAGCAGATCGGATCGAGTTAACTTAGCACGATTCCGATGTGGACATCACCCCAACTTATGGACATATAAACACAGACTAGACAACTCCATAGACGACACCTGCCACCTGTGCCAAGACACACCACAAACAATTGAACACATTATGACGGACTGTACCGCTCTAGCACAACAACGAACACACCACAACATCACGAGTGCGCTGAACCTCTGGTCCACTCCGGAGAGGGCGATCGGTTACCTGCGTGCCGCCGGCTTGCTCGATCAGGGTGGGCTGATCGGCTAAACAACAACAACAACAACAACAATAATATTCAAACTAAACTAGGTCTAAGCAGGCAACAAATAAACATTAATAACAAGACGACGTAAACAGGAACAAATTTATATTTTCTGAATTTGATCATGGACTATACCAGCACAGCATAAGAAATAATTTAAACACAGATTCTATACTTATGCCAAAATGATTAGGTAATTTAAAAAATAGAAATAATTCATCAAGTATTAGATAGGAAATTACTTTGCAAAAATAAAATAGAAAGAAAGTTAAAATTTTATTTATTTTCCAAAGTCGCATGAATTTTATATACAGTTAGTGTCATGCGAATGAATGAATGAATGAATAAATGAATAGCGGTGCTTCACCGGCGCTTCAACTGCTAAGGACATATCACGCCGAAGCTAAAGTAAAGAGAGAGCACAAGGAGATGGGGTAAGGGGTAGAGCATTTTTTTAAGCTTTTCCCACTGGGCGACAAAGGCAGATCGGGAAGTGGGGAGGGGATTAAGGCAGGGGTGTGCTGCCAACTTCTCAACAACCCGTTCTGATACAGATAGGGGTGTAAATCGGCGAGCGCCAATGGCGTGAGTCATTATGTTAGGGGGTCTGGGGTGAGCGGTAGCTCCCCCCCGGGGTCCTGGGCGGAGCCCCGGAAGCCAACGCATTTTAGCTTTTCCAAACAGCATATTGTAACATTTTGGCAGAAATTATTTAACATATTCTTTATACTCACTAATATAATTATCTGAAAATAAACTAATTTTTCATAAAAAAATAAATAAATATTGAAACGACCACTGCTTGTGATACTACCTATATTTTTCTATAAAATCCTGAAAAAATAAAAAAATTTAGACATAAATAAAATTCTACTAACTTAAATATTTGTTAAAAACAAATAAACGGTTCGGTGATCCAATCAAAATTTAACAACCGGTTCGGGCGAACCGGACCGAACCGGTCCCAGCACACCCCTCGATTAAGGATACTATGGATCCCTAATCCCTAATCAGGCCACCATCCCCGTGTGGTCTGAAATAACACTAGCATTATCTATATATAAATATTCAATGTAAATTTCATATTTCCATATAGGATAAACAGTTCTAATTGTGGCATATGTGCATGTATTATATGTATTTATATGGCTTCCAAGACAATGCTCCCAAGACAACTCCCAAGACAATTCTATTTTTAAAAATTTTGAAAATTCCTTGTCGCCCAGTACCCTAAAATTGCATTTACTGGGCGACAAATTTTCTTCACTGGGTGACATTCATGTCGCCCACTCACTAGGTTAAAAAATGCTCTGGTAAGGGGGACTTCGAAGGAGTAACAGTTAATGAAATGTCGTGAGAAAGAAGGTAAAGACACTATGAACAGCAAAGGAAGGAAGAAATTACATCCAAGTCATATTAAATAGAGAGTAGAAGGCCAGTTTGACAGAGAAAAGAGAAAAGTGTGTCCTTTGGTACAGGTGTGGTCACCCAACAATAGAGTAAGAGTGGAGCCTGAAGGGCAAAAAGGGAGGAACTGGGAGCGAGCAACGGCAAAGGCAGGACAAACCAAGAGCAAATGTGAAACAGAGAGAGGAATGCCGCATGGGCAGGAAGGGACAACATCTCCCGTCATAAGATGCCCGTGCGTGAGACGAGTATGACCGATGCGTAGGCGCATCGGAGCGGTCTTTAACCGTCGGTCACGCTGACAGGAAGAAGGCCACTGACGAATCGTTGGCTTCAACGCCCTCAAAGAATTCCCGGACGCGTCCTCCGACTGGTGCTGCCACCGCCGAAGGAGTGCTTCCCGGAAAACCCTCGTAAAGTTCGACGCCAGGAGAGGCATATTAGGATCGAAAGACATGGAGGACACCTCCCTTGCCGCAGCGTCCGCGCGTTCGTTGCTTGGAACACCAACGTGAGAGGGTACCCACAACACAAAAGGTGCTAGGATAACTGCCCCCCGGACAACCGCCCGCGGACAATTGCCCCCCGACAACCGCCCCCGGACAACTGCCCCCGTAGGACAATCGCCCCCCGGATTATTGCCCCCCATAAGTAAATAAAATTAAATAGGAATTAAATTTATTAATATTTATAAAAAACAAACCTAACCTAACCTAACCTAACCTAACCTAACCAAACCTAACCTAACCTAACCACCAACTGTGACTTTCAAAACAACCTTTCAATAAGTATTGCCAACTGTTTAAATATAATTAATTAATCCATAGTATATATGAAATACAATAAGTCTTGCCAACTGTTTAAATAAAATTAAGTAGCTAAACTTCATAATTTTATTATAAATAAGTAAGCAATAATTGGAAAAATTTTTGTTAAATATTGCTAACTTTTTAAATATAATTTTTTTTCAGGCTACAAGCAAAATTAAGCAAGAATTGGCAATAATGTTGTTAAATATTGTTTTAGCTTGCCATTTTTTAAACGTAAATTTAATTTTTATTTAATTTTTATTTACTTATGGGGGGCAATAATCCGGGGGGCGATTGTCCTACGGGGGCAATTGTCCGGGGGGCGGTTGTCGGGTGGCAATTGTCCGGGGGCGGTTGTCCAGGGGGCAGTTGTCCGGACACCCCAACAAAAGGCGACTACCTTACTGCGTGATGAAAGAAGGACCAGCCAGTCCTGGATCTGTCGCACCAGTGGGTGCAGAGAGACAAGAGAGGACAGGGCCTCAAGAGCACTACGGGATTCAGAATAAATAATAAACGATGTAGGAGGAAGTTGAGAAAGAAACCGAAGGGCCAAAAGAATAGCCGATAGTTCCGCTGTAAAGATGGAAGCCGCTTGGTGGAAGGGATAATGATTTAATTTCCGATGGGAAGACGGCCGCGCAGCCCGTTCCAAGTGGCGAGCGAGAGGAATGGGATAGAAGTAGTTGTCGAAGAGCGGACGGGTGGACTGTGACTTCGGTACAGTAAAAAGGAGGGAGCAGATACGAAGGGGAAAAAGAGTCCATGGGGGGGGTAGGTAGAGGGAGGAGAGGAGAGCACGCGCCCTTCCACCCCCAGAGAAGACAGGACGGGGTCCATTCGGAGACGAAACGGTCGGATCAAGTGGGGATGACGGTCAAAGTATGCCACAGTGGAAGGGCCGAAGAGGAATTGGAAGACCGGGGTGGGAGAAAACTGCCGAACACGAAAGAGGTATTTTAGACCCTGCAAGATACGGTAGGCATCCAACGGGAGATGGCCACTTCCTGCATACAGGCTAACGATTGGAGAAGACCGGAATGCGCCAGTGCTGATGCGCACACCCAAGGAGCGAATCGGGTCCAGCATGCGGAGGCAGGAGCGGAAAAATAGGCCTGACAGCCATAATCCAATTTACTTTGGACCAGAGAGTGGTAGAGCCGCCAAAGAGTATGGCGGTCAGCGCCCCAGTCAGTATGAGGGAGGAACTTGAGAAGGGTACAAGTCTGAAGGCACGAGGCAGTCAGAGACTTCAGGTGGGGAATACAGGAGAGGCGGGAATCAAGGAGGAGACCTAGAAATCTGGTTTCGGGTACAACGGGGACTGGTGAGCCATAAAGAGAGAGAGAACGGTAGTGCAGCGGCGGCGGCGGCAAAAGTGCATTGGCACCGTTTTCGAAGGGAAAAATCGAAACCTGTGATTTGTGGCCCATTTGGAGACCGAATCCAGGCCCCGCTGGAGGAGACGTTCAAGGAAGACAGGTTGGGAACCGGAGCAATATATGGTAAGGTCGTCGACGTAGAGGGTGGCCGTAATACCTAGGGGCCGAGCCGTCACCACGTTCGTCGATCGCCAAAGCGAAGCAGACGACGTTCAGGACGCTGCCCTGGGGAACCCCCTCCTCCTGCGAATGCACAGAAGAGAGAGAGGTACCCACCTGAACACGAAAGGAACGGGAAGACAAAAAGTTGGAGATAAAAGAAGGGAAAAAACCTCGTAAACTGAAGAAATAAATTTTTCGGCAGATCCACCACCGCCAGGTGGTGTCATACGCTTTCTCCAAATCAAAAAAGACTGCATAAAGGTGACGCCGCTCTGCAAATGACATACGGACCGCAGTTTCCAACTGAATTAAGATGTCAGTGGTCCTACGGCTCCTTCGAAAACCGGTCTGTGAGGGGAAAGTAAATTGTGGCGTTCTAGATGCTGCATCAGTCGCCGAGAAACCATCTTCTCTAAAAGTTTTGAGAGGCAGTTAGTGAGGACTACTGGACGGTAATTAAGAGATGTCGGGTCCTTACCGGATTTAGGGAAGGGGAGTACCACTGCATCCCTCAAACAGGAGGGGAAGGTGCCCTCTACCCAAATCCAATTGTAGAAGGCAAGAAGAAAAATAAACCAAAGGGTGTAGGTGGAAAGCATTTCGAAATGAATGCCGTCGGGGCCGGGTGAAGAGTTGCCGCAGGAAGCTAACGCCGATCTCAGCTCCGACATGGAAAAAAGGTGAGAGTGGAGACGTAATCTCGCCAAGAAAAGCGGCAGGCTTCACGGACTGTGCGACGGCTTGAGCTCGCGCACGTTTAAAGGCTATTAAATTTGCTAGGGATGGATTGCGTTGAAGACGGCGAAGGGGCGACTTCTTAGCTCGAACGGCGAGAGCGCATGTCGGGGTCCACCATGGAACCGAAGTGGCAGAGGTGCGGGGAAATGTTGATTTTGGAATGGAGGAGAGAGCGGCAAAAGTGATGTGATCGGTGAGGTAGGTGGAGGCAGCATCGACAGTGGGGAAGTTACTCAAAGCTGCAGAGGTTTGACTTTCAGAGTAGAAAAGAGGCCAGTCCGCTTTAGCGAGTGACCACCATGTCGGAAGAGCGGAGGGGCTGAGAGTCCCGGATGTACGAAGGAGGAGAGAGAAATGATACTACCGTAAAGGCGGAAGAAGTAAGCGAAAGATCAATGGAGGAAAACGTACGGGTCTGGAGGTGAAAAGCTGTGGGCTGGCCGGTGTTGAGAAGACAGACAGACGTAGTTGAGAGACGGGAGACCACAACGCCGCCCCTCTGATTGGTGACAGTATCACCCCACAACAGAGGATGGCGCGCGTTGAAATCCCCCAGAAGGAGGAAGGGGGGAAGAAGCTGCAGGGGGAGAGCAGAAAGATCGTCAACAGAAAGTTCTTGTGACGGGGAAAATATAAAGAACAAACTGAATATAAACGGTCAAGGAAACTCTGAGCGCTACTGCCTGGAGAGGGGTGCAGAGGGGAAGGGGAGTAGACGGTACGTCAGATCGGATGAAAAAGGCTGTATCCCCAAAGAGGAGCTGCATCGGACGGAGGGGAGGGGGGAGATACGAAGAAAACCTTCGGAGAGGGCGCAAGGGGCGAACCCCAAGTTGGGTCTCCTGAAGGCAGAGGCACACTACATCAAAATCCTGGATTAGGAGGAGGAAGTCCTCCCAATTAGGGAGAAGGCTTCAGCAATTCCAGTGAAGGATAACTGCCATCAAGAGCGGAATACAGGGGGAGCGAGAGACGTAATCGGGCGAGATTTAGAAGCGTGACCAGAGGAACGAGCTGACGGAGCTCGGGGGCGGGTTAAAGAAGGGGTGATCGACGAACGGATGAAAGGAGATGGAGGGGGTTTAGTTTTGGGGGGGGATGCGAGAATGGGGTTACGAAGCAGGGCGGGGTGAATCCAACTTCTGAGGTGGGGGTGGAGAAGAGAATGCCGGGGGCATCGGATGGTCAAGGAGGGAGCTGGGCGGAGGAGAAGGTGTGTACAAAGAGGGCCAGAGTGAATCCGGTTTCCGGGGTGGAGGTGAAGATGCCAAGGGCATCGGGAGGTTAACGAGGGAGCTGGGCGGTGGAGAAGGAGGGAGAGGGTGGATGTCGCCTTGAATTTGAATTTCAGAGGCCGCATGACCACCATCAGGAATAGAGGAGGGAAGGGGCCGGTCGCGAAGGGAAACAGGAGAACTTAGAGGAGCCGGCAAAACGAGAGGGATCACTGAAAGCGCAAGGGAAATATGAGGGTAGGAGGAAGAGAACTGGTGGAAAATGGAGCGAGAGGACGAGGAGACGGGGAACTTGACCAAGGGAGCTTGGCAGAGGGGCCCAAACGCCGAGGTCTGGCGATGGGTCGTTTTACAGAAGAGCGGGGAGGGGAAGATGGACCAGAGGAAGGAGCGGTTTTTCATATACTATGTATGCTGATATATCAGCAATGGTTTCGGGAAGATGAGCAAGTAGACTAGATACGACTGAGGTGGAGCAATGGGGACAATGGAATTGGAAGTTCTGGGGAACGGACGGATGGAGAAGGGAATACGAGGGATGTGACGACGCAAGGGTCGCTATAGAGGACGGGTTAGAGGGTCGGGCGGATGGGGCCTGATCTGGCCTAGAACAGGATGAGGAAGAGGACGGTATGGAAGTGACCAAAATTCGAGGCAAACGTGAGGTAACAGGGCAGGAAGGACGCAGAGTCTCAGCAAAGGAAAGCCCGGGGCGAACAAACCGGGATCTAACACGGGCCCTCGCTTCCTGGAAGCTGATCTTGTCAGATTCTCGCACTGACAGACAGGACCTCACGCTCAAATAGGTAGGTCGGACAGGTAGAGGAGGCGGCGTGGTATCTCCACATTTGGCACAGCGGGGAGGGTTGAAACAGGGGAAACCATGCGTCGGAGACGAGCAATTGACGCAAATACCAGAGGAACTTCGATACGTCTTACTGACGTGTCGAATTCTGGCAAGTAAAACATCGGCGTGGCCTGGGAATATAACGGCGAACCGGAAGTTGAAGATAACCAGCACCACTTTTTTCAGATAACTGGGAACGAGCAAAAGTCAATATAATAAAGGAGATGGAATCTTTTACCCCTGAGTCATACGGGGTGGGGGCGTAAACACAGGTCACTTTCTGCGAGGAGAGGCGGGTGAGAAGATCCGACTCTGAGTATTCCAAAAGTCGGGGAGCATGCACTACACCCGTACAAATGTTAAAGGAAGAGTGGGGGAGACAATCCAGGGGAGCAGAAGCCAGGGTCGAGAGGGATGGAACCTTCTGGTGCGGGCTCTGGAGGAGACTTCCACCACAAGAGAGCCATCGTTCTGGGCCACATCTGTCGGGGATCGCCACAACTGGATGTGAAGTCATCGTAGACCTCAAAAACATCCCGCTGCGAGAGAGGAGGAGAAGCGGAGAACTGAGGACAAGAAACTGAGGGTAATCAGGGTCAGAGTCGTCGGCCCCTATGAATAGGTCAAAAGACTTGCGGGAATAAGACGTACAAGAAGTCTTAGAACGAGGAGGACGCGAGTGTTCCGCAGCTCGAGGGGGGTCAACCCCATCAAGATGCGGTCTTCCAGTGGTAGAGGACTCGAGGGCCTGGTTGCCCACCACCCGAGTGCTAAGAGAAGGAGTAGTCCGAGAATTAGAAGCAAAGGTCGCAAACTGAGGAGTAGAAGAAACCATAGCAGAAAAAAAGGAAACTTCATCCCCCACGCGCAAGACGCGAGAGCCTATCTAGTCCAGGGCCTTATGTCCCAAAATTGGGTTCCGTGTGCATTGAATGTTAATTTTTCCCAACCTATACCATTCGAAAGTACATCTGAGATGATTTAAAAGTTATGTTGGGAATTTTTATTTCAATCATTAGTGCCTCAAAATGAGCAACAAACAAAATGGCTGGTGTAACGATGAAAAATGAGGTCGTTGAAAAATTAAGTACATTATTGAAAAATAAGACACTTCGTTGAAAATTGAGTTGAAGTAGGCTATAAGTTAAAGTAGCCCCTCAGAGCTTGGCCGTTCAAGGCTCAGCTAGGATTTTGAACCCAATCAAAATAAATAAAACTAGCGGAGCAACCCGGCGTTGCCCGGGTAGAAGTTGAACGCTATATATATATATATATATATATATATATATATATATATAATATATATATATATAGGCTAATGATTGATGGCGTAGAAAACGCAGTTTAATAATAAACAGGAACACCAGCGAAAAAATAAAAATCCTTCAAGGTTTAATCAGTACCAACGTTTCGGAATGCACTAATTCCATCTTCAGGGCTAAAACAATAAAAGGCCAATTCACAAACAAAATACAAATTGCAAGTGTGAGTTGCTTAATAACAAGGTTATTGAATATTTCACCAACAGCAGGCACGTATCCAGGATTTTCTCAAGGGTGGTGGGGCGAAGAGAACGTTATAACATGCTTAATATCACGTTCTCGGTGTAGGATGAAATGATAATGAACGTCTTTCGCATTAGTGCTTTTTAGCATGTTAACGTTTTATTATTTGAAAACTTGCATATGTCATTTTTTTCCACCGATGTAACAACAACTGATTATTAAAAAAACGTGATAATAAGCAGTTTCTTTAGTGATATTAAGCAAGGCATTTTCCATGTGTTGAATATCAGTCGTACGAGGTTTATCAAATATAGTAATATCAACCGAGTTATGATCCAAAGCGATGTGATATAACCGGGTTACACTGTGTACGTTTTCAAATAGTTTATGCTAGCGCAATACGATCAAAGTACAGGTAAACATACAGATTTATTGCAATTGGGATTAATTTTTATTAAATTTGACAGGGAAATCAATATTTATAAGTTACGTAATCTAACGGCCTGGCAAGTTTATATACAGGGAAATGATTACACACTACAGATATACTGTACATACTCAATTGCTCAAGTGTATACGGTCAGGTAGACACAAAACTAGCCCATAAGAGAGTATTAGATCTTTTGACCAATAAATCAACAGCCAAAGTAGAACCGGGAGTTGTCACGTGACGTTACGGACACACTTTTTGATCACAAAACTAGTGTAGCGATTGTTGTGCGATAATTTCTTTGGTTTCTAGTGTTATTCCAGCATCATGTTCAATCGTCTCGCTTTTTTACGAGCAAATCTGTCCAAAACTTCGTCTGCATCGCTCAAACGCAAATTGTCTGATTCTAATGTTAACAGAGTTGAATTTAAGAAATACGGTATGTACATATAAGAATACACATTCATTAATACTTCAAGCATAAATAGTATCAATATGTGATTGTTAAAGAAAATAGTTCAGATACTAAAAATACTTAGTGAATAGATTTAATTTTTCAATAAACGTACATCATTTATATTGATAAGAAAATTATGCACAACTATGACTAATTTATTGATAAAACTATCATACCACATATAATTAGGTCAACCTAAACCTTAATAACCAATTATTACAAAAGCTGGCATATACTTTTAAATTAGTGTCTAAATTATTTTCAATTTATATAATTCAGTACTAATCTGCACTTGCACAATTATTATAAACGCTAAAATCTGCTAATGTATTGGGTGCCAGTATTAAACTGACACCCTGACATATAGTTACAGCCCCATTGACAAAATTGGATAAAACTCCATAAAACTCCATAAAACCTAGCCTCAAAAACAATGTTGATTTTTTTTAAATCAATTGACATAATGTTCTACATATTTTATACTATATTTCTTTAAATGCATATATAAACTATTATCTTTTATAGTGCATTCTTAGCATTAGAATTGTGATGTCGTAAATCTTGACATTCACTTCTGACATCTCTACTACATCATTTTTGGTGATGATATAGTACTCAACTGTGGTGTTTTGCTAAATTGCATCGTAAATGTTTCTCAATATGCATAAAATAATATAAGTTGTTGAATTATTTTCAAATTCAACAAAATTCAATTCAACAAAATTCAACATGATTCAATCAAATTCATAATTCAACCAAACATAATAAAATAATTCAGCGAAACATAATTGTTGGATAAATGTACATTGTCAATTCTGACAAAAAAACATATCGAATCAACACTCAAATTTAAACCAGCGTTGCCAGCGAATAGCCAGATATGCCATCCATATAAGCCTGACTTACCTGACTTTTTGAGCTATTTTCATCGGATGATTTTTAGATATAAACACATTAATATGACTATATGTTAATAAAATAACTTGGTGATATTTATGCCATAAAATTAGAATAGTATAAGTTTTTTATAACGAAATGAAACTTTTGATGATGAATTTTACATGTTAAGAGTCAGTCTAATTACAGGCTTCTAGCGATTTTTTTTTTAGAATTTTTAATTGATGATGTTTTCTAAACCGGACAATCGAACAAATCTGTAATTTGATAAAATGTCGTTATAATGATTACCTATTTAATATTTACATACAATTAATATTTTACATACAATATGTTTTCTAGTCCAAGGGGGGAGGCCGCCTCCTTCGCCTCCTCCCTTGGATACGTCCCTGACCAACAGTGACCTTGAAGGCGTAACCATAATTTCTTAGGGTATTTTACTGTTTTGTTCGAATCTGCAATCCATATCTTGCGCAAATGCTTATTAAGTTATAAATAGAAAAATTATAGGTTCCGTATGACGGTATACCTATATTGGTCAATCAGAACACGGCATGCACAAACGTCATTGTCACGTGATACTCCCGCGCAGGTTCGGCGGCTGAAATTTGAATTCAACAGTCGCTTTAGGATGTTTGTTTGTGGTGGGAGCTCCCAGTCCGAGTGGGACGTCATCTAGGCCTAGGTTAGGTTAGAGGTATTACTTACCTTTCTGGGTCCCGAATTCATTATGGGGTACCCATGCCCGGTTAGGTTAATTAAATGCCCGGTTAGGTTAATTGAATGCCCGGTTAGGTTAATTGAATGCCCGGTTAGGTTAATTGAATGCCGGTTAGGTCAACTTTATGCCCTTGACAATTGGTTAGGTTGAGTTGTGTTATTTTCGTTAGTTTTAACGAAAATATCACGACTTAACCTAACCAGTTGTCAAGGGCATACAGTTGACCTAGCCCGTTTGGTTTTTGTTAATATCCAAAATACATTTTTCTAATGTATTTTGGTGTGTTTGGTTCATATATGACCTTCATTTCTAGCGAAAATGAACCAAAACATAGGAAACCTTTAATGTTTCATAACTTTCTTTCGGTTCATTTGCGCAAGATATGAAGGTCATATTTCAACAGAACACATCAAAATACATTAGAAAAATGTATTTTTGATATTAATTTCTGTGTTGGTGAAACATTCAATAATTTTAATAAGTTAAGATTATAAAAAGTAGCTAAGAAAATGTAAAAGCATTAAAACTAAAAGGTAAATAGATAAAATTAAAATAAAGTTACAATTATAAAAAGTAGCTAGAAACATATAAAAGCATTAAAACTAAAAGGTAAATAAATAAAATAAACAAGTACCTTAACTAAAACATAGCAGATCTACCGATGATTCATCAGAATTGAGGTCTGGTTTTAATTTATAAATGAACAAAGATTCCATAATTTTAAGCTTAAGGTCAGAATTTCCGGCAGCAAGTACTGCGGCGAAACTAGACTGTGAAATTGGGTGGTTATTGTTATGTGAATGGCTACGTATGAGAGAATTAGGTGGTTTGTCAAGAGGTAAATTTGTACGGACCGATTTACCGAGATGTTCATAAATACGAGATTTTAGGTGTTTTAGGGATACCTAAACTCCCATATTTATTAATTGCTGAAGGCAATTTATTATTAAAATTTATTATTTCGTATTCAAAACTTTCTACTGCTGACTCATGAAAATTACGTCGAGAGAAGAGTCAACGAACTTTGTAAAATCAGCAGATTCCTAAGCGAACTATTTATATTTTGCGGCACTGATCAGAGCTGCTTATGTTAAAGCGATGCTTTAAGCAAGGGAGACGTACTTAATCTTCCTATAAGTTCTGAGTGAATACCAAGTAATATACAGTGTAAACCTAGTAACTCAAAAGGGTAGGCCTATTCCTTCACGTATTTAAGTGTAGTGTTGCCTATATTAATTAAACCAAATAAACTCGTTGCGTAACTCCATCGCCGACATCGAAAGAGAGCCGCACGTCCTACAACCAGAAACGAGGCCCAACGAAATAAGGTATAGTAATTTCCTTTCTTTACCATTAGGCAGCGCTAAATACCGAAGGCATATAAATTAAACATTACCCAAAAACACTACTTAACAAGGTCTTTTGAAGACCTCCATAAACAACTTTTTAACGAAAAAACGTAGGGTTTTTGCCGTTCAACTCTCCACCGATATCTGCTGAAAAATTCCAATGGATGAGGGTGACGGCAATAAACCATAACCCTATATAGTTTTTTATATGATAGGAGTATATACAGAAATCATAATAGAACCACCCTCTAGATTAACAATAATCCCAAGAAGTCCAACAGCATTGCAGAAGACTTCCTAGGATTATTGTTAATCTAAAAGGTGGTTCTAGTAGGATTTCTATATATGCTCCTATATATCTCGAATAAAGTTTTAGAAATGTTTTTTAATGATAATTATCACACTTTTGGCAGGAGTTTAATACCATAAATTACCATTGATTTATATGTTCTTAATTTATATTTTTTACGCTTTTTAATTGTTTTGGGTAATTAATGTAGTTTTTTATGCTGTATGACCTTTCAAACAATGCATACTGATAAAAATAACACTGTGTACAGTAACACTGATTTTGTTTACAAAGCTGGGCACTTGCGGTTTTTTTGCGGTACTGCGGTACTGCGGTACTACCGCACTACCAAACCGGTACCGCATAACGCAGTACCGCAAAGGATCGCTGAAAGTACAGGCTGTACTTTCAGCGATCCTTTGCGGTACTGCGTTATGCGGTACCGGTTTGGTAGTGCGGTAGTACCGCAGTACCGCAGTACCGCAAAAAAAACGCAAGTGCCCAGCTTTGTTTGTTTATATATAATTTTTTGTTTTTATATGCATTTGTGGGCGCTGAGTCCGAATCTGGCCTTGGTTTGTGTGTATCATCAATGGTTTCAGAGATAATCCATTTTTCATGTTTTACCAGTATAATGTTATTATGGGCGCAGCAATATCAGAATAATCAGGAATTGTTGAGAACAATCCGGATGTTCGTTAACAGTTTCTTGCTCTAGAAATTGCCCGAAACTTCCACTGTGCTATATAAAGAAGAGCGCAAAGTCTGAGAAGTCAGTAAGTGTGAGCACACAAAGAAAGCAGGTTGTTTGTCTGATGGTTACCAGCATTGAGGTACTGTGTTTCTGTGCTTCTCTGTGCTGACGATTTGAGTGCTATCGATCCTTTTTTATTGCGAACATTATTTCAGTGCTGTGAATACATATTTTTTCTGGAATCTGTAATCTGTTGCAGATTTAATAACTCTTCTCTCTATATCTGCAGGTTATGATTAATGTAGTACAGTTTGGTAAAGAGAATGGCAACTAGAGCTTGTAAACACTCGCCGGATATATTCTGCTACGTTTGTGGGTATTACATAGGCCCCAAGCAAGTATCGCACAAGATTGTGAAAGACACCAAGTTCTGGATCGCGTATCGGCTTTATTTTGGTATGCCTATGGGTGACCAAGATAAGCCCTGGGCACCCCATGTGATCTGTGGAAGCTGCCGCTCCACACTTGAAGGGTGGCTGCGGGGAGCACGCAAGGCAATGCCCTTTGCGGTACCCAGAATATGGAGAGAACCAAAGAGCCACCACGACGATTGCTACTACTGCATGGTAGATGTTTCTAAGTACAAGAAAGTTAAAGGAAGGCAGACTCTTCAGTATCCAAGCATAGCGTCGTCCATAGCTCCTGTACCACATGGCGAAGGTCTTCCAATACCACGTCCACCAGGACAGGTAACTATCCATTACTTTACCTTCTGTATTTACAGACTGTGGGTCATTATGTGTCGATTTTCCTTAGTGCTGATGCTCTTCTACATATATAGCTATGCCTATATTTTGTTCTTTGCTTTGCAGGTTGAAAATGAGGATGCAACTAGCTCATCTGAGATGTCGGTTGGTGAGGACAGTCATGATGAAGAATATACAGTAACTTTCAGTACAAACCCTCACTTTCCAAATCAGAGGTAATTGGGCGACTTAATTAGAGATTTGGGTCTGACGAAATCAGGGTCTGAACTTCTGACCTCCAGACTCAAAGAGTGGAATTTGCTTGGAGAAGACTGCAAGAGCACTGTATACCGAAAGCGGCATGAAGAGTTTGCAAGGTTCTACGATGTCAATGGCTCTCTCTGTTATTGCAGCGAGGTTAATGGTCTATTCACAGCTATTGGGTTAACACATATATCCTCAGAGTGGCGCTTGTTTATTGACAGTTCAACTCGGAGTTTAAAAGCTGTTATACTCCACAATGTGAACAAATATCCATCTATACCAGTTGCACTATAAAACCAGTTGCACTATAAAACAGTTCAGTGGCCTCCACGTGAAGGACTACAACCAGGAAAGTACAATGTACTCAGGGAACCTCTTGTGAAGCCTGACATAGTTCTGCTACCACCTCTCCATATTAAGTTGGGTCTAATTAAGCAGTTTGTAACTGCGTTAGATTTTGGAGGGGAAGTTTTCCAACAGATTCGGGTCATGTTCCCTAAACTCTCTGAGGCCAAAGTCAAGGCTGGCATCTTTGTAGGACCACAAGTCAAGGCGCTGTTGAATTCAAAGAACCTTGAAGCCAAGATGACTCCGATCGAAAAGGAGGCTTGGTGTGCTTTCCGTGATGTGGTTCGTGGGTTTTTAGGCAACCATAAGGCACCAAACTATAAGGAGTTAGTGTCAAACTTGATTAAGTGCTATGGCAAAATGGGGTGCCGTATGTCTTTAAAATTACACTATCTGTATCTGCATTCACATCTAGACTTTTTTCGTGATAACCTGGGCGATATGAGTGAAGAACATGGCGAAAGATTCCATCAAGATATTCAAACGATGGAGAAAAGGTACCAGGGCCATTGGGATGCTTCTATGATGGGAGACTACGTATGGTTGCTCATCAGAAAGGATAAGAATGTTCATACGCAGAAGTCGCGTTCTTCAGTGCATTTTTAAGGAACGCACACTGCATAACGAGGCTTGTTATTCTCTTATCGGTTCTCTTCATGCTATATATTATATCCTTCGCACCATTTTGGGTTTGTCAAACAATTTTGGCTCAATAAACATTAATTTCAAATCGTGATTTTATTTTCAGAAAATATTTATGTTAGCCTTCTTTATATACTTTGCCATATAAAAAGTGTGATAACCTATATTTTTGAAACGGTTGATGATAGAGCAAAACCAATATCAGTTTTGGAATCAGCGCCCCGAAATCATTAAGAAACGACAGAAAAATCACAATAAACAGAAAACTTTTCAAATTTTGTTACCCAGTGTAATTTATTGAAGTACGTTCTTGTGAAGTAATTTGCACGTTAGCAGTTTTAAATGCAAATTTCTTCCTTTCATTTCATGAATAAGGACTTCATCCCATCCAGTTAAAATTAAATGGATGTTTCTTCCATTTGATTATTAATTAAATTTCACCAAATGACTCACTTTTTCTAAAACATGCAAATAAATTGCAATTTCATTTTAGTGCAGTATTGTAAACCAGGTTCGTAATTTCTTAAGTGCTAAACATTAAGCTTTGTGATCAGTCTCAAACTGGAACGCTAAAGACATGTACTTGTAAGATGTTCTCTCTGAAGTTAACCACTAATGTAAAAGGAGAAAATTTTTTAACGATGTTCTGCATTCCACATATAAAAAACTGTATAGGGTTATGGTTTATTACCGTCACCCTCATCCATTGGAAATTTCCAGCAGATATCGGTGGAGAGTTGAACGGCAAAAACCCTACGTTTTTTCGTTAAAAAGTTGTTTATGGAGGTCTTCAAAAGACCTCGTTAAGTAGTGTTTTTTTTTTGGTTAATGTTTAATGTATATGCCTTCGGTATTTAGCGCTGCCTAATGGTAAAGAAAGGAAATTACCATACCTTATTTCGTTGGGCCTCGCTTCTGGTTGTAGGACGCGCGGCTCTCTTTCAATGTCAGCGATGGAGCTACGCAACGAGTTCATTTGGTTTAATTAATATAAGCAAAACTACACTTAAATATCTGAAGGAATAGGCCTATCCTTTTAAGTTATTAGGTTTATATTACTTGACATTCACTCAGAAATTATAGGAAGATTAAGTACGTCTCCCTTGCTTAAAGCATCGCTTGGAACTCGGCAACTCTGAGTAGCTGATATAAATTTCTTTGTTCTCAATTTCGCTGACTTTACAAAGTCCCCAGACGTCTAATTTTTGTTTTCATTATTTCTTCTCTCGAAGTAATTTTCATGCGTCAGCGATGGAAAAATTGTATACGAAATAATATGTTTTTCATGTGTTATGTGGGCCAAATTGGGTTCTATGTATTTGAATTATTTTCATTCCCAATAGTCTATGGCGCCAATCCCGAGGCAATTTTATAGTTATTTAAATCAATAAATTAATAATTTGTATTTAATTAAGAAATAAAGGTACCATATACGATACCATGTTGTAGGCGTGTATAAGTTTTCCATAGACAGACATTTGGCTGAACATTTCGTTGTAGAGAGGTTTTAATGTGTGTGTGTGTGTGTATCCTTTTTCAGAAGAATTCAGCAGGGGAAAATTGTGCTTATACTGAAGTATTGGTGTCTGTCGATCAAGAAGAGAGCAATGAAAAAATATATTACATTCTCCATATGGCTCTTTATTGTAATACTCTTAGTCATTAATTTCTACTTCATCAGTGGTAAGTGGTGTAAAAATATTGTACTTTAACCATAAATACCCTGTTACTACTTGATAACTCATCTTTTCACTGCAGTAGTAAAAAAAAAACCACGCTGGGCTAAACTAGGGGTCCCCAATCTATCACTGTTCGTAGATCGGAATGAAGTGTTCCACTGGACACCAAGGATGAAAGTGCTAGTGACTCGAACCTAAAACCTTCCATAAAATAACTCGAGTAGACAGTAATACATAAGTACATGAGACTGGAAGACTGAGCGGGACTTTTTTTTATGCAGCAACGATTCTCGAAATCAGTTAATTTAATGATTAAAATCTGCCAAGCCACTAGAGCAGGGGTATACTCAACTAGTGCTTGCGGGCACCATGGTGCCCACTAAGTACTTTATAGGTGCCCACGCGGGCTACCTACATATTAATCAGTTCTAGCGCGAGGTCGGGAATTTAATTAATTTCAAGCTCTTTGCTCTCGAAAAGATTGCTAAGCCTTTTGTCGTAAATTTCTAACAACAAATTCTTAGAAATTGTGGATCACCTGAAGATCAGGGCCTCCCAGTCTTCGTTAGTTAGCCTTATAAGACTAACTAACGAAAATATCACGACTTAACCTAACCAATCGTTAGGTCAACTGTACGCGCTTGACGATTGGTTAGTTTAAGTCGTGATATTTTCGTTAGTTAGCTAATTAAAGAAGGCTGGGGGCCCTGATCTTCAGGTGATCTGAAATTAGTTGTTCTCCAAGTATTTGAATTTTTATAAAAAAAACAAGCCCAATTCAGTAGAAATATAGCGTGCAGGGAAAAACGAAAATTTCTCGACTGCTGCTTGGTTCGCGCACCATGGTTTCTCCGCAGTACATTGTGGGAGGCCTCAGGCGCTATGTTAAGGAATCACTCTTTGCTCAGCACCGGACGAAGCTAGACGCTTTTCCATTCGCTTTTCCAATTTTAATTCTCAAACTCATTATTCCTATTCAGAACCATTTACTGGTCAATAACCAATGAAAACGGTTATTTTCCAGAGTTTTGTAGCATTTCATACTACAGTAAAATTAACGTAACTTTGAAACGACCATATTTGTTATAATGTTATAATGTTTCAGACTAACAAAAACCCTAGGATCCACTCATGGCTGGTCTACCTAACTGTGTTCGTAATTGTGTATTGTGCATGTCCTCCGTGGTGGCGGAGGGGACCTACAATTTTACGTGGGTTCCGAACCACAAAGCCTTAATTTTACTCTACCTTAAACTATACCCAATCTATCAACATATGCGTCTAATCGATTTTTAAACATGTTTATAGACGTGCTACTAATTACTTCTACCGGCAAACTATTCCACCTATTTACTATTTTATGCGTAAAAAAGTTTTTGGCAACTGCTGTCTCGAACCTTCTACTTGTCAACTTACACCCGTTATTTCTAGTCCTATTATATTGAGATATTTCGATAAAGCTATCTCTATCTACGTTATCGAACCCATTCATAATTTTGAAAACCTGGATTAGATCACCCCTTAGCCTCCTAGTCTCGAGTGTAGTCAATTTTAACTCCTTCAGCCTATCCTCGTAAGACTTTGACCTAAGCGACGGAATCATCTTAGTTGCTCGTCTTTGAACTCTTTCGATTTTGTCTATATCTTTGCGCATATGCGGATTCCAAAATTGGATCGCGTACTCCAAATTGGGTCTAACTAATGATTTATAAAGTGGAACTATAATATCGCGTGATTTGTACTCAAAATTCCGAGCTATAAAACCTAACATTTTGTTCGCTTTATTGACCGCTGCTGTACTTTGTTTCGCTACTTTCAAGTCACCAGTGACTATAACTCCTAAATCAATTTCCTGCTCTACGCTTATTAACTTTCCCTGACATACTATACGCAAAATTACCGTTACGCGAACCTATATGTAAAATTTTGCACTTATCGACGTTAAATCTCATTTGCCATGTGACTGACCAATCAACGATTTTATTCAGATCTTCCTGGATTTTACCCCAGCTTCGGGTCATCCGCAAACTTTGAAACTGTACTGACTAGGCCGACATCTAAATCGTTAATATATATAAGAAAAAGCAAGGGGCACAATACAGAACCCTGAGGAACGCCACTCGCTACATTAGCCCAACAAACAAACAAACATTATCCGATTTCAGCTCTATATACAGGGTCCGCAAAAAAAAGGAGCATGACGAAAATGTTTACTGTACATTTATTTTTACACATAATGACAAATAACTTATTTTAGGCAAATAAGCAACAAATAAACTAAGTTAGTACCAAATTTCATGTCAATACGTCAAAAATTAAAGAAAATATAAAAGTTTTACTACAACATGTCATATAATTTTACAATTTCCAAAGAAAACGAAATTATAAGACTAAAAAATTGTTCGATATGTTTGCCAGAAACCTCTACAACCCTTCGTAATCGGGGCCTAAATTGATCTATAGCTTTATCTACTTGATCTTGGGTAATTTCTTCCCATTTTTGTACGATAACTTCTTTCAAATGTTCGACATTTCGGATCTTATGCTTGTACACTTTCTCAGCCAACATTTCCCATATTCCGTAGTCTACGGGATTCAAATCTGGACTATTAGGGGGCCAATCTTTTGGGTAAAGCAATTCAGGAACATTATTTTCTAAAAATTCAATAGTTGACTTAGCGGTATGCGCCCGAGCGCCATCCTGTTGGAATAAGAAGTAACCATTATTCGCCAATCGTCTCATTTCGGGCAGCATTTGTTCCAACAAAGTTTCAGTGTAATAGCGGGCGTCTACTTTGATGTTTGGCTCTACGAAAAAAACAGATGTCCTGCCTAGTTACGCTGGCAGAAAAATGATTACGGGTAGCATAAAGTCTATCATCTGGTATTTCATTTTTACGATTAACTCTTGAATACTCTCTGTCATTTTGGGAATTTCGCGGTGGTTCTACCGTAAACTTCTTTTCGTCAGTAAAAAAGCCGAGGTCTACTTTTTCGGGAGTGATATTTCTTAACATGCGTTCAGAACAAACAACTCTTTTCTGTTCGTTAATTTCAGTTAATTTCTGCCCGTTTATCCGTTTATAAGGTTTTAGTTCAAGGTCGTTTTTAATAATGTTTCTGACGCTACTTTCGGATATGCTCAACTCATTAGCAATTCTTGACGGTGCCACGTGAGTCCCTGGTCTGCCTTCTTGACTACAAATTCTTAGTTCCACATCTCTGATGTTTTCTTCGGTTCGAACTGATCTTGGCCTCCCGCTTCCTTGTTTCCTTTCAGTACTTTCAGTTTCGTCGATTTTTCTAAACAGCTTGTCCAAACCTCCTTTCGACCATGGTTTATTCGGAAACTCTTGTAATAATTTTATTGCGCCATAATTTTTATCAAGTCTATAATGTTTTATTAATATTTTATCTTCTTTAGAAAAGGGCATATTATCATTTTTATTGATTAAAATTATTTAGGCATCTGAAAAAATAATTTAAAATGAGCAAAACATTAAATTTTTACGCGGAAATTCATTTTTGTAGTCATTGCACGTTTGTGGCCATAAAATCTTTATTTTATGACCGATTTTGATGGAATTTGTTTTATACAACTCTGGGCTCTTTTATCTTTAGCTAGATATAACATTTAAGGGTCCGGCAAAAAATGCGGGCGTGAGAGCAATTTTCGTCATGCTCCTTTTTTTTTGCGGACCCTGTATATAGAGATAAGTTTGAAGTGGCTCCAGAATCGTCGCGACGGTCCCGCAGCCTATAGGCTACGCGACTGTCGCGCCAGTTTTGGAGCCCCGTGCCAAGTCATGGCTACGGAACCATCAAACTCGAGACTCTACCAATTGGTTATGTTAATTGAATGCTCGGTTAGGTCAGCTGTACGCCTTTGACGATTGGTTCGGTTAAGTCGTGATATTTTCGTTAGTTTACTGTCAAAACTAACGAAAATATCACGATTTAACCTAACCAATTGTCAAGGCCGTATAGTTGACCTAACCGGGCATTCAATAATTTTCCCGGTATTTTTACCACGGCTTCTGCTAGTAATGTCTTATTTTATTTTTCTCACTTTTAACTCTATTTTCTTGATACTATTTTTCATTTTTCTAAACTAAAATGTATTATTCTGAAACGTAATAAACATTAACTAAGTAAAAAATCTCGAGGGGGGGGGGCACCGGCCGTCAAACCGAGAAGATCCCCTATCTTTAGCAAAGGTGATAATACTGCTTTCAACTTTACTTTGTAACCAGTACTCATTATATTTTGTTTAACAAACTAATGAGGAGTAACACATTTAGCAGTTTATGTGGCTAGAAACTAATTCACGATTAATTTGCTCATTTACGTTATTATTAGTGACCTATCTACATCGCTGGTGAATTAATTCTTGAGATATTAGTATACTCGTGAACTCAGGTACTCATTCAAGGACTTTAATATAACTTGTTTCAACCTCGCCCAATTTATTTCGGTAGACAGGCTAACGCGATCGAACTAGGAGTTACTTGGCCTAGAGGGACAGAAATATAATAATTAGTCCTAGAGTGGTTCTTCGAAATAAAATACAAAATTACCAATAAAATCCGAAACCTTTTATGGCGCTGTATCGCCACATTCTTAGACTGAGTGATGTCATCATAAAAATTATTGATACTAGTTATATTTGCAATTTTATTAAAAATATCACATACTTTTTTTGAGAATAAAATATTAAAATTTCTATATTATTAGATGATTTGTTCAAAAGAAACCAGTTAAAAATTTGTAAAAATAGTGATTGGCAATTAGGTATACCGGTACACATCTTGCCTTTGACATTTAAATTACCCCTTAATTTTCTTTCACAACAAACTTCTTATTTTTTCAGTTTCTCAAAACCACAATTTTGTGTGCCTCAAAGATTACGTGCATAGTTGTTTGCTTCATTTATAAAATATGTGCCCTTTTTCATGATAAAATTTAAGTGGACCAAATAAAAAACAAAAGTAGTATAATTTTAATTAATTAATAGTAGTAGCATGGCCGAAAAATGGGAGAGTGCAATCGCAATGTTGCAAATGTCGATCAATGGTGCAATACCCCTCTTCCCCTTCCACATTACTGCAAGACCCCCGTATCCCATTGTTGCAAACCCCCCAGCCCTCAGGGTGCCAAAAAAAGACAAAAAACATCCAACAGGGTGCAAAAAAAAAAGAATCAAGGTGGATTCCCCCAGCTGCCACAAGCTGTGGGGAATCAACCTAACCTAACCTAACCTAAGAGAGAGAGAGAGAGAGAGAGAGAGAGAGAGACCATCCTTCGTCTGGCTCTGCCAGACGCATAATAAAGCTCTTGGTCTTTACACTTGGCTTAGAAGGTTCTAATCAGCCAGTTGGCTTAGAAGGCTTAATCTGGCTTAGAAGGCGTAAATGGCTTGTTCAGGTGTACATTATTTTTATATTTTGAGTTGCCAGATTGCACTCTTTATTTAATTAAAGCAGTTATTCTTGACATTTGGCTTAGAAGTCTTAAGCAGCCAGTCGGTTAGAAGGCGTAACCAGCCATTTGATATGCACATATGTATATATATTTATTTAATTAAATAATATCGTTTATATATACAACCAAAATAATTAAATAAAACACAATTACATCATTCTGTTTATTTAGACGAATTATTGGAAATAATTTCATGAAATATAAAGAAAATAGATATACAATAAAATTAGTTCATTCTATACACAGTTTAAACGAGGAATATATATATACAGTACCGTGCAAAAGTATGAGTCTACTGTCAATCTGATAACTATTAGATAATCTGTCGTATGAAAATTGGTTTTCATACTAAAATACACATTAACTAGAACCTCTGGTTCATATTAACGTATAACTAAGTTATTACTTAAGTGTATAAAGTTGTATTAGCTGGATGACCCTCTTGTCTGCATAAATTGGACTTGAGGGTTGATTTATTAATTAGGGCAGTCAAAAGTTGACCGAAAAAATTAAGAAAGTTGACCTTACGAATTGAAAAAATTGACTTATAAAGTTGCCTTTACTTTCAATGATAAAAACGATACTTTAATTACTTATTCTTGCTCTTCTACATCAGTTGACCGATTGTGGTAAATTATGAAGTATTTGCCGACATTTTCTGGCAAAAATTGCGATCCTTACTTAATAATTTATTAAGCATGGAGAAAGATCTCTCTACAGCGGCAGTTGTTGGTTGACATTGCAAAAGCTGACCATAAACTGTTGGTGAGATTTCAGGTCTACTAAGGTTAATTATTTCACAAATACCATTTGTCTTGAGTCTTGTTTCAATGTATTGTTTGACTGAACACATATCTTCGCCAAGGTTGATAGAAGAAATGGTTTCATATGCCTCTCTAATGGTGCAATCAGATGATTCCATCCTAGTCACTAAGCTAGCAATCAAACTATAATTCATTTTGATTGACATTAGTTGCTTTGGCAGTTTTTCATTAGCAACACTTTCTTTAGCCTTCTGAACAATGATTCCTTCATCTTCAAAATTTTCCACAATTGTCTTCACATTTGGAAAATTGTCTGCATAATAGAAAGCAGCGTTCAGCCAGCTTGCCCAACGTGTTACAATCGGTTCTGGAGGAGTTCCTATTTCAGCAAACAATTCCTTCCTTCTTTTGTTTTTAAGAGTAGAAGCCTTGACACATGCAATTAAAGTGTCAACATCACTATAAAATGCTCTTATTTGCATCGCACAATTATGTAACAGATGCGCAAGACACGTTACATGGAAAAGTCTTGGAAAAAGTTGCTTGAGTGTCGCTCCAGCTGACACCATGTAACGAGCTGCATCAGACAGAAGTAAACAGAAATTTTCTCTTGGTATCTCAAATTCTTTTACAGTATCATCAATCTTGTGTATGACAGTTCGTGCATTAACATTTCCAAGAAGAACATCGCACCTGATTAAATATGTTCAAATTAAGTATGTTCAAATATTTTGAGCCCCTTACTTCACTTTCATCAACAGTTAGGAAAACTAATTTACCCTCTAGCAAATGTTTTATTCTACTTAACTCGCTTTCTGCCTGTTTCATTGCTATTGATCTGCAAGTTGACACGCAAGGCACTGCTACACCTAATTCAGAGAACAACTGTTTCACATGAGGGTTGCTCAACTTATGAAGAGGTATGTTGGCTGACAGAAATGTAGTCACAAGTTTTTCCGAAAAATCTGAAGACTTTTACTTTAAAAGGGTTTGCGTCTTTTCATTTCCTACATTTTGGTCTATACCACGCTGGTGCTTTTGGGTAGAGCGATGTTTATCCACAAAAAAGGATTTGTCATGCTTGACCACAACACAACAAATCTGACAGTATAGCTCATTTTTTCCTGAACAAATGAATTCATTAGGATATTTTGCAATTATAGCGCGCACTTTAGCAATAGAACTAACTGCAACTTTTGGCATTTTAAATATCTGAAATCAAAAGAAATCGAAATCAGTGAAATCACAAATCAGAAAAAATCACAAATCAAAAATGGTAACCAGTAACCACAATACATACAACACAACCACATCCAAAACCAGAACGGACATAACTGAATAAGACAAATACGAGCAGCGAAGTTGCCAGTTAACCAAAAAGATGCCAATTTTTAGTTATTTTAATTATTTATTCAAAAAAATTGACTTTATTTACCTCATTGCTATTTTTGACCTAACAGGTAAAAGTTGACTTTTGGTTGACCTATTAACTTTGGTAATATACCCCCTACAGGTGTTTTTATTGCATTTTCAGTCGTTTCAGCGAAAAGTGCCCCATAGGAAACAATTTGACTTTATTGACTTTTGACCGCCCTATAAATTATTATATACTGACAACGCATGTGTTTAAAGATCTAGCGAACTATTGATGGTGGATCTGCAGTAAATACTCTTAAGCTATTGTTATATCAGTATTTACAATTAAAAGTATTGACATATTCACTTAAATTCTGAAAAACAAATTTATCCAAAACGTTTCTCCTTATAATCCTAATTCATGCTGTTTTTTTCTTTCACAGGCTTAAGAAATGACGAAAAGTACAATTTCTGATGAGATTAGATATAAAATAACACATTTGCATGGTGAGGGACTGAGTCAAAGAAAAATAAGTGAATCTACAGGTGTTTCCAAAACTGGTGTAAAAACAATCTTGGCTCATCAGAGAAGAAATGGGACTCCCAGTTGATCGTCCTAGATTAGAGAAGCCTTCTAAGCTTTCTCTATCTAATCTACAATATCTAAAGATTACTTCCCTTCGAGACAGACACAAATCCAGCACTTCACTTGCAGCAGATCTCGAAAAAACAACAGGTGTCTCAGTTGATCCCTCTACTGTACGAAGGAAGCTTAATTCAGTAGGTCTCAGATGTCCACTACTTGTGTTTCAAAGCATATTTTCTTCTCTTCTTTTTATTTCAATTCTTTAAAAGTGGCTCTTTCGCTGCAACACATCCTTTAAGATCTACTGAGTTAAGCTTCCTTCGTACAGTAGATGGATCAACTGAGACACCTGTTGTTTTTTCGAGATCTGCTGCAAGTGAAGTGCTGGATTTGCGTCTGTCTCGAAGGGAAGTAATCTTTAGATATTGTAGATCAGATAGCGAAACCTTAGAAGGTCTCTCCAATCTAGAACGATCAACTGGGGCTCCCATTTCATCTCTGATGAGCCAAGATTGTTTTTACACCAGTTTTGGAAACACCTGTCGATTCACTTATTTTTCTTTGACTCAGTCCCTCACCATGCAAATGTGTTATTTTATATCTAATCTCATCAGAAATTGTACTTTTCGTCATTTCTTAAGCCTGTGAAAGAAAAAAACAGCATGAATTAGGATTATAAGGAGAAACGTTTTGGATAAATTTGTTTTTCAGAATTTAAGTGAATATGTCAATACTTTTAATTATAAATACTGATATAACAATAGCTTAGGAGCATTTACTGCAGATCCATCATCAATAGTTCGCTAGATCTTTAAACACATGCGTTATAAGTAATATAATAAATCAACCCTCAATTTCCAATTTATGCAGACAAGAGGGTCATCCAGCTAATACAACTTTATACACTTAAGTAATAACTTAGTTATACGTTAATATGAACTAGAGGTTCTAGTTAATGTGTATTTTAGTATGAAAACCAATTTTCATACGACAGATTATCTAATAGTTATCAGATTGACAGTGGACTCATACGTTTGCACGGTACTGTATATATATATATATATATAATATATATATATATTATATATATATATATATATATATATATATATGCAATAAAAATAATAATAGTATAAGAAATACAGAAGTTGAACGAAGAATATATATATATATATATTTTAGTGGCGGACCGGATATCCGCGTCATTTTTAACATCCGCATCCGCATCTGCACTTCTGACTGCGGATGTTATGCGGATATTACCTCTAATAAATTATGCAATTTACAATTAAATTAGTTTATAAAGTAGCTTATAAGGCTTAGTCATGCACGTTTCACGTAAAGTATTAATAATTATTAATGAACACACAAATATATAAACCTCAAAATATAAATACCTGGTAACCCAGGAAATTGAATGAAACGTGTTTCATTGAATTTTCTGTGGCTGAAACTCTTGAAAAAGTTATTATTTTTATCATAATGAAAACATTAATATTAATTTTAATTCTTATGCATTGCCTGCCACGAAATTTGAAAAATTATGTCATATATTCATAATTCTATATTATATTAACTAAATATCCGCATCCGCGGATATTGAAATAAAAAATCCGCAGCCGCATCCGCAGATGTTGAAAAACTGACATCCGGTCCACCACTAATATATATATATATATATATATAATATATATTATATATATATAATCAAAAAATAATATAAAACCATCAAAATACATACACTTTATGTTCTATTGCGTTTAACTAAAATACTAAACTCGGACGTGATCGAGTCTAAAGTTACATCATTATTGCTTTGCACTATGCAATAAATATGATTTAACAATATTTCACCGCTGAAGTTATAGGGGTGCCTATACTCGATATGAAGGGCCTTCAATTCGTTCAAAACTATTTTTGTGCCCACTTTACATTCGGTTGGCAAGTTATCTTTAAACACGGCCAGAATGCAATCAAAAGTAGGCACAAAGAGGGCATCGTTAGCCACATCATTATTAAATTCAAGTCTATTAATACTCCTTTCCAGTCGAGGGTTTATTCTTACAGATCCAAGCTTTTTAATCGTGAACTCATCTTCACAATGCATAGCGCCAGTTGAAATAATCTTCTAAGTCGTAACGACAGCTGCTCATTATATAAAGAAACAATTCTTGAGGGTGAACGGTGTAGGCGATCTCAGCCGTGTAACGCTCAAGTTCCAGACCATTCTCGCCTTGTTCAGTCCTACACTCGGTAAACCCTTCTAGCAGAGCAGTGTATGCGTATTCAAGAACCGTATAAAAATAAATCATATCCGTAACATGCGTGTCTAATATAGGCTTCAGCTTGCGAAAACCTAAGATTTCAAACATTCTGTCGATGATGAATCGGTTTCGCGTAGGGACAAGAACGTTATTATCAGACGCATTCTTCCACATCAGCTGTATATCAATGCATACTTGATCGTTATTTATACACAACGTACATACAATGGCATATGACGGGGTATCACTAATCTGCTCTCTTCTTGTACCTACACCTGCAGGTATTGTATAACGATCCTCACTCCACTTCTCAACTACCACGAAGACTATATTCATCTCCTCAACATTTAAATAAACAACATTCCGTTTACCAGAGTTTGTTTGTCTACAAGTCGTTTCAAGTACATAGATAATGGCACCGGTTTTAAGCCTGAACACGCGCAATGACTTCGTCAAGGACACATCGTACACGGCATTGAGAATGCTGCTCAAAGGAAGCTCCTTCGTATTCTATTGTGAGGAGTGCACGTCCAGTCGGTTCAAGCTCTCAGATGACTATGATTCACAGGTGGGCGGATCGGCTCGATGGGAGGTGTGGAGGAGTGAGTCACACCATAAGGTGATGAAACGTGCACGGTGTTGTTCCAACGTGAAAGAATCATGTGAATACCTGTATCCCATTATAATGGGCATTCGTTTAGAGAATTTTTCTGAAACATGAAGTAATATAGGTTTTAATGTTTTATCACCCCAGAATGCGCACCAGACATTTTCGTTCATTTCCACGAACTAAACACATTTTAATCACACTCCGGTGCACTATTTGAGAGAAACATGTGTCCATATTTTTCCTTTTTGATTAGCAGGCGATACTAAAAATTCCATTAAAAACTCACACAAGCCTTTAGCCACAACCTCACTACAAACCTCGTCATAATACATATTAATGTAGTGGTAAAAATACTTCAGATTCTCCATTATGACAAGATTTACATTCTCAGCCGCAGGGTACGAGTACTCGGTATGGTGCAACTTGACATAATACCGCTTGTCACACCACTCATCAACAAGCCTCACTAACCATAACCGTTGCTTCTCTTCTGCACATGTTGTTTCTTCCACTTCACGGTATTTGCAAGCTTTTATAAAGTTTAATCCTACAACATAGTTCAATACATCGTTTGTACCACGAAATCCTGCAATGCTCTCGCCAGAATAGCTGTAGAGTATTTGAACCTCTTGTTCTTCAAGCTTCGTACGGTTCAATGTAGCCTTAAAAGTATCAAAGGAGGGAAGGATAGGGAGTCTTTCAGTATCCACCACATCTTCACACTTCATCGAATACCACTTCATAAAATTCGAGCACGCAATATTAAAGGTAGCCATCACTATTTTTCGTCTACATGAGATTTAGTCAAATACACGTCTGAGCTCCAGGGCTTGCAGCGCTCAACTGAACACGCAGGGGTAGAGATATGCCCAGGTAGTAGCATGAGTTATGTAACCATTGGTCAATCATTCAGGGGCGGAGCTTCGGACTTTTCATGTACATACGCACAGACAAACACAAAGGAGAAAATGAAACGTTAATTGAAACACGATTTATTTAATAAACATATCGAATTATTCAAGGCGTGTATATATATTTACAAATACGTGTAATAAATTAAATAAATATATCGTTAACAAGTAAATAAACATATATATATATATATAACAATCATGGATTACGGTATCCAAAGGGTACGGTAACATAGGTACCAGGCACCTGGTAACGTTTCCTATAGGTGTTACGGCACACCTTCGTACCCCTAAGTCCTTTACGGCCCCCAGCTTCTCCGCCCGAAAATTGTGCGTTCCCACAGTTAGTTGGGGGGGTTGGTCACCCTCATCTTCCAAGCACACTAGATCCTTCAACGAGTCAAAGTTAACGACCCGTCGGTTCGCCTGGTTAAGCGTGATACCCTTAGCCTTCAAGATATATTTCATATTTTCCTCCACTCTCACCCGTACCCCATAAGTTTTTGGACCTGTTGAGACAAAAGAGTCGGCGTATGCGATGTCTCCATACTCATTCTTTATCACATCAGTCAACTCTCCGAGGAATTCACCAATAGGCGGCATGTATTCACCCTCACTCGCTGTGAATATCACACTATCTGTGTCAGCGTACAGAACCCTCCACCTAAGAGAATGCAATATACCCCAAAGTTTGATGCGTGCGTATGCTGTTGTGAAGCTGGCTTAGGAATGTTTGTAATACGCGATGTGTCTGTGGCCAATTCGGTAATGTTGTACTTTATTATGTACGTATTACCTACATTCACGACCTCCATGACCTCTTTATCGGGACCGTTGGCATAATCCCACACCTCGTTATAACTTTGGGCTAGGTGAACGTTTCCCTTTCCTGTATTCTGTGCATATTTTCCCCAAAGACTATTTAGACAACTTTGCACTAAAGCGCCTGCCTGGGTTCTTTACAATTTGGGAACGGTCAAGTTGTATCCCTTCACGGTCACGGTAATATTGAATATAAGCCGATTTTTCATCTTCGGTATCAACTCCTCGCAGATACCCTGTTGCTTCTACCTTGTCCTTCAAAAAAGTGTTTGTATATGGCGTAAATATGTTGGGTAGCTTCCGAAATCTCCACATCTCATATTCTGTAGCCATGGCGAACGGCTAGGGACAGCTCAGTGCTTGTATATACGCCTCTGATCTTACGCTGGTTGGTTGTGTGATTACAAGTCACATCGTTCTCCTCTGCACACTTCACGCACAGGGGAAACATGGGTTTGTGGTCTATAACGACGGGTAAGATCGGCATCCACAAATCGCGAGGGGGGAGCACGTCTACGAAAGAAAGACCGAAATAGTTCTTGTTCAAATTTGCTGAGAACTCCTCGAAGGTGGACAGGGCTGGTCCCACCAGTTTTACAGGTGCACCTACGGGGTACGGATTGTTCTTCATCACATAAGGGTATAAAGAACAGAAGTCGTAGTAATGGAGTTTCACGCCCTCCTTACGCGGAAAATATAGCTTGAAGGGATTTGTACGCCCTCCGTACGCGGAAAATATAGCTTGAAGGGATTTGTACGCCCTCCGAACAAGCTATCACCGCATTTGTGAGGATCCAGCACCATTGAATGCTTGATCGTGTTTATCTTTTCAGAGTACTGTCCATCTGTCTCCATCCGTGAATCATACCCATGCTCCAACAAGATCTTGTGAGTGAACTGGGTCCTACAAGCTGATCGAAGTTGCGGGGTTCATGCAAGACTGTCGGCAGGAGATCTACCGTGGATATCTCCTACGATCCCGCACTCAGAACGTGGGCATCCGTACCACCAACAGCCGTTAAAGGAGTACACAGTCTTCTCACCAGTGGCACAGTTTTCGCTTAGACCATCAACCCAAAAAACACGACCATTGACCTTAATGGGTACTTCCCCCGTGTTACGGGCATGCTTTATGTATACATCTGTCTGCTGCTGTATGTGTATGATGCAATAAATAGCCTTGTGCCCATAACTGCGGGGATTGTTTCTGTGAATGACGGCTAAGGTGCCTTTAGGCATGAAATTGTTCTTGAACACCGTAAAGCACAATGCGGCAATCGAGATTGCGACTTGCAACGGATCGCATTTGAAACGGTCTATGTACATCCTTTTAAAGTGTGGAAACATACTCTAAGTACGCGTACATCATTCACGCAATAACACCCACATTTGTCAGCTATATTGTAAAGATTAGATTAGATTCATTAAGATTAGATTCATTAAAACTGTTGTGGTAGCGATCAAAATCTTCACCTTCACCTGTACTCATACATTCAAAGTTAAAGTAATGTTTGGGCGGAAGTAGTCCTACGTTCAACACAATTGCTATACATGGATCCAGGGTCAACCCTGACTACGTACCAATTTCTAGTCAGGGCTGGGGGGGGGTGGCGGTGCGTACCAACTCGAATGCCATACCTTCCCTTACAGCACGAGAAGCTGCTGTGCTGTTGTGGAGGATGTAGCCAGAATTAAAGGAGTAAGGGGGTACATTTTTATTTGAGGAAGGTACGATTGTGGGGGTTGTGTCGTAAGACGTAGAGGGTTGGGGCTCTATTACTGGAGTCCTAACAACTGGTGCACTCCTGGCACGCTTTATACCTGACGTGGAAGGTTCTTCATCATGCCTCCGCTTTGAATTGTTGCGTGGTGGTGTTGCAGGTGTCACTCAGACTGTCACTGGTTGGGGCTCGTCAGCGGGTATGGAGTCTGTAACCACAACTACACTGTCATCGGGTCGCCTGTAATATTGATTATGGGAACATGATTCTGTACCTCATCATCATTCACAGTTCTGTGGAAGAAGAGGAAAAACAAGACTGAAGAATATAAGGAACACCACTTAATTTTTTATTATATTTTGTAAATTACCCACTTAAGGGTGTGACGTGCTGGAGTTGGATTCTGTAGAAAAATTGAGGTTCATTAGCCCGTCCACGTGCATTATATCTGGCCCTACAGAATGTGGTAAAACGGTGTTTATGCTTAAAATCATTGTGGAAGGAGCAAAGGTACAGGGATCAAATATCGTACGTAGACATTGTCCATGATCTGGTGGGAAAGTGGGATAGGCCCTCACCATCAGGATGGAAGCATATTAAAGCAAGACTACAACAAATAAATGTCCCCAAAACATTGATAGGAAATCTGATCAGGTTAAAAAACTTGGAACATACCTCGCATGTGCCACAACTGAGAACGCCATCACCCCCAGCGGTAGCACCTCTGAAGAGGAGAAGGAAGAGGCCAAACACAACAACGGTCAACCCTATCCACGTTCCTCTAAAATACGCAAATGGCTAATATATTAAGAAAACGTTATTGTAACATTTCTAGCCCAGCCTCCTACGGAGACGTTGATAGACTGTACAGAAGTGTTTACAATGATGGAGTAGGGGAAAAAGATGTTGAGAAGTTTTTGCCGGGCGGGACGCTTCTACACTTCATAAGACGGTGAGAAAAAGGTTTAAAACAGCCAAGACAACAGCGGCATCGATTGACTATTTGGCAAGCAAATTTAACACACATGCAAAAATATTCAGTGTATAACGATAGTTACCGCTACATCCTATTCATAATAGATGTATTCTCTAGATATCTGTGGCTAATTCCTCTGAAAAATAAATCGCCTGCAACAGTTGCTAAAGCCACCAAAACGTTGATGTTGAAAGAAAACAGGATTCCTGGCTATTTTTGTACGGATATGGGGAAAGAATTTATAGGCTGAGCTTTTTCAGAACATGCTGACAGGGTTTAATATCAGCTACTACACTACCAATTCTATACATAAAGCCTCTATAGCTGAATGAGTTCAACGTACCATAACGGAACGCATGCATCACTATTTCACACATAAAAACACATACAGATATATCGATATTCTGGAATCATTGGCCTCATCATACAACCGTTCACACCATCGCACGATTGGTACAACACCTAACGAGATTTTAGAAAGAGGCACGCGCACAGAGCCTGATATGAGAAGAGATATTGTAGAACACCGCCACACTCTGCGCGTTTCAAAATCAATGATTAATTATATAAGGATATCGCGTTCGGGAAATAAATTCGCGAAGGGATTTGAGCAGGGTTGAACGCATGAGATTTTTAAAGTTGCGGCTATGAGACCTAAAGGCGAGATAATGTTGTATTACGTTGAAGATTTGAATGGGGAAGAAATCGCAGGAGGCTTTTACCGAGAGGAGTTGCAGAAAGTAACATTTAATTTAGGAAAAAATGTGTTTAAAATTGAAAAATTTTAGGAAGCAAAGGTTCAAAAAAGAGAAAAACGTACCAGGTGAAATGGCTAGGGTACCCAGAAAGCTTCAACACCTATATAAAAGCTGATGCAATAATGAAGCTTAAATAGTATGCAACATGGCGCCTAACCATTTCTACGTGACACTACCGTCCTCTTCTTCTCTGTCTGTACATCCTAACAACACCCTGGCCAACTTTGTAACAGAACTCTATGGGCCCATTGAATTGGGTCTTGATTCGTATGAGGTGGGGATATGCGAAATTCAGCTGGACACCCTCTTTTTAAATATTATTATAAAGACCCCGTTTTTACGGTTCTTAGAGACTGTAATGAGTGGAAAAAGCCGAGGTAACTCGGGATGAAACCATACGTATCGTCCGGATTGGGGATGCACGGTATCATAGTACAGTATTAACACTAGGTTCTGGCCGATAAGTTGCGGCTGAGGATGTTGTGAGAGACTTAAACGTTAGTTTAAAAAACTCAAATCTTACGGCTGATTTAGTATACGAAATCGTAAACAAAGAAAACCCTACACATACTCTAATCCTAAAATCACAGGCTAACAGAAAAATTAAAGACAAAGGGCTGTTCAAAATTATAACCTAGGGGCCGATATCGATCAGCCTTCCAAAGAGATACCTTTCACGAGGTACATGAATTGTCCAGCCTAATGTATCAGATGAAATTGGAGAAATTGAGTGATGGCTATACACCCCTAGACATGTGCTATATTTACAGCACCAATATCTCAATATACAGGGTGTCTCAAAAGTCACTATCTATTTTGAAAAATAATGGGAATTACGAAAAACTGGTTTAAGACATGAAAAATATATTTATTTCAAAGTAAGTGCCACAAAGAATTAGTGCTATTTATTTATCTGTCTCCACATGGCGACCATCAGTGTCTCTACAGAGCTCAAAGTGATAAGTTGTTTCCCGGAACACACTTTCCAGCATTTGAGGTGTTATTTTCTGAACTGCATCGGTAATACGATTTCGAAGTTCGGCTACATCACTAATTCTTCTACCAGTGTACACTAGGGTGTACCATTTTTGGGTCATTTTCAAAAGGTCAAGGTCCAGGAGTCTAATGTTGTGCCAAATGATGTCCTAAACACGAATTTTACAGGCATTTTCTAATCCGACAAATTTTGAATCCCCCACCCCCCTTTGAAATTTTGCGCATCCCCTTTTCCTAAAAAAAACATATATCTCAAACACTATCAACTTTATCGAAAAATGTTACAGAATAAAAATGATTTAGAATCAAAAGTTCTATTAGAAAAGTTCATCAAAATAGAAATTTACTTAATTTTGAAAATTTTCATTTATTTTTTAAAAATTTAAATTAAAAAAATTTTTTGCTTGCAGTGCCTTCTTCTTAAATAAGGTGTTACCGCCACCTTTGAAGCATCACCCCAATGCAGCTTCGCGGCGATGGGCTTTGTATTTGCTAGTTATAATGCAAATCATAATTAGTTTTTATTATAACTAGCCTATACAAAGTGAGGGCAACCTCAAAACTATATATATATAAAATAAAGCTAAAAATTAACACTTTATCTATAGTTGTGAGGTCCCATCGTTTTTTTTTTCCTTTATTCAACACTTTCCTCAAAAAAATAAAAAGAAACAAGTTTCCTAATTAGAAATCATTGATATAAGAGCTTTTTAAACATAAAAATAAGAAAAGACAATTTATGGTATATTTAATAACAAAAAAAAAATCAGCCTCTTCTAAATTAAAACAATCTCTGCAAATAAAAATACCTAATCTATCTGTTAATGAACTATTCTTTACTGAGTTTCATTCTTTTAAGAGTCTCTTTACTAGGATCAGGAATTAGTCTTCTATTCTCTTCCACAATTTGCAAAAGACCTTGAAATTCTTCTTCATTTTGACATTTGTCATGAAAGTCTTGAACCAGCTTGATTCCTCTTTCAGCGGTATCATTGACTACTCTAATAGATGAAAGAATGTTTTTTAGTTTGTTGTAGTCATCGACCTCTTCCCATGTTGATGCTGGTTTCTTTATCCATGAGTCTGGTTTTGACCCACAGCATTGAAATAAATGCCATGAAATTGGACCTACTAGTTGATGAAGCTTTGTGTCTTCCTTTAAAATGGGGAAAACAGGTTGCCCACATACATAATTTTCTGGAACTGGATATTTGTTTAAGGATTTTGCGATCTTATCTTTTTCATCATTACTTAGCGATCCAAAAAAACTCAAAGGGACCACTTCCTCCGTCAAATACAAGTAATGATTGGCAAAAGATTTCAAAGCAGCATTTGCAACTTCCCTATCTTCCTTCTTGTAATTCACCAAATCATGATAAAACTTCAGATCATTAGCTGGACTATCTTGTGAATTAGAACATAAAAGCCAGTATTTTCCATAAATTAATGCATTAAATAGACACATTATCTTTAATTTCTTAATCAATGATTCATCATATGATGCTTGGTGGGCAAAAGCATACATTTTATTTGTATACAAAATCATTGCCATCCACCTGGCACGGTGCATTGCACCAGGTTTCCGCCAATGACTGTTTTCTCTGGAAACCTCTCCTAAAAGCATTAAAGTTGTTTCAGCAACTTCCTTATAGTCATCACGTGGAAAGCAGTCAGATTTTCTTAAACATTGGGTCATAAATTCTACACATTCTTCCTTTAGGCCTCTTTGATACCTTGATTTAACATCAAGAACATTGTATGTAGATTTCGTATTAATTTTCTTCCATTTAGACTCGCGAAATTCTTTGAATAACTCAAACTCAGGAGATTTACTTGGGCCAAAAATGGTTTCATACACAGCACACAAA
This sequence comes from Bathynomus jamesi, assembly GCA_023014485.1. Lineage (NCBI taxonomy): Eukaryota > Metazoa > Arthropoda > Malacostraca > Isopoda > Cirolanidae > Bathynomus > Bathynomus jamesi. The sequence goes on along the minus strand of JAJOZX010003224.1, from coordinate 88,752 downwards.
ACTCTTTCAGCCACATGATGGCGGCATGCTAACCAAATCAATTTCTTTTGCAAAAGTTCTTCAAGTAACTTACAGGAACCTTTCATCCATCCTGAATTGGATGCAGTGGTATCAAATGATACTCCAAAGACATTTTGCTTCAAGTTCCATTTTTCAATACTTTGAAATACAGAAGTGGCTTGAGACAATCCAGTGGAATCATCTATTATAGAAACTGATAAAAGTTTTTCTACATTTGGGTATCCAGTAACAAGTATTGCAAGGCGGTCTTCTTGTTCTGAACATGATTTAGTAAGCAGCTTGCTATCCCAATGTACTAGGCAGTGATCAGGAGGAGTAAAATCCTTGATGCAAGTTTCATATTTTCGTTTTCTTGTCTTTCGAGTGGCTCTTGCAGATGTGGTCCTGGAGAGAGACAGTTTTTCAATATCCTTGCCACACCTAATGGCTACTGCAGCAGCAGAAACAGTCCGTTGTCCAATAGAGAGATTAAGTGTGTCTGCAGTGGAGGAAACCAATGGCGAGGCAAGAATATTTTTGGGGCTGGAAGCATTTGTAGGTCCTGCTGTAGGTTCTGTCGGAAACTCTTCATAGCTGTCTGTCTCAGAACTGGTCGTGCTAGAAAGAAGGGTCTCTGATGTTCTGGCTGTAGCACTCACTTGCTTCACTGATTTATGTTTCTCTTTGCGTTTCTTCTCTTTCTCTAATCTAATGTACTTGCGCTGTACTTTTGATGCATAATCTGCATCTAGCAAAACTAAACATGTTTCTCGTTTTGTTCTTTGATCTTCTAAGAATGAAATATCATATGCTTTCTGAGGCTCAGTTCTCATGCGGTCTTTTTGGATTAATTCAACGGCATTTTGAGAAGAGATGTCAAAAAGGGAATCCATAATTTTCATGAAATTAGAGAGTTCATTTTCAAAGCTTGCTCTTTTTTTGTGCTTGATTAAATTATTATGCATTTCTTCTAGATTTAACAGCATCTTCCTGCCTTTAGGGTTTTTACTAATATATATAGTAGGAATGCATGCTTTTTGCCATATTATTAGTAGCTTCTGTAGAACTTCATTAACAGTAGAATCTTTTGTAACTTTTGGACCCTTATACTGCATTCTCGGTAAATAAATAAAATGGCTTAGAACATCTTTATTGGATGGTAAAACCAGTGGCGGTCCTAGCTTACATGACGCCCTGGGCGAACCTCACCTTCAGCGCCCCCCCCCCTGTTCGCCAACACACACACATTCGAATCCCCCCAAAATAAAGGACAGACATAACTCTTTCACAAAATAACTTTTTATTGGACTAATTGTTGGAACTTCAGAACCAAAACAAAGACTCAAATTTCTGAATTTTACAAATCCTTCATCACGTAAATAGAATAACTCACTTAAGAGAATGTAATTATGATACTATGAACAGGAAAAATACAAATTAAATTGCACAACTGCCATAAATAAACTAGAGAATCAAATTTCTAAATTGTACAAATGCTCTATCACATAAATAGAATAAGACACTTAAGAGAGGGTAATTATTATGCTACACTTTGAACAAGAAACAAAATAAATTGCACCACAGCACAACTGCCATCTAAAGCCTGACTCTTCTTACCTTCCTTGATGCAAAGTCATTGATCTTTTATTATTTATTTTATTTTATTTTTTATTTTTATTTATTTCTTTATTTATTTATTCTTATTTTTATTTTTTTTGCAGGCGCTCATGCCGCCCCTCCACAAATGCCGCCCTGTGCGGCTGCCCATATTGCCCATATGAGGAACCGCCACTGGGTAAAACAATTTTAGATGAACTCATAATATCAGCCTGCAAGCGACCAAGAATAAAGTCATGATGTTTTGTAGCTGTTTGACTCATTTTTTATTTATTTTTCAAATAAAGCAGTCTGAAAAGAAACAATAAGAGTAAAAACAATGCTTGTTTATTAAAATTCAATGTAAAAAAGGATTTTTAAATTTGGATTATACTCACAATATACTCATAAATAATGTAACTTAAGCACCTTATTTTATATTAATAAAATAAGGTGCTCTTGGACAAAAGAAAATGAAAATTTTCAAAATTACGTAAATTTCTATCTTAATGAACTTTTCTAATAGAACGTTTGATTCTAAATCATTTTTATTCTATAACATTTTTCGATAAAGTTGATAGTTTTTTAGATATATGGGTTTTTTGGGAAAAGGGGATGGGCAAAATTTCAAGGGGGTGGGGGGATTCAAAATTTGTTGGATTAGAAAATGCTTGTTAAATTCGTGTTTAGGACATCATTTGGCACAACATTAGACTCCTGGACCTTGACTTTTTGAAAATGACCCAAAAATGGTACACCCTAGTGTACACCTTAGACTTAATGAAATCCCAGGCGAAAAAATCTAATGGTGTTAAATCGGGTGAACGTGCTGCCCATGGTTGTGTTCCTTCACGACCAATCCAGCGACCGGGGAAGCGTCTGTCAAGATAATCACGTACAATTATTGCATAATGGCACGGTGCTCCATCCTGCTGAAAAACTACTGTGTCAAGAATGCCATCTGTAAGAAGTTGAGGTTCGAGGAATTGTTCAAGCATGTCAAGATAATAAACCAATTAACTTTTTTTAAATACACAAATTTGCACCAGAAGTACATATCTTTATGCCAGCATAGCATTTTTAAAAAAAACATCTAATGTCACCGAAATAGATAGTGACTTTTGAGACACCTGTATATAAGAACGATTCGGTGATGGGAGTTTAACAGTGAATCTGCACTTTCGATGCACTGAGTTATAATGGACAGAAAGCCTTTCACAGTCTATCGAGGTGTGAGATACCAGCGTGGTAAGTGGACTTGCTTGGGTCCATTTTTTCAACCATACTACGTACGGCTGTCCCCTTACTGAAGATGGGTGCCAGATACCTCGAGAGGAAAGCGTTACAATCAGGTCTTAACACGGCAGAACACATATTGGCTGGGGCTAAACCTAAAGAAGTTCTAAAAAAACAATTAAAGCGTACACGGGACGAAATCAACAAAGATGCAAAGAGAAAAATGCGTGGTGATGGGAAGAAGCAGAAGAGGCCTGTCCGGAGGAAGGGATTACCAGCACGTGGCGTTAAACGTAAAAGGACATCAAAAAAGAAGTGTTCTAAGCGCCTGAAACCGATGGTTGACCATTTTTTTGACTGATATGAGCTAAGGACATTGCTCTCATGAATCATAGACTGTTTACTACTTGTCGAGAGAGGTGGTACTATCAGGTCATCCCATAAGTAATGTCGTTTTTTAGATCGGAATTTAAAGGACAAAAAAAAAATCAACTGTAACTTTTAATCTAGTATATATTTTCCATCGGAATCAATGACACTCTGCCAACGTCCTACAAGCTTTTCAATGCTATGTTTATAAAATTCAAGCGGTTTTGAGGCAAAAAACGTACAAAGACTGGTGTGCAGGTCATCTAAAGAAGTATAGTTTCAGGTCAAGATAGTTTTGCAGACTCTTGAAGAGATGATAATCTGAAGGCGCAAGGTCTGGAGAATATGAAGGATGTGGAAGTTTTTCCCACCCAAGCTCCTCAATTTTTGCAGAAGTGATCCGAGCGGTATGAGGACGTGCGTTGTCGTGGTGGAACACGATTCCTTTCCGATTAACCAAAGGTCTCTTTTCTTTTAGTGCAGTGTTCAATCGATCTAGTTGTTGACAGTAGACTTGAGCGGTGATTGTTTGGTTGTGTGTTAAGTTTTCAAAGTGTATTACACCACCTTTATCCCACCAAACACTAAGCAATACCTTCCGAGGGTGAAGATTTGGTTTTGGCTGTGGTGTCGCTGGTTCTCCGGCACAAAACCACTGTCGACGGCGCTTAACATTCTGGTACAGTATCCACTTTTCATCACCAGTCACTAAACGGTGCAAAAACGGATCTTGGAATTCACGGGAATGAAGAGCTGTGCTAATGTTTACCCGCACCCTCAGATTGTCGACCGATAATAACTCATGTGGCACCCATTTTCCTAACTTAGGCAATTTCCCGAGTTGATGCAAATGTCGATGGATGGTGGAGGGATGAATTAAGTTTCTGGGCCAATTCTTCGACAGTTGTTGAACAGTCTTCTTCAAGTGCGGCTAACAGCAGGTCGTCATCAAACTCAGCAAGGCGTCTAGAGCGTGCTGCATCTGTCAAACGGCAGTCACCATTCCTAAACTTTTGAAACCACCTTTAACATTTCTTCACATGCAGAATATCGTTGCCATAAACGTCCTGAATGTTTCGCGTTGCTTCAGTAGCACTATTCCCTTTTTTGAACTCGTACAGCATTATATGCCTGATATGCTCTTCTGATACCGCCATGTTTATGAGGGGTTTACATAAAGCAAACACGTCTTCACTGGTCAAGGTCTGTAAAGTATGTAGCGAAACACGATAGATCTCCTCTTAAATATAACCTTCGGAAAATTTATGCTTAAACCCAGTAGGACTAGTTTAAACTTAATCTATCGTAAAAAACGACATTACTTATGGGATGACCTGATATTTCTGACTCGTCATGGCACGCTTCATCCATCCGTGTAGTTCACAATGTTGTAAATCGGAGCTGTCCCTCTTTGACATGCCCCAACTCAAGTTTCTATTGAGCACAGTGACTTTATTACAATTAATCCGTTAACTCTTTGATGACCAGTATACATTTCTTTGAACTTAAAAGTTTAAGTTTTATTGTGTTTTACAATTACATATTAGTAACTATAGTCACTTAAATGACCCATTTTTGGGTTAATTTTCCGACAACTAAACGATACCAGTATAAACATGTAGATGTATTTGTAGAAACGTTGCATCATTGTACAATTTATATTATTATTTCCTTGGGACAAATATGTCCTGTGGTCCTCAAAGAGTTAAACACAATTAGTCCCCCGAGTGCTCCAATAGAATTCGTGATACCCAGAGCAGGTCCTTACTTTTTTGATCCAAGCTTTGTGCACATGTATGCTAAACTACGTATAGCCCATTCTGATGGAACGGATTGTGATGACAAATATGCTGTATACCTTGAAACGAACTTTCTGCACTCCATATTCAACCAGTGTGATGTATATTTAAATCAGGTCAACATATCGGCAGGAACGGGGTACTATCACCTACGAGCCTATCTGGAAAATGTGCTGAACTTTTCCAAAGAAGCGGAGGATACCTTTTTAAATGCCGAAGGTTATTATCAGACTAAAGACGAAAGTAGTATAAAGGACAAATTAAAAAATTCTAAAAAGAAGATATATGAGTGTTTTGGACGCCTGCATACAAACTTCACATTCCAGAAGTTGCTTTTGAATGGGGTGGATATGAAAATAAAGCTCACCCGCACGAATCCTGAGATTTGTTTAAATCCGGGGACTGATGAAGAAGAGGGTGCAAAGCTCGTTGTGATTCATATTACGGAAACATACCTTCGCGTACGCCGTGTGAAATTAAGTTCGCCTAAACAAATAGAAATTGAGAAATATTTACTACATGCCACAGTAAAATACAGAGTACAGAGTACAGATCAAACTATACACAGTGCCAGCAGGGTTGGCCTCAAAACAGATAGAAAACATGGCCCTGGGAGTTCTACCTAAAAGGATATTAATTGGAATGCAGGAATATGCATCAGTTAATTGAAAATATGAAAATAGTGCCTTTAAATTCGAGAATTTCGGCCTTAAAAATCTAACTCGATACGTCAATGGCGTTGCGCTGGGCGGGGCTCGTGATGAGCTCGGGATTGGGGTAACGCCGAAAGAATTCAGCGATCAATTTTAACTTCATCTGTTTTACATCACACCTGACTTAGCTGCTAGTGTAAATACACACTTAAGTCCACAACAGAGTGGAAACATCTGTCAGATTGGAATTTACCAAGCCAATAAACGCGCCCATTAGTGTACTAGTATACCTCGAGTCACTAGCCATAATAGACGTTGACATATTTAGGGGCGTTGTCACTGACTTTTAAAATGGACGCGAATACACTTAAGAGAGTAATGAATAGTGAAGGAAAGACGCGCTCCAAATTTGTCGGTGTGTTTGCGAAGAATGAAATATTGAAATTGCCAACTACAAGAGAATGCGGTGGTCTTATTGTGAATACCGATGTTATTGGTGGTGAAGGGATTCATTGGATAGCTATCTACTTTAAAAATAGAGACCGCTTTTTCTATTTTATTTCACTCGGGACTCATCCATGGAATGACGTATTATTGTAAATTTTCTCGAACAGCTACACATTCACGAAATTGTCTGGAATCCCTATCGGTTCCATGGATACTTTAGTAACGTATGTGGTATTTACTGTAGGGCGGCTCGTTTTTACACTTTTTTCGATATTTGATTGGGGGTAGTGCGGAAAAGTTGCGATTTGGAGAGAAAATAAAGTGTGTAAAATTTTTTTGATCTACGTCAATACCTTCCGGTGGCGGCGAGTCCTTAAAAATCGAAAAATAGGCTTAAAAACACAAAAATTTTATATAATTTTATATCATTTTTATATAATGTTCATTGTTTAATGACTGCTATTAATTTACTCAAGCCTATAATAGTGTTCTCAGGGTTGTTTGCACAGAAATATACCGGAATTAACATTTGTATAACATCTTGTTAAAACTTGCTTTAAATCAATATTTTGGATATTTTAACGGCTAGACGCCACCGGAAGTTATTAACAGATTGTGCTGAAATTTTTATTGTTTATTTTGTAAGTCTTTAAAACCATTTTCCAATCTACCCCGTTAGGCCTATTTTTCGATTTTTAAGGACTCGCCGCCACCGGAAGGTATTGACGTAGATCAAAAAAATTTTACACACTTTATTTTCTCTCCAAATCGCAACTTTTCCGCACTACGCCCAATCAAATATCGAAAAAAGTGTAAAAACGAGCCGCCCTAAATTGTACTGCCTTTCGCTTCTCATGCACATGTCACGTGGAAACAAAACGAATTTATAAATTTTTACAATTATTCGACCCGTGTCACACTGAGCGGAATGATCAAATGGTATGCAGACAGATAAAAAAAGGTTCCCGTTTGTGTGCACTCAATATGTTGTATGATGTTTTACTCGTATATATAAAATGAATAATTGCATCAACGTTGTCTCGAATAATGTTAGTTTGTGTATTCTGTAGCTTATTTAAAATGTAACAGCAACTAATTTTGTTACTAATTAAAGATAGATATAAAAAATTTTACTATTTTATAAAACATGACTTCCATCATTTAATAAATTGATGAAAATACATTGAGTCTTCTTCTTCCCCGAAACACATGTAAAAGAAAAAAGTTCTTACCCGAAACATAAGAAAAAGAAAAAAGCTTACATTATTTCGTTGATGATGGCAATCGGTGGGTTGAATGCGCGATAAAATTTCTACCTCCATATTCAGATCCACGACATGAATTTCTTCAATGTTATCACGAAAAGATTGTATATCACGAGTCAGACACGAGTCAGCTCATCGGACCTTTAAAGAGAAAGGATAACTTTAAATTAATTTGATTAGTTCATACATTTTTCTGAATCTTTTTTAATAAAAACCCATTTGCTTTTCATAAAAACATATGCAGAGTGTATATATATATATATATATATATATATATATATATATATATATATATATATATATGAAGAGAGTTACAATGCGAAGTATCAAATATCTACGAACCGCTCAGAGTAGTTTGTGACCCCTTTAAAACATAATGCCAAATAACTTCACATTTCAAATGAATTTATTATGGAATTTTATAAAATTATTTAAAACTTGCAAAGGAGCCTTGATTCTTATAAGTTTAAAAAATTTCAACGATTTTTGATTAGTAGAAATATCAAAACAGGACTTTACCATAATATTAATTATTAATTACTAATGCAAACTAATCTACAATTAAAAATTGAGGATACCTGCTCTTTTCAGCTCATTACATTTTACAATAAAAATGTAATGAGATGAAAATAAACTACTACAGCCCCTCCATATATATTTATATATGATGAAATAATCATGAAGGAAACAGAACGGTGCTCAAGAACATTCGCCTAATGACATCCTCAGGAAAAATCCTCAGGAAAAATCAAGTTCGCGAATAAATATAGGTCACAAACAATAAAATAAAATAGAAATACAGGTACATAAATTTTTCTATTCTCATCTCTACGGCATTTCCTTGCGCCGGATCGTACGAAGCGTCATTGCAAATATCATCAACTGTTTGCGTTGGAAATAATCCATCCCGATCCATCCCGGTAAACTGTAAAGTTGTTGTGACTGACTCATGATGCGTGTTTATTCACTGGTGAAAATAACTGCTGTGAGTTACAGCTGAAAATATTTCCTTTTATATGCATGATTCCCAATTGTAATTACCACCCCCAGATGACTAATAGATGGTTCGTAAGTTTGCTGATTGGTTGTCAATGTAACTGGGCGAGCTATGTTAAATGTGTGTTCTAATCAGCTGTCGTAACACCGATATAACGGACCCACGCTTTAGGCAATGAGGTCCTGATTGGTCACCTTCACGAATAATGAAGGTGTGTCCTTATCAATTTGGCTTATTCCCTCCGCAGATTTATTTTCAATGCTTATATCTCAAGGTGAATGAGTGAATTGCCCACTCGTACGCTCTGTCACGGTGCCTTCAAGTATTTTGCATTATTATATAAGATTTTTATTTTCTATTATTATATTATTATTATATTATTATATTATTATATTCTATTATTATGCGCCTCGGTGGTGTAGTGGTTAGCGTCGCTGACTACGAATCCATCGGCCCCTGGTTCGAGACCCGACGGCAGCCGGCGCGCAGCAAAACCCAGGTGTTCATCCTTCCACACAATAAAGAAAGTGGTTGGTGGATAAATGGGTACCCTAGGTGGCCTAGTGGTTAAGACGCTGGGATGCTGATGGGACGTGGTACGGATTCCACGTTAAACTGTAGGTCTAAGGTGGAGTGAAAAGCTTGACCTTCATCAGAATGAACAATTCGGGCGGAAGCTAACCAAAGGTTATATAAGATTTTAAATATTTCCACAACGCTAATATTCTTACAGCCCTGGCAGATTTTTTGTTCAGAAGATGAGTGTGAATACTATATTTGTGCTTATTTGATTGCATTTGTACTATTATAATACTCTCCATATTTCTAATTTATGTAATTTGTTTGTATTGCTACATCATCTGGACAGACACGGTCTCCCGTCCAACTACTACCCACACCTAACATCGCTTAACATCGCTGATCCAACGGGGAGCTGTGTTAGGACAAGACCACAAAGCATACGAAATACATATATTAAATATTGTACATTATGCAATTATTTGGTGATTTTTGTATGCTTTTTAGAAATTTAATTTCTAAGTGAAGTATAACGAATTGGAAGCATTCGAGAATTTAAAATAAATAAAGAGGTTTATATTCTCGATCTCTTTGCACACATACTATTCACAGCTTGATCCTCACTTTCCCATTTTGGACATGGGTTAAGTTAGGTTAAGTTACATTGGTTATGGAATCCGAACCATGGGTCGCTGCATCATCAAGATGAGATACGTTAAGTTAGGTTCCAGTTACAAGGAGAATCTATGGTCTGAACCATAGGATAGATTAAGTTAGTTTAGGTTCCAGTTACAACGCGGTTCATTACATCATCATCAAGATGAGATAGGTTGGGTTAGGTTCCAGTTACAAGGAAAATCTATGGTGTGAACCATAGTTTACATTAGGTTCAGGAGCCAGCATGCTCTGGAGGGAACCAGAGCCCCAGCGCCAAAGTCTAGTTTAGGTTAGGTTAGGTTCCAGTTACAAGGAGAATCTATGGTCTGAACCGCTCGGGGTTCTAGAACCGTGTCTGGACTCTTTGAGCTTTGCAGTGAAGCATATAGATTAGGTTAGGTTAGGTTCCTAAGAAAGATAGACCTAGAGATAATCTATATATATATAAATATTTAAAACCATAAGTTAGACCCCATTTCGAATATATATATATATTATATATATATATATATATATATATATATATATAACATTGATCAACATTGCATTAGCAACATTGCAATTGCACTCTACCCACTCGGATTTATTTTTCTTAGATGGTATGGAATTACACGACAAGTTTTAATAAATAAATAATTAGAATAAACGGTGCTCTCTGGCAACCCTCTATAAATAAATAAATTCAATAACCGGTAACCGTTCCATATATAAATAAATTCAATAACTGGCAACCCCTCTAAGCATTGAGAGCATCTTTCTCTTACCTTTAATAAATAAATAATTAAAATAGTGCTGTCTCTCAACCCGTCCATATATAAACAAATGGCGCCATCTGGTAACTCCCGACCTTCTATATAACAAATGTTGGCACCCAGAGCTCTCATTATGCGTCTGGTGGAGCCAGGCGACACATCTCTCTCCTTTCTCTCCCTCACCCCTCTCTCTTAGGTTAGGTATACCCCTTTGGGGGGTGAGTCCGTCCCAACTTCTCCCCCAAAGCTCCCCATCTCATGCAACTTGGGGATACCCCTACCCCCTTGTTGCATAACCCTCACCTTGTTGTATCCCCCTTTGCAACATTACCCACCCCTGTTGCAACATTTGCAACATGCAATTGCACTCTCCCATTTTGCAGCCACACTACTAATAGTGATTGAGAAGAGAAATATTGTTTCGTAGAAATTAAAGTAAAATTTGTTTTTATTGTGCCATTCCATTACAGTAATATCCAAGAAATACAATTTTGAAAGTCATTTTCAAACTAACCACAAAAGCTTTGAGAATGATTATTTATCCGACCAAATCTGCTATTAGGATGAAAAAGTTAAGTAACTTAAAATCTTGCCTGGCACTTCAGCAGTCTGTATTCACAAAACATTCCACAAAGTCAAAAAATGTCACGATTGCATCATTCAAAGTTGCCCATGTGAGTGCTAAGAGAAAACTTGGATCACCTGATGATCAGGGCCCCCAACCTTCTTTAGTTAGCTTTATAAGGCTAACTAACGAAAATATCACGATCTAACCTAACCAGTCGTCAAGGGCGTACAGTTGACCTAATGAATGGTTAGGTTAGGGCGTGATATTTTCGTTAGTTAGCCTTATAAGGCTAACTAAAGAGATTTACAATTGTCTGTATGGCAAGAAAAATAGAGTGCATTTCACAGAACATTCATGTTCAGTTAATGAATGACTTACCAAAATGTAAATACTATTCCAGACAACTAGATGAATCAATAGACGTAAGTGATACAGCACAGCTATTATAGTAGCAAAGATGGTGTTCTCAGAAATTCAACAAAAGAAGTTATTGAAAATAATTCCAATAAAACGCAAAACAAGAGTAGATATTTACAGAGCATTTAAAAATTATGTTTCAGAAAACAACATCTCTCTGCAAAAGCCTTTATCTGTTACTACTGATGGGGAACCTACAATGATAGGCTACAATCCTGAATTTTTAATTACCATTGCATTATATATCAGGAAGCTCTGTGTTCTAAAGTGATTGATTTTCGACATGTTATGAGTTCAGTAGCTAAGATAGTGAACTCTATTCGTACGTCAGCCCTGCAACACCAACTATTTAAAGATCTCTTAGAAGAAGTTGGTGCTGACTTTAAAGAACTTATACTACACACGGAAGTAAGGTGGTTGAGTAAAAGTAAAATTCTTGCAAAATTTATAAAGCTCATGCTCAAGATTTTTTTGGAATCTAGAAGCGAACATAATTCATTCAAATGTAAACTAACTTCGTGGAAAAAAGTCTTGGTTAAAAAGTCCTTGCGCACTTTCCGAATCTCTTGAAAACTATTAAAAACTTTGATGAAGATATTTTTTAATTTGATATACAACATTTAGGTGCAACTTTTAAAAACTTGCACAAGAATTTACAAATCGATTTCAAGTTTAACTTAATTACTCCAGTTGTGGAGTTCCTGATAAATCCATATAAAACAGTCGACGTCTCTGAAATGGGAGCTCCCTGAGCAAAAGTTTCCCAAGCTAGAGTGGCGCTCATAAATATTTGTACAGAAATATTTCAGTTATATTCGTACTTATCTTTTGTACCATGCATAGGATAGTTATGAAGGATTTATTGTTCGTTTGGAAAAATTTAACAAATAAAAAAATTAGTTTAACTCCAACATATATTGCAAAACATCAAAGAATTTGAGGAAAATACAACAGTTAAAATGCAAACGTTTTCGTATATTTATTTCCAAAATTATTGAAGCAAGCGTAGTTTACGTCCCCCTGACGCAAAAGGGGACACAAACTACATTAAGATCTTTAGGAGACATTTTTCAAATAAAACGTTAAAACTAGCATAAATATTACGACTTGACCTAACCAATCGTCAATAATATATATATTGACGATTGGTAAGATTAAGTCGTAATATTTTCGTTAGTTTTAACGTTTTATTTGATTAGGTATACGCGGACAAAGTTGGGGAACGCAAACTACACTAGGATAATGTAGGGGAACGTAAACTACACTAGGTCCCACAGGTGGACGTAAACTACACTTGCTCCAAATTATTTAATAATTTGTGTGTCTACCTGAGGCTTAAAGAATTTAAATTTTGGTACTTGTAGGTTATCTCCCCTTGATCAATTTTGACAGAATATTTTCGTTAAAAGTAACGAAAATATCACGACTTAACCTAACCAATTACACTGGTCTACAGACAAAATGCTTCGGAAATAAAAGTAGTCAATCTTTACTAATTTTGGGTCACTGAATACGAAAATGATGCCTAAAATTGCCAATTGGCTCTATTTATAAAGATATCAGGCAACCCTGCACCCTACTAATTGGACTGCATCTGTCACGTAATAAGTAGACGCCTGTGACACATCGACGCATTGACTCTACTGCGCATGCGCGTAGTTATATTTTTTATTTTAATAAATTAATGTAAATATATACATATATATATACAATAAAATGTAATTTTAAATTTATATATTGCATTATGTATTTGTAAATTATTTATTAAAAAATAGATTGGATCATTTTAACATATTGCTTCCCATAATGTTTTTTATATTAATATAAATGGAAAATGGAATACTAACCTAACTTAACCTTACCTAATTTAAAATTATTAAAATGCAATGTAATTACATTAATTTATTAAAATAAAAAAATATATAAATACGCGCATGCGCAGTAGAGTCAAGGCGTCGATGTGTCACAGGCGTCTACATATTACGCCGCAGCATCAGTTCATTTGCGGAAGTCATACAGTGCACCCTTGTCAAACTCTTTTTAGTGTTTGCTTTTGAAACTGAATTTTTTTCAGCCTATTTGAACAAAGATGCCTCGTAATTGTGTGAACAGTGTAGATAACTTCTGTTATGTTTGTAGAGAATTGACTTTTGCATCACAAAAGCGTGCTATAACCGCCGTGATTAGGAAAGCATATCACCTTTATTTTGGCTGTAAGATTGGAGATCAGGACAAGAGCTGGGCCCCACACATATGCTGCAATACTTGTGCAACAAACCTTCGCCAGTGGTTGAATCGGAAAAGGAAATCTATGACTTTTGCAGTGCTAATAGTGTGGAGGGAACCAACAGATCATGTCAGCAATTGTTACTTCTGCATGGTGCCTCCAGTCAAGAAAGGTATTTGCGAGAAGAAAAAGTGGATTTTACAATATCCGAATATACCTCTGCTATACGCCCGGTACCTCACGGCGAAGGACTACCCGTTCCCGAGCCCCAACACTCATTCTCCCTGGAGTCAGAGGACGAGGAGAATGAAGGAACCTGCGAAACTTGTGAGCCTTCAACTTCACAAGACCCTGAATTTGTTTATAACTTGACATCTTCTAAACCGCACATGATAACTCAGAATGAATTAAACGACCTTATCAGAGATTTAGAACTGCCAAAGAGTAAGGCGGAGCTGTTGGGCTCCAGATTGCAGCAGTGGAATCTCCTCGCTGAAAATGTTAATGTGTGTAAGTTTCGTGACCGTCAAAAAGATTTTGTCCCATTCTTCATCATGGAAGGTGACCGTGTAGCTTGCAACGACATCGATGGTCTGATGGCAACTCTCAACATTATTCACAATCCTGATGAGTGGAGACTGTTCATTGATTCATCGAAGTTGAGTCTAAATGCTGTTTTTTTGCATGTTGGCAACGTATTGCCATCAATTCCAGTTGGTCATGCAGTCCACATGAAGGAAACATATGACAAGATGATGCGGCAACTTTAGAACTGCATAAACTATGACAAACATCAGTGGCAGGTTTGTGGTGACTGACAAGTTGTAGAAGATCTTCGACTGCAGTCGGGCTACACTAAGTATTGCTGTTTTCTGTGTGAATGGGATAGTCAGGCTAGGACTTTTCATCCATCAAGAGGGATTGGCCAATCACATTAACTATGACAACTTCGCAACATGATACAGTTTTGCAGGCATTTTCTCTAACTCTGCGAGGCTAAGGCTAACTCTGGCGAGGCTCTAACTCTGCGAGGCTGCCACGAGATGAATTTTTGCCAGGCAATATCAATATCTTCACTTTCATCGGTCGAATTCGACAAGACTGATGGACGTAACTGAGACTGACGGACGAGACTCATATAATATACTTAAATGTTCTTGACGGAAATGAGCCGTCTGGTGATATCAGAACAATCTGTTACAGGAAATGGCATTTAAATTGTGATATAAAAGACTTAATGACGTCATCCGGTTGGGAATAAAAAGGATTATCACGTCAGACTAGAGCGGAAATGATGAGTTTCGTACTGTGGAAAACTAACGGATGCGTGTGGATGCAACAGGGTAATACTAAGCCTGTTGCCTCTGAACCACACAATGACGTCACAGTAGTATACACGATAAAAACTCTCAATGCATGGCATTATAATAATGAGAAATTAGCAAAAAATTTGAAGTGCGTGAAATACCTCGAGAAAAAATGGAGAAAGATTAAGAGATAGCATACAATGTTATCGATATGAGATGATTATAAATAATAATAAAAAATAAAATAAATTCTTGCTCGAAAGAGGAGAAAAGAGGACAAGACATATCTTACTTGCATGAGGAGAGGGAAATGACAAACTATTGTAGACAATCCTGATTTCGCTTAGCTGTTCATTGATTCATCGAAGTTGAGTCTAAAAGCTGTTTTGTTGCATGTTGGCAACGTATTGCCATCAATTCCAGTTGGTCATGCAGTCCACATGAAGGAAACATATGACAACATGAAGCAACTTTTGAACTGCATAAACTATGACAAACATCAGTGGCAGGTTTGTGGTGACTTGAAAGTTGTTGCTATCGTGCTTGGACTGCAGCCGGGCTACACTAAGTATTGCTGTTTTCTGTGTGAATGGGATAGTCGGGCTAGGACTTTTCATTCCATCAAGAAGGATTGGCCAATCGGTGAAATATTAGGATGAACATTATATTTGAGATTGATTGAGACTGATTTTTAACATATATCTTATTGTAACTTTACTAGTATTTTTTAGATGTCTTTTTCATGGTAAATAGCGCTATGTTATTCCACAACTTATTATATTCTGCTAACTTATCTTACATATATTCAAAATTTTGATGATGTATAATTCATTCCGTAGGTTTATTTGAATTGATGACATATGAAAAACTTATTGAGTAAGGCGAGACTTTCACTGCAATGCGAGTTAAATTGATGACGTCATTATGCGAGGGAGAGAATATAACCCCGTTAAAGTGAATAACATCTGGCAACATCTGGCAACTATCGATTTTTACCGAGACAGGAAACGGGACACACGAGCGAATAAAGCGGTATCTGGCAACTCAGCCCGCGAGAGAAGTTTCAAGGTCAAATATGCACTCTCCTGTTGCAGCTCGGGTAATACTAAACCGAGCTGCCGCACAGAGACGCGTTAATAATATGAGCACGCAGAACTCTATTGCTTCACGACGGACAAAGTGTATACATCTTAACGTAAAATGATACCGACCTACCAGGTAAATAAAAGAACCTAACCTATATTAAACAATAAAATAAAATATTAACGATAAGAAAGAGAAAAAAGAACGGAGAAATTAAGAATTACAAAGAGGTGATATAAAATACAATCCTGATTCGTTTTAGCTGTTCATTGATTCATCGAAGTTGAGTCTAAAAGCTGTTTTGTTGCATGTTGACAACGTATTGCCATCAATTCCAGTTGGTCATGCAGTCCACATGAAGGAAACATATGACAACATGAAGCAACTTTTGAACTGCATAAACTATGACAAACATCAGTGGAAGGTTTGTGGTGACTTGAAAGTTGTTGCTATCGTGCTTGGACTGCAGCCGGGCTACACTAAGTATTGCTGTTTTCTGTGTGAATGGGATAGTCGGGCTAGACTTCTCATTACATCAAGAAGGATTGGCCACTCCGACATTCATTGGAACCTGGAACAAAAAATGTTCAGTATTCTCCACTTGTAGAAACGAGGAAGATTTTGTTACCACCCTTACACATCAAACTGGGCGTCATGAAAAATTTTGTTAAGGCTATGGATAAAACGGGGGCAGCTTTTAAGTACCTCGGTGGTAAATTCCCAAAGTTCAGTGAAGCAAAAATCAAGAGGGTGTATTTCTTGGTCTACAGATCCGCGAGCTTCTTAGAGATGAGGAGTTTGACCGTATCCTAGGTGGTGAGGAGAAGACAGCGTGGAATGCTTTCCGGTTAGTAGCAACCAATTTTCTCGGAAATACCAAAGCTGACAATTACAGGGAGCTGGTGGAAAACCTGCTGTTGTCCTATCAAAAAATGGGCTGTAATATGTCTTTAAAGATACATTTCCCCCATTCGCACCTGGAATTTTTTCGGGCCAACTGCGGAGCAGTCAGCGATGAACATGGTGAATGTTTCCACCAGGATATCTCAACGATGGAGAAACGCTACCAGGGGAAATGGAGTCCATCATTGTTAGCAGACTACTGCTGGACAATAACAAGAAATGCTCCAGAAGTTGAATACAAGAGACAAGCAAAGAAGCGACGGGTTGAATCAATATAAGTGACTGCATTATACAGGTATGTTACTAATATATGGCATACATATACGCAAAATGTGTAACTTAAATTTTCTTGGAAACTGTAGCCAATCGACTGTTTTTATGGTCATATTCGTTTTCAGCACCCCAAAATCCATAATAGGAAACACATTTTATCTCCGAAGCACAAACTTTTTCAAAATTTGTAGACCAGTGTTATCAAGGGCATACAGTTGATCTATTAGTAAATAGTAAATACTATTCCAGAAACAAACAATGTTATAATTAATAATAGATCAACTGTACGCCCTTGATAATTGGTTAGGTTAAGTCGTAATATTTTCGCTAGTTTTAACGAAAATATTCTGTCAAAATTGGGGGGGGGGGGGGGGGGAGATAACCTACAAGTACTTAAATTTTTATCAGTAGTTAACTGCTTATTGATTAGAGTGTGTTGGCAATTCTGAATTCTAAACTTTCTTTTTGAATCTTCATAGAAGACGGATGACTGTACAAGTCATTAGTAAGCAATGAATCGTCGTGGTAAAGCGTTGTCCGCAGATCTTAAGAGATCTGTTATTGCTGCACACTAGTCTAGAAAGAGTTACAGAAACATAGGAGAAGAATTTGAATTACATTTACGATGGTTGTTGCAGTTATAAATAAATAAAAAGGCTTTGGAACAATCAAAACTCCACAAAGAAGCTCGTTTAAATTACACCAAGGATAATGAAAATGATGGATTTGCATTCTGGAATAAAGTTCTGTGGACAGACGAGACCAAAATTTAATTATTCGGGAACAATGAGCAAGGGTATGTTTGGCAAAAATCAAATACTGCATTCGAGGTAAAATAATCCTTTTTATGGTTAAACATGGTGGTAATAGTTTGCTTCTTTGGGGTATGCTTTGGTGCTTCTGGTCCAGGAAAGCTTGTTGTCATCAGTGGAATCATGAATTCGAACAAATATCAGGAAATTTTAGAATAAAATGTATTGCTTTTAGTTCTGGAGGTGCGAATTGGTCGCAGTTGGGTAATGATAAGATAATGATCCAAAACATAAAAGTAAGACCACCTTGAAATGGTTTCAGCAAGAGAATTTCAAGCTTCTCGAGTATCCCAGTCAAAGTCCAGATCTCAATTTAATCAAAAATTTATGGTTTGATTCGAAAAAGCTGTCCGCAAAAGAACCCCCTCCAATCTGAATGAATTGCAGCAATTTTCTTTAGAAGAATAGGCTAAAATTTCTACTAAGATGTCGAAACTTTGTGGAAAAATACCCAAAACGAATCAGTGAAGTCATTCAAGCAAAAGGTGGATACACAAAGTATTAAATGATTTTGTAAATAAAAGTAAGAAAACTTGGATCACCTGAAGATCAGGGCCCCAGCCTTTTTAGTTAGCCTTATAAGGCTAACTAACGAAAATATCACGACCTAACCTAACCAATCGTTAGGTCAACTGTACGCCCTTGACGATTGGTTAGTTAGGTCGTGATATTTTCGTTAGTTAGCCTTATAAAGCTAACTAAAGAAGGCCCTGATCTTCATGTGATCCGAAAACTTTTGTAATTTAACTCTTTTTTTTCATTTTCCTCCAATTCCTTGATGTTTTATATATTGGAGTTAAACTAATTTTTTTTTATTTGTTGAGTTTCTCCAAACGAAAGTTGAACTTTTCATAACTATCCTATGCATGGTACAAAAGAAACTGAATTATTTCTCTGTACGAATACTTATGAGCGCCACTGTAAACTAGAACTTCAGCTTGAAATTTGAATATTCGAAATTACATTGTAATTAAAAGCTATGCAGAAGCTGAAAACTTTTGGAATCTTGTTGACAAGGAGTTTCTCCTTGTCAACAAGATTCCACTTCTAAGAAATCCTGACTTCCGGTTGGATTCTTGCTTTGGATAAACCCACCTTTGTGAATCATTGGTTTCCAATAGGAAATATATAAAATCGAAACAAAGATTCATATTAACGGATGAACACCTTGATAACTGTATCCGAGCAGGAACATCTCATAATCTTGACTACTGCTCGCTAGCAGAAGCAATGCAGTGTCAAGTATCTCATTAATTAGGAATAAAACAATATGAAATAATACTTCAGGTTTTTTTTATTACATAAGCCATAAAAGCTTTTTTAACTTGCTGTTTTTTTCTCTATTTTTCTTTCGAATAAATTAAATTTATGAAAAAGGAAATATAATAATGTCCCCGATGGCATATTCCTAAGTTGCCTTTTAATGCCGATATGTTGAGGACCCCTGCACTAGGGTATCTGGGCTTATTTTACTTTTGATATAATGTAAAGGTAACACTCGTGTCCCATATTCCACAAGAAAGTGGGGGGTACGGCCCCCCCCCTATGTCTAGGTTACCTTAGCCAGAGTCAATTAAAAGGTGGTAGCCTGCCCGCTGTTTTGTCGTGGCGTAAGATGCAGAAAAGACAACCGCCCAGCTGTAGGCAGCACTGGGATTTGAACCCACGATTCAGCGCAAGTAGTATGGGTGAAAATGGGAGAGTGCAGGAATGTTGCAATGCTGCAGAGATAATGATCAAATGTTGCAAAGGGGTGGGGGTATGTTGCAAAGGGGTGGGGGTATGTTGCGAAGGGGTGAGGGTATGTTGCAAAGGGGGTGGGGGTAGGTTGAAAAGGGGAGGGGTATGCACTGAAGGGGGAGAGGGGAGGGGTCTTCGGGGGGAGAAGGGAGGATGACCTTCCCCCAAAAGGGGTAGCCTTAACCTAAGAGAGGAAGAGAAAGGAGAGACGGAGGAGGTCTTTGGGGGAGAAGTTGGGATGTCCTCACCCCCCCAAAGGGAAACCTAACCTAAGTCTTAACCTAAGAAGGAAGGAGAGAGTTCTTTATTCCGCCGGAGTCTGCATCATTATGATCGTCCTGAACCCAAGCAGGTCTTATATAGAGGATGGTGAGTTGCCAGATTTCACTTTTTATATATGGAGTGGGTTACCAGATAGCATTCATTTTAATTGTTCAGGTATACATTATTAGGGTGAGTTGCTAGATACCACCACTTATTTTAATTCACATGAGTTGCCAAATAATGTTTTTATTTATTAAAAGCATGCGCAACTTTCTCCTTAAAGTTATTCAGAAAGAGAATTAATTATTTAAACGAAACCCAATATTAATAATAAAAGAAATACATTTAAACTGAAATAAATAAAATATGATTCTGTTTATAAAATATTGGAAATATATAGGAAATAAATATACGATGGAATGGTCAAAAAATAAATTAATAATAGTATAAGAAATATGAACGAGGAATATATATGATCAAAAAATATACCCATCAATATAGCAGTACAGGATAAACATATATATACACACAATTATATTAAATAATTAAATATATTGAAAATAAATACATACACTTTATCTTCTACAGCACAAAATAAAAAATATAAGAAATACAAAACGTATAATCGCCAAAATAATAGTTCAGGCGAAACACACACACACAAACACACACGCAAAATTGTATTTGACCGACTTTCTCCTTACCTTATATATATATATATATATATATATATATATATATATATATATATATATATATAAGATAAACAATAAACACCAAAAGAAATATTTATTTAAACGGTATACTGTCGATTTACTTTCTTTCAAATCGTCTCTGGAAGAAACAGTGTAAAAAATGCCTCAGGCCGACCGCAAAGCTTAACCACAAAGTTCCATTTGACCTAAATTCATCCCATATCCTAAGAAAAACCTCTCTTCACTTCAAATATTGTTAGCATTATTGTTATCATCGTAATAAATTTAAAACGATATAAATATGTACACAACCATCTTGTGATTGTTTTCCAATAGACTAAATTAGCCTTTGATTATGTAATAAGTTTCCTTATCATTTTCCCAATGCAACAATATATATATATATATATATACATATATATATGTATATATATATATAGAGAGAGAGAGAGAGAGAGAGAGAAAGTGAGGACGACACACACACACACACACACACGCATAGACACACATTATTGATTTTAAATCACTGTTAAAAATGATAACTATCAGAAATCAACTTAAAGGGTTTGCATCAGACAATCGGTCAGACGCAGCGCTCAACGCAAATGATGCATACAATTGTCCTAACTCTTGTATTATTATTATTATTATTACATGCGGTGATTTTACGAAGTTCAAGTTTATCCCCCTCCTCTCTAGTTGGCCTGGTGAAGTAGTGAGTTGTCTTCTTTTACTCTCCACTTCACATAGGTATACCCGACTCATCGGGGCTTCTTCGGTACCACGCGTCGCGTTAATATTCTTTTACATACCATAGATTTTAGTTCCTACTTTTTTCCGTACCGTAATAGTTGAAATTTCTGTGTTAAACTTCATATAAAAACCAAGCGACTTCTCCTAAAACTTACTACATTACTATCTCTGTCCCAGCCTTCAAGCATTAAAAAAGTTCTACTTTATTAGTAACCTTCGATTAACATCCCCCGAATTGTTCATTTTGACGAGGGTCAAACCTTTCACACTGTCTTAGACCAACAGTTTAACGTAGAAACCGAACTAAGCTGCAGCACGGGTGGGGAGAAATTACATTGCCATCGCCCGATCTCTCAACAGCACCCAGCGTCTAATGCACGAGGAT
The DNA here is from genome assembly GCA_023014485.1 of Bathynomus jamesi. Classification (NCBI taxonomy): domain Eukaryota; kingdom Metazoa; phylum Arthropoda; class Malacostraca; order Isopoda; family Cirolanidae; genus Bathynomus; species Bathynomus jamesi. Next base: position 67,035 of record JAJOZX010003224.1, on the reverse strand, counting down.
AATTAGAGTACCCATTTATCTACCAACACAAACAGACATTCATGAACTAAATACAAATTAACCACACTCCTACGCGAGAAGTAAAAAATCAAGCCGAATATATTAATCAAAGTTGAGGGTCGAATACACACACACACACACACACACACACACACACACACACACGCACACACATATATATATATATATATATATATATATATATAAACAAATCCACAAGTCAGGAATCTTCGGAAAGCCGAGATTAGTATGGCCGCAAAACATAATGCACATTATGTTTGTAGAGATTTTCTAGATTCTTATTTTCTAATGACCTTTGTTTTACTCTGCTGTTTCGTCAGGATTATGAAGAGGAGCGGCGCCAATTTTGTTTCCTGCGGTACTGAGCTGAGCGACTCTGATGAAGATATTCCTATAACGACTTGCATCCGAAAAATTGAGGATCAATTAGTATGGCCGCAAAATAATAAAATATTGTTGTGATAGAGATGGCTGATCAATGTTGCGAGGGAAATTGCATAAGGGGGTGGGTTGGGGAAAACCGAGAAAAGTATGGGCGCAAATGCAAATATTACCGTGATAGAGACTGCAAGGGGTAATACACTATGACAGCATTAAATCTACGGAGAGAATATAAAGACACCATTAGTCGTCCAAAGCATGGACCCATAATATAGGTGTTACGATTGATACACAAACTTACCAGAGCCCAGCACAGTTACACTGACAACCAATCATTAAATTTACGAACAGCCTTTTAGTCTTTTGGGGCGATGCTTGGGGTTATGCGTATAAACGGAAATATTTTCAGCTGGGAGTAGCAGTAGTTATCTTCATCAATGAATAAACATTCCCTCCACCATGAGTCAAGAACTTTATAGTTTACCGGATTTATATCAAGATGGTGACATTGTAGCATTGTCTACAATTAATCTTTTTAACGCGGCTGAGCGGGTTGGATTATTTCCAACGCAAACCGTTGATGATATTTGCAATGACACTCCTTACGATCCGACGCAAGGGACAGCCATAGAAATGAAAGTGCCTAGAATTTTATTTTTTTTAGTCAATTATTCACAAACTTGTGCCTGTCAGAAAGAGGCTTATTTCGTCATATATATGGAGGGTTGTAGTAATTCACCTCATCACATTAAATATACTTCATTTAGGCAACCGCAATTATGCTAAAAACCTTTTTTGATTCATTGAATTTTTTTTATAGCAATCTTTTGCATGTTTTTTATATAAATTCAAATGCTATTCGTAACTATCTCTTAAAGGAACTTCTCTGAGCGGTTCAAACATATCTTCACATTGTAATACTCTTACTGTATGTATGCTCTGTGTCTGTTTTTATTAAAAAAGAATTAGTTTGAACTAATGAATTATATTATTCTTTCTCCTTTAATAATTTTGACATCAGCCAGGGCCTTTTTTCGTTTGATCCTGTTGTTTTGAATTCGTTCAGAACGGATTTAGACAAGAGGGGCAAAGTTCTAAAACTCTGGTAGCTTTTCCTTATAAATTTGTATGCTCTTCCTGCAATTTTTATTTTTCTATTTTATTTTATTTTTATTTTTTTGTGACCTATATAGAGTCTCGAACTTGTTTATTTATTTATTTATGTCAGTGTTCCTGAGGATGTCATTAGACGAAGGCGCCTTTGCGCCATTCTGTTTCCTTTTTCCGTCGTGGTTATTTTCATCATATATATATATATATATATATAATATATATATATATATATATATAATAATAATAAGAAGAAGAATAGTTATCATTCTTGTTGAAAACAAATTTTTCTGACACATATCTCGCTTTTCGGTGCCACGATAATAGAAATAAAACATAAACTTAACGAGTTAAACATTAAGACAGCGAGAATCATTAGGGGTTTACAGACGAACAAACGTGATGAAATAAAGTTAAAACTGTTGAAATATTATTAAAAAGTTAAAAACTTCTATATAACAAAAGCTTCCATGAATCTTCGATATAAATCATTCCATCGCGATGAACAACATTTTCTAAACGAAAGACTGTACAAAATTAACATTATCATTTTAATATTATCTTTTTAACATTATCTTTTTAAAATTAACAATTTTATACAGAACACTTTCTCAGTTAGATAACTGAGAAAGTGTTCTGTACGAGATTGCAGGATAATGTTAATTTTTAACATAGAAGTATCAATCAAATTCACTGAGGGAAAAGAATCTAACGTTTCTTTGGCGTTTTTAGATATTAACATAACTAGATTGAATAATAAATTCAACACTCCACAAGAGAGACAACCTACCTCAACATGACTGGGAAGTTGGGAACTAACTTTTTTTTTTAGCGAGATCGTTATGGTGTATAGAATTAATTGTATGAAACTTTTTAATCCACTGTCCATATTTCCTGTCTCCTTCCTATTTATATTTTCACCACAAATTACTTTACTTTTCTTCAAATTTACTTTTCCAGTAGCCGTTTTCCTAGACATCTTTTTTCAAATATCGGTGAAAAAATTTCTTGACATCTATCATCCGATTTACTACAGTGTCCCAACTGTCACTAAAGACATTCAGTATTTTAAATTTATATTTTATAATAATCATTCAACAGTGAAAGTGTAAATTGATTTTCTCGCCCTCCATACCCCTTTATATACCCAAAATTGACTTCCTTTTTATTTTACGAATACGCATAGAATTAATCTTAGCTCTTTCACAAAGAGAAGTTTCCCAACGATCTCATCCGATATATGATTTATTCCTAAAGTGCGCTCGCTGTCAGGCGAGTTACATTGACACTATTGTCACCAATATAAAGTAAGGATGGATGAACACCAGTGTATCTCTCACCATATATTACGCCCCTTAAACAAACCTTTTAAACCATCTATAAGAGAGCAGCACTGCCTTGACACCGACCATCTCATTGACGTTTCGTCTTTCCAAATTATAAACACTGTCTGATCAATTCCAACTAACTAACCACTTCATATTTTAGAATCTTTACATACTCGTAATACAAGACTAAACCCACACCGACGACGATTTTCGTTTAGGGCCCGTTCAAAAATTGCGTAACGCTATTTTTGCTAAAACTTGACACTCCCACCCCCTTGTAACGTACCGTAACGCTAGACCAGACACCCACTAAGATGTTATATAACCCCTATTAAGGGGGTGAGGGATATCGAGTTTTAGAAAAAATAGCGTTACCTAATTTTTGAAACGGCCCCTTAGATAATGTAATGTTGTCCATCGTGATGGAATGATTTATACCGAAGGTTTATGCAAGTTGGTTTGTCTGTAAATTTACCTTATGATTCTCACCCTATCTTAATGTTTAACTCATTACGTTTAGGATTTTATTTCTGCTCGTAGTATTGTCGCACTGATGATGGAAATTTGTTTAATAAAACGTCTGCTTTCAACAAGAAAAATAAGGAAACCCAAATATTTATCAATCTTGAAGGCAAGATTCTCTACAAACTAGCAACTGTTTAACTCTTCATACTTCCACTTAAATTATAAATGCAGCGATAAAAGAGGGGGGTGCATTTTAATGAAATAGGTAATGCTAGGATAGATATGTTAATTGACGAAAACGTGCGAAAGCTGTATTGGTCAAAGCCTTCTTTAAACGTTGTGGGTCCGGGGAACGCAGGCCCGACGTGAAAAATAGTTTAAAACGCCGGCCCGTGGTAAAAATAACTTAAACGTCTTTTATTGTAACGCGCGTAGTATTAGAAATAAATTAAACGAATTTAAGGCGATAATTTATTCCGGCAACTACGATATACTGTAGTTGTTATCACTGAAACATGGTTAAATACCGTGAATCGGGACTTGTTGGGGAACATGATATACCGGGTTTTAACTCTTTACTAATGATAGGTTACATAGGTTTGGTGGCGGAGTTTTGCTGTACATTCGTAATTCCCTTAGGGCTATCGAGTAAGAAAGATTTTCCGGCAGCAATTAATGCGATATATGCGTTGAAGTTAGGGCGCGTAGTATTAGTTTTAATTTTGTTGTTGTTTATAGACCTCCCGTTCAACCCTTCGACACCGATAGTAGATTTTACTTCTTGGTAACTTTATTGACAATCGGAATAGTATAATTGATAATTGGAGACTTTAACTGCCCTAATGTTAATTACGAGACTTTTACTGGTAATGAGGAGGGTTTGAGATTGATTGAGTTCATGGAGGATAATTTTTTACGATAGATAGTTACCGAACCAACGCGCGGTGACAATATTTTAGATTTGGTGATGACGAACGGCGAAAATATAGTCGAAGGTTTAGAAGTTGGCGAGAGTTTAGGATGTAGTGATCATCAAATTCTTAGGTTTGAGTTATCGATAGAAAACACTAAGGATAGTAACGTAATAGAAGTCCCTGATTTTCGTAGGGCTAATTTTGATAGTTTCGCGGATAGGATGAGAGTAGTGGACTGGGATAACTTATTTATGGGTAATGACACAAATTTGCATTGGGAGTCGTTTAAAGAAAGTTTTATGAATATTGAAAGGGAGTTTATTCCTCGTAGGCCCAAGCGAGCTAGAAATCATGGTAGGCCCAAGTGGTGGACTATGGAAATAGGCGAGTTCATAATCGAGCGTAACATTGCGTATAGACTTAATAAGCGCAATGGTACGGCAGCTAACTTTAATAGATATATCGAGGTTAGACGTCAGGTTAAAAGATCAGTTAGGAATGCTAAGCGTAATTTAGAGATACTTATAGCTGCGGATAGTAAACATAATCCAAAAAAGTTTTTTGAATACGTCAATAATCGTAAGCCGATAAAAGATAACATGGGCCCTCTAGTAGATGTTAACGGCGCTTTGGCTTCTGACGCTCAGGCGATGGCGGGTATTTTCAATAACTTTTTTGCGACAGTTTTTACCGTAGAAGACGTAAATAATGTTATTGTGGGCCCCTTAACGAAGATTTTTAATCAGTCACTCGAAACGGGGATTATTCCTGAAGACTTCAAATTAGCTAACGTTACGCCTATTTTTAAAAAAGGCGACCGCACAGTAGCTAGCAATTATAGGCCCATTAGCTTAACGTCAATTGTCGGTAAACTTTTGGAATCCGTAGTTAGGGATCGTATCATCGATCACTTACAAAGTAGAGATTTGATTAATAGTAGTCAGCATGGGTTTCGACGCCATAGATCCTGTTTAACTAATTTGTTAGAATTTTATAATGAAATAGTGCGCGAATACGATACGCATAAAGCGGCTAACGTTATTTATTTAGATTTTAAAAAGGCGTTCGATACAGTTCCGCATAGAAGATTTATTGCGAAGGTTAAAGCGCACGGTATACGCGGTCAGGTAGCTAACTGGTTAGAGGAATGGCTTCGTGCTAGGAGACAGAGGGTCGTTGTTAATGGTAGTGAATCGGGGTGGTTGGATGTAGGTAGTGGTGTCCCACAGGGTTCAGTGTTAGGCCCATTGCTATTCGTAATTTACATTAACGACATAGATGTAGGATTGACTAGTAACGTGTCAAAATTTGCGGACGATACTAAAATAGGCGGTAAGGTTGTTAACGAGGACGATAGAAATAGGCTCCAAGACGATGTAAATAGGATTATGGAGTGGACGGATAAGTGGCAGATGCAATTTAACGTAGACAAATGTAAAGTTTTGCATGTAGGTTCTCGAAACAATAATTACACGTACACGATGGATGATACAGAGTTAGCGAGCGTTGACGAGGAAGTAGATTTAGGCGTACGCGTATCTCAGGATTTAAAGGTTAGGAATCAGTGCTTGGACTCTTGCGCAAAAGCTAATAGGATGTTAAGCTTCATAGCGCGTAATTTCGAACTTAAATCGAAGGATATTATATTGCCCCTTTACAAGTCCCTAGTCAGGCCTCATTTAGAATATGCCGTTCAGTTTTGGTGCCCGTATTTGCGTGAGGATATTGATAGGTTAGAATAGAAAGGGTTAGGCGTCGTTCCACGAAACTAATTCTGTCATTGCGCAAAAAGCCTTATGAAGATAGGATTAAAGTGTTAGACTTGCATTCACTCCAAACTAGGAGATTAAGGGGGGAGCTTATTGAAGTTCTCAAAATCGTTAATAACATCGATAACGTAAATTTTGACAAACTGTTCACTTTCGATAATAGCAATACTCGTAATAACGGATTTAAGTTGCGTGGCAGACGTTTCATTACTAATATCGCTAAAAACTTCTTTACGTTTAAAGTAATTGATAAATGGAATAATCTTCCCGCGCCAGTCGTGAACTCTACCAGCGTTAATATGTTTAAGAACCGTCTAGATAGGCATTTTAAACGTATTAACGTTGTTTAAAATAAAAAAAACAATTAGTAACAGGAGCTCTGGTGGTGGTGGTCGAGGATGAGTCGGTTGACGATAATGCCAGATTGTGACATGCCAGCGTGTGGTATGCCAGCAAAAAATTAATAAAAAAAAAAAAATTAGACTAACATGAACGTAGATGTAGCTCGTAGCGTAAACTAACCCACTTTCTGTTTAATTTTACCTACTTTTTTTCTTTTTCTTTTTCTTATCCTCTCCTTACTTGCATATCTGTAACTATCTTTACTTGCATGTCTGTAGTTTGCATGGTATGAGAGTGAGTTAAGACTGTGTCTGCATGGTTTGTAAGCGTTCTTATTTTACATCTTTTCATCTTTCACCCCTTTCCTATTCTCTTCGACTATTTTTCCGACTTGTCGGCAGTGGCCGGCGGATGATGATGGTGAGTCTTTTTTCTCTTTTTCTGAATGAATGTTAACCGACGAATGATAGGTGTTGCTACTTACTTAACCCCTTATTCTCTTCTCTTAATCCCATACTCTTTCCTTTCTCTCGGGCTAACCTTAGAGTGGTTCTTAGGGTCTTTGTTAGCCTTAGTTTCTGTAGATCTGTAGATATATATATATATATATCATCGCTGCATTTATAATTTAAGTGGAAGTATGAAGAGTTAAACAGTTGCTTGTTTGTAGGGAGTCTTGCTTTCAAGATTGATAAATATTTGGGTTTCCTTATTTTTCTTGTTGAAAGCAGACGTTTTATTGAACAAATTTCCATCATCAGTGCGACAATACTACGAATAGAAATAAAATCCTAAACTAATGAGTTAAACATTAAGATAGGGTGAGAATCATAAGGTAAATTTCCAGACAAACAAACTTGCATAAACCTTCGGTATAAATCACTCCATCACGATAGACAACATTACACTATCTAAGGGGCCGTTCAAAAATTACGTAACGCTATTTTTGCAAAAACTTGATATCCCCCACCCCCTTATAACGTTCCGTAACAATGATAGAACCAGACAACCCCTATTAGGGGTTATATAACATCTTAGTGGGTGTCTGGTCTAGCGTTACGGAACGTTACAAGGGGGTGGGAGTGTCAAGTTTGAGCAAAAATAGCGTTACGTAATTTTTGAACGGACCCTAAACGAAAACTGTTGTTCAGTGTGGGTTTAGTCTTGTATTACGAGTATGTAAAGATTCTAAAATATGAAGTGGTTAGTTGGTTGGTATTGATCAGACAGTGTTTATAATTTGGAAAGACGAAACGTCAATGAGATGGTCGGTGGCAAGGCAGTGCTGCTCTCTTATAGATGGTTTAAAAGGTTTGTTTAAGGGGCGTAATATATGGTGAGAGATACAATGGTGTCCATCTATCCTTACTTTATATTGGTGACAAGTACTACAAATGTAACTCGGCTGACAGCGAGAGCACGTTAGGAATAAATCATATATCGGATGAGATCGTTGGGAAATTTCTCTTTGTGAAGGAACTAAGATTTAATTCTATGCGTATTCGTAAATACAAAAAGGAAGTCAATTTTGGGTATATAAAGGGGTATGGAGGGCGAGAAAATCAATTTACACTTTCGCTGTTGAATGATTATTATAAAATATAAACTTGAAATACTGAATGTCTTTAGTGACAGTTGGGACACTGTAAATCGGATGACAGATGTCAAGAAATTTTTTAAGATGTTTAGGAAAAAGGTTACTGGAAAAGTAAATTTGAAGAAAAGTACAGTAATTTCGTGATGAAAATACAAATAGGAAGGAGACAGAAAATATGGACAGTGGATTAAAAAGTTTCATACAATTAATTCTGTACACCATAAGAATCTCGCTAAAAAAAAGTTAGTTCCCAACTTCCCAGTCATGTTGAGGTAGGTTTTCTCTCTACTGGAGTGTTGAATTTATTATTCAATCTAGTTATGTTAATATCTAAAAACGCCAAAGAAACGTTAGATTCTTTTCCCTCAGTGAATTTGATTGATACTTCTATGTTAAAAATTAACATTATCCTGCAATCTCGTACAGAACACTTTCTCAATTATCTAACTGAGAAAGTGTTCGGTATAAAATTGTTAATTTTAAAAAGATAATGTTAAAAAGATAATATTAAAATGATAATGTTAATTTTGTACAGTCTTTCGTTTAGAAAAATGTTCATCGCGATGGAATGATCTATATCTAAGATTGATGGAAGCTTTTGTTATATAGAAGTTTTTAACTTTTTAATAATATTTCAACTGTTTTAACTTTATTTCATCACGTTTGTTCGTCTGTAAACCCCTAATGATTCTCGCTGTCTTAATGTTTAACTCGTTAAGTTTGTTTTATTTCTATTATCGTGGCACTGAAGAGCGAGATATGTGCCAGAAAAATTTGTTTTCAACAAGAATGAATATATATATATATATATATATATATATATGATGAAAATAACCACGACGGAAAAGGAGACAGAATGGCGCAAAGGCGCCTTCGTCTAATGACATCCTCAGGAACACTGACATAAATAAATAAATAACAAGTTCGAGACTCTATATAGGTCACAAAAAATAAAAATAAAAATAAAATGGAAAAATAAAATTTGCAGGAAGAACATACAAATTTATAAGGAAAAGCTACCAGAGTTTTAGCACTTTGCCCCTCTTGTCTAAATCCGTTCTGAACGAATTCAAAACAACAGGATCAAACGAAAAAAGGCCCTGGCTGATGTCAAAATTCTTAAAGGAGAAAGAATAATTCATTAATTCATACTGAATCTTTTTTTATAAAAACATACACAGAGTATACATATAGTAAGAGTATTACAATGTGAAGATATCTTTGAACCGCTCAGAGAAGTTCCTTTAAGAGATAGTTACGAATAGCATTTGAATTTATATAAAAAACATACAAAAGATTGCTACAAAAAATTCAATGAATCAAAATAGGTTTTTAGCATAATTGCGGTTACCTAAATCAAGTATTTTTAATGTGATGATGTGAATTACTACAACCCTCCATATATATGACGAAATAAGCCTCTTTCTGACAGGCACAAGTTTGTGAATAATGGTCTAAAAAAAAATTTGAGGCCCTTACATTTCTATGGCTGTCCCTTGCGTCGGATCGTAAGGAGTGTCATTGCAAATATCATCAACGGTTTCCGTTGGAAATAATCCAGCCCGGTCAGCCGCGTTAAAAAGATTAATTGAAGAAAATGCTACAATGTCACCATCTTGATATAAATCAGGTAAACTATGAAGTTCTTGACTCATGGTGGAGGGAATGTTTATTCATTGATGAAGATAACTACTGCGACTCCCAGCTGAAAATATTTCCTTTTATACGCATAACCCCAAGCATCGCCCCAAAAGACTAAGAGGCTGTTCTTAAATTTAATGATTTGTTGTCAGTGTAACTGTGCTGGGCTCTGATAAGTTTGTGTACCAATCGTAACACCTATATTATGGGTCCATGCTTTGGACGACTAATGGTGTCTTTATATTCTCTCCGTAGATTTAGATTTAATGCTGTCATTGTGCATTACCCCTTGCAGTCTCTACCACGGCAATATTTGCATTTGCGCCCATACTTTTCTCGGTTTTCCCCAACCCACCCCTTTATGCAATATCCCTCGCAACATTGATCAGCCATCTCTATCACAACAATATTTTATTATTTTGCGGCCATACTAATTGATCCTCAATTTTTCTGATGCAAGTCGTTATAGGAATACCTTCATCAGAGTCGCTCAGCTCAGTACCGCAGGAAACAAAATTGGCGCCTCTACTCTTTATAATCCTGACGAAACAGCAGAGTAAAACAAAGGTCATTAGAAAATAAGAAATCTAGATCTCTACAAACAGAATGTGCATTATTATGTTTTGCGGCCATAGTAATCTCGGCTTCCCCAAGATTCCTGACGTGTGGATTTGGTTATATATATATATATATATATATGTGTGTGTGTGTGTGTGTGTGTGTGTGTGCGTGTGTGTGTGTGTGTGTAGGTGTGTGTGTGTTAATTGCATTTTACACTCTCTGCCACGAAAATTTCAAATACTTGCAAAATACACGTTTGCGGCCATACTATTCGACCCTCAACTTTGATTAATGTATTCGGCTTGATTTTTTACTTCTCGCGTAGGAGTGTGGTTAATTTGTATTTAGTTCATGACTGTCTGTTTGGGTTGGTAGATAAATGGGTACTCTAATTATCCTTGTGGATTAGACGCTGGGTGCTGTTGAGAGATCGGGCGATGACACTGTAATTTCTCCCCATCCGTGCTGCAGCTTAGTTCGGTTTCCACGTTAAACTGTAGGTCTAAGACAGTGTGAAAGGTTTGACCCTCTTCAAAATGAACAATTCGGGGGATGCTAATCGAAGGTTACTAATAAAGTAGAACTTTTTTAAAGCATGAATGCTGGGACAGGGATAATAATGTAGTAAGTTTTAGGAGACGTCGCTTGGTTTTTATATGAAGTTTAACACTGAGAAATTTCAACTATTAGGTACGGAAAAAAAAGTAGGAACTAAAATCTATGGTGGGTAAAAGAATATTAGACGCGACGCGTGGTACCGAACAAGCCCCGATGAGTCGGGTATACCTATGTGAAGTGGAGAGTAAAAGAAGACAACTCACTACTTCACCAGGCCAACTAGAGAGGAGGGGGATAAACTTGAACTTTGTAAAATCACCGCACGTAATAATAATAATAATAATAATAATACAAGAGTTAGGAGAATTGTGATGCAAACCCTTTAAGTTGATTTCTGATAGTTATCATTTTTAACAATGATTTAAAATCAATAAAGTGTGTGTGTGTGTGGGTGTGTGTGTGTGTGTGTGTGTCGTCCTCACTTTATCTCTCTCTCTCTCTCCTCTCTCTCTCTCTATATATATATATATATGTGTGTATATATATATATATATATAATATATATATATATATAATATATATATATATATATATATTATATGTATATGTCTATATATATATATAATATATATATATACAGGGTTATTTAAAATGATTCACCTGATTTCAAATGAGAATATTTTTTAATGTTACAAATACAGAGTGATTTGTGATACATCAACCAAAAGAAAAACTGTCCAAATTTTGTCTCTCACCTCATAAATGCTCTATGTGACTTCCCCTAGTTACACGAGAACGTCGACACGATAGTCGAATTCCTCCCATACTCGCTCCAGCATGTCCGTTGTCACTGACTCTACGGCAGTAACAATGCGAGTTCGGAGCTCATCCAAAGATGTGGGCAACGGTGGCACGTACACAGTATCCTTAACGTACGCCCAAAGGAAGAAGTCGGACGGTGTAAGATCCGGCGACCTAAGGGGCAACACACAAACCGCCTTCTGCTGTGCTGTCACCATTTTCACACTGACTGTTTGTTGCTAGGCTAGGCCACGGCGTGACTTTGGAGCCCTCTCGCGGTGATCTTGTAAAACTCGGAGATTTCCTCTTTCATGTGGTGTATGCCCAGTTGATGCACGGTTGATAGGTACGGAAGTATTCTCAGTTGAAATCGGATGAATCATTTTAAATAGCCCGTATATATATATATATATATATATATATATATATATATATATATATATATATATATATATTGTTGCATTGAGAAAATGATAAGGAAACTTATTACATAATCAAAGGCTAATTTAGTCTATTGGAAAACAATCACGTGATGCTTTTGTAGATATTTATATCGTTTTAAATTCATTATGATGATAACAGTAATGCTAACAATATTTGAAGTGAAGAGAGGTTTTTCTTAGGATATGGGATGAATTTAGGTCAAAGGGAACTTTGTGGTTAGGCTTTGCGGTCGGTCTGAGGTATTTTGTACATAGTTTCTTCCAGAAACGATTTGAAAGAAAGTAAATAGACAGAATAACTTTTAAATAAATATTTCTTTTGGTGTTTATATATATATTTCTTTTTGGTGTTTATATATATATATATAAGGTAAGGAGAAAGTCGGTCAAATACAATTGTTTGTGTGTGTGTGTGTGTGTGTGTGGATTTCGCCTGAACTATTATTTTGGCGATTATACGCTTCGTACTTCTTATATTATTTTTTATTTTGTGCAGTAGAAGATAAAGTGTATGTATTTATTTTCAATATATTTAATTATTTAATATAATTGTGTGTGTATATATATATATATATATATATATATATATATATATATATATATATATATATATATATGTTTCTCCTGTACTGCTATATTGATGGGTATATTTTTTGAGCATATATATTCCTCGTTCATATTTTTTATACTATTATTATTTTATTTTTTGATCATTCCTTCGTATTTATATTTCCTATATATTTCCAATATTTTATAAACAGAATCATATTTTATTTATTTCAGTTTAAATGTATTTCTTTTATTATTAATATTGGGTTTCGTTTAAATAATTAATTCTCTTTCTGAATAACTTTAAGGAGAAAGTTGCGCATGCTTTTAATAAGTAAAAACATTATTTGGCAACTCATGTGAATTAAAATAAATGGTGGTATCTAGCAACTCACCCTAATAATGGATACCTGAACAATTAAAATAAATGCTATCTGGTAACCCCCTCCATATATAAAAAGTGATATCTGGCAACTCACCATCCTCTATATAAGACCTGCTTGGGTTCAGGACGATCATAATAATAATGCAGACTCCGGCGGAATAAAGAACTCTCTCCTTCCTTCTTAGGTTAAGACTTAGGTTAGGTTTCCCTTTGGGGGGGGTGAGGACATCCAACTTCTCCCCCAAAGACCTCCTCCGTCTCTCCTTTCTTCTCTCTTAGGTTAAGGCTACCTCTTTGGGGGGAGGTCATCCTCCCTTCTCCCCCTGAAGACCCCGCCCCCTCCCCCTTTCATTACATACCCCCACCCCATTTATTGCAAACACCCCACCCCCTTTGCAACACACCCATTTGCAACATTGAACATTATCTCTGCAACATTGCAACATTCCTGCACTCTCTCATTTTGCGCCGATCCTACTACCGGAGTCTCAGCATTGACGGACGGCGCCCAAACCGATCGAGCCACGAGATGCTCTGGATATGAATGTATTTTAGAAAAATAATTAGCACTATAGACTTATGAATTTCAATAGCGAAGTATTATATGAATCTGAAATATAATGATTATAATCATTACTTTCATTTCAGAAATTTGGGATGCAAGTGGAACTGGTTTTAAATTTAAAAAATTCAATCAGACTTCAAAGGCCTTGATTACTTCTGAAAGTTCAGAAATAGGGATAATAAAATTACGATCTAACTTCAAACATGCACATGCAGAGAGATTGGATCTTCAGTTGTACACTTATAATTATATTAAAAATATAACGCATATCAGAGATAAAAGGTATCTCCAGCTTTTATGGAAATTTATAGTGTCGTATGAATTTCCACCTCAGTTTAAATTTAGCGAAGGAAAGGTAAGATACGAATATATTATGAAATTAATAAATTACCTAAATTGCACACGAGAAATCCTTTTCTCGTAAGAAATCACAGAGAGAGATTTTTGGAGTTAAAAATTTATTTATTTAGTTATGTTTTATAGTAGGCAAAATGCAATTTTGGAATAAAAATTAAATTTATTTAAAAAGGTTTAATGCAAATTTAAATTTCTTTATCATAAAAAAATGATTAAAAACTTGCATATTATTTTAATAGGGAAAAAGTTTTTTGATTAATACTTTTCGCATAAATTATTAATTTTTAAAAATTTAACATGTTTTAGTTTTAAAAAGTGCTGTTTTTATTCTGTTCAGAATATAAAGTTTTTAACTGGAAGTATAAATATTTCATTTAAAAATATTTTTCAATAAAACTGTAGCGTAGAGAAACACTATAAATACTTAATCTGTCAATCACATCCACAAACTCGAGTGGCGTAGCGAGAAGTAAACTCTCTACGTTGCGTGATCGATATCTCGGGGAGAGCGGTTTTGAATCCAGTAATGGTAAAAAAAAAAAATTTCATGTGTGATGTGCACAATTGAATATATGATAATTAAGTTAAAGATTTAAATAAAAAAAAGTAAGAAAAATTAAGTTTCTGAAAATTTGTTTAGACTTCATGTGGTAAATCTGAATATGATTAATTCCAAACCAAACATAATTTGTGTTTATTTAAACAATTTTCTTTGTTTACATTAAATAAATACTTTTTCAAATTGACTAAATTTTTTTTGTATTAAAATTTTAAATAAAAATTCAAATAAATTTTATTTATAATAAACAAACTAAAGTTTATAAATTAAAAATATAGTTTTTAAATAAAGAAAACTTAATGGCAAAAATTTCGACTTTATCTAAAAAAGTTTTTATTTGTGAATTATTCAAATTAATTTTTTTCTTTAAACCAGAAATTTTTTTTTACTCCAAAAACATCATTCTATTCATAGATCAGCAGAAGTATATATATATATATATATATATATATATATATATATATATATATGTGTGTGTGTGTGTGTGTGTGTGTGTGTGTGTGTGTGTGTGTGTTATTCTTATTCTTTTCTCCAAGTTAACATTTTGATCCTTTATATCTCACTGTTAGTATTTTTAATATACGATGGGCCGATCCAGGGGGATCTAGGGGGCGTGTGCCCCCCTTACGATAGAACCCGAAAGGAGGCGAAGTCAAAATTTTATTGAAGTCCACAAAACGCTTTACACCATTTTTCCAAAATTGCCCATAAAATCCACAATTTTAATGCAGCACGATAAATTTTATGCCATTGTGCTCAGTAGATATTTGTCCCTCCTAAAATATCGTTTTCTACTAGTGCCATGTACGTATATATCGAATATGCCTACTTTTCCCTTCTTTAATCTGGCAACACTGTGTAGCAGTACTAACAGAAAAGACCGTGGCATTGAGGGTACGCTATCTGCTTGGTTTTTTATGACTGTATTGTATATGTATGCATTATAATATAATTTAAATGTGGATCATCCCCTCAGGGAGTGTAAGTTTTTGACACTTTTCAGCTCACGTACAGGAACAGGAAGCCTGTTTCCTGTTGCTACCTTACAGTATGGTGGGTGAAGCGTATGGTATATAAGAAAATGTGGATCAAATAAAATGCAGTACTCGGTGTGAGTTCTGTTTGGTGCACACACCCCCTAGACTACCCTCCCTGGATTCACCCCTCTCTCTCTCTCTCTCTCTCTCTCTCTCTCTCTCTCTCTCTCTCTATATATATATATATATATATATATATATATATATATATATGTGGGAATGAACTCAGAATGGTCCCCTGAGTTTTTTTGATACACACAGACAGTGCATGGAACAAGAAACTCTTCTGGGATAATTAAATCCACTATAGTCCGAATAAGTAATGGTAAATGACAAATACCATAGTTTTTCTTTTCATGATGCTAGCCAAAAACCAAAACTTAAACCTCAACTGGCAGAATTGAGCGTCCACTTTTCAAGGCACATAACATGTCCGTTTATTCGGACTATATGGATTTAATTATCCCAGAAGAGTTTCTTGTTCCATGCACTGTCTGTGTGTATCATATATATATATATATATATATATATATATATATATATATATATATAGTGGAAACATGTAGACCCCTACTACATGCTGTGCATGGGCGTACGGGCCAATTTTTTTCATGGGGGCCGGCTACACATTTGACCGAATTATACCTACGGTGCCCGAATGAACATTTTCAGAATTCCATATTTGTTCTCAGTGCCATTTATGGTATACTGCATTTTTGTATCTGTCATTATATATATGTATCATTATTTATATATATCATATTCTAACCAATGCACAATTAAAGCATTTAAATTCAGTAGTATGCCCGCAAAAATGTAGAGTGCAAATCAATTGCATGCAAGATGATCAATGATGCAAGCGAGTGGGGGAGGGAGAGGGGCATTCAACAAGGAGGGAGGGTGGTTTATTCCCTTCAAGCTGCATGAAGGGGGAGAGGGGGTTTGAAGGGAGGCCCGGGAGAAAGACCTCCCCCCAAAGAGGTATCTAACCTAATAACCCTAACTTTAATAAAGGGTATCCTAACCTAAGAGAGAGGAGAAAGAGGAGATGTTCTTTCTGGCATGTATCGTCGCATAATGAAGTTCATGAAAGCTTCAGTTGGCTCAGAAGTCGTAATGAACTTAGAAGGCGTTTAGAAGGAGTGTATACATATATATATTAAAGGAGAGAGAGCGAGGAGATGTTTTCACAACCATGCCTCATAACATAATGAAGAGTCAACCCAGTCAGGAGAGAGTGTAAGAATGTAGAGCCAGTTGGCTTAGAAGGCTTAATCAGCCAGTTGACTTAGAAGGCAATATAATATATATATATAATATATATATATATATATATATATTTATTTATATTTATATATATATATATATATATATATATATATATATATATATATATATATATATTAAAAGAGAGGAGAGAGTGCAAGAATAATTGCCAGGCTGCACTATTTATTTTATTTACTTTGTCCCTTGTGTGTGTATATATTATAATATATATATTATAATGGAGAGGAGATGTTTTCGCAGACATGACTCATCGCATAATGAAGATCAGCCATCAGCCTTTTGCATCAGTTGGCTTAGAAGCCGCAATCAGCCAATCGTCTTGGCAATACATATGTATGTATGTATATATATATATTATATATATATATATATATATTATATACACTGTGTGTGTATATATATATATATATATATATATATATATATATATATATATATATATATATATTAATGGAGAGGAGAGAGTGCAAGAATGTAGAGCCAACCAGTTGGCTTGTTTAGAAAACGTAGTGTATACATATATTTATTTATTTATCCGAATTAAAGCACACAATCAAAAAATAATATCGTTTATATATATCTACCCATCAACGGAGTTATTTCATTAAATAACTCAAAAATAATATCATATATAACTAAATCAGAAAAAAAGCATTTATATATTCCCATCAACGCACTTGTTTCTATCGTTTATTGAATAATAAAGCACATCATTGTTTATTTCAAATAATATCGATTTATATATCCCCACCAACAGAGTTATTTCAGAAGAATCACTCAGCAAACCACACACTTCGTATATAACTAAGTCACAAAAGAAAAAGCATTTATATACACCCATCAATGCACTTGTTTCTATCGTTTATTGAATAATAAAACATCATTCTGTTTACAATAGTCACCAAACGATTTATATAGCATGGAAACAATTATTTAACATATACGCAATCGTTTTTTGAATTAATTGTAGAGGGATCAAACGCATTTTATATATTCCCATCAACACAAGTTCTCTCTCGCGTAACTCTATGAAAGTGTCCAGGGATCAAATTTTAACACCCTGAATAACAAACACAACATTCAAATTACGGAAACATTTTATTGTAAAAAGCAGTTCATGGACAATACCTTATGTTTGCCACACATTAAACATTTTTTTAGAATTAGTAAAAGTTATTTCAAAAGAATTATATTTCTTTAGCTATCTTTAAGTATATATATGTGTGTGTATATATATATATATATATATATATATATATATATATATATATATATATATACACGGAATGGTCCCCTGAGGTTTTATTCACACAGACCGTGCATGGAACGTGAAATTAAATCCACTAGAGGCAATCGGAACAAACACGACTATCTCGCATATCTCTCCATTTAGCGTAAAACAGAAAAACAACAGCGTATTTCATCGAGACGCGCGAATATATCACAGCAGTTTAAGGAAGCACAAACAATTACTCTCTCTTGTGAAAGATCGCATAAATCTGCGAAAGTGCCCAGCTATCAAACATCCTGAATAATAAAACACATCATTCTTTTTATTCAGGAAACATTCTCTTTATATTGTGAAAATCAATTCATGGACAATACCTTATTTTATATTCATCGAGATTGTATATTTATTTACTCTATATCCAACCTGAATAAATAATTAATAAAAGTTATTTCCAGAATTGACAAAACAGGACGTGATATTTATCATAATTCGAAACATTGAAAACATCTTAATATAACACCATATCTACCCCCGAAACTATATGCTTGTATCCGGTGATAGAAAACACGGACATTTGCGCACCAATCTAGTACCGATCTTAATGCAAACCTTTTTAATTGCTCTGCGAATTAGCACTCAAATGTAAAAACACGGTATTTTCCATTTTAAAGGATACAGTAGCAAAATGATATTTAATTCGAAACTTTTGTAAGCAAACACCCCGCAGCTGCATTAGTCCTTTCACGACAGCGTCCGCCTTTTTATATCTCGCGATATCACACTGTGGGCCAAAATAGCGATTTCTAGGTACCGTATGAGAGGCGTATCTCGCCGCTCAAGTCTTTCCCCCGTTTTATCATAAATAGCCAGGAATCCTAAATGAAATACTTGACTATTAATATTATTATTATTATTATTATTATTACTATTATTATTGTTTAAGCTTCATATCCTAACACGATTATGTGTTAAGGTGGTTAGCATATTCTTTGACAATGAGATATAGGAAGCAGTATTTTTAGTCGAGCAAATAAGACATTTTCCGATATAAATGTCATGATTTCATTTTAGCAGGGTTACTCGAGTAAATCCGTCTTCTACGCATATTTCAGAAAATGGAATTTTATTTAAGGGGACTCTTAATTGAAACTTTTTAGCAGCGACCAAATTAAATTTCCTCAGCCCAATATAACTGAGTTATTTACATACATTTCGGAATTTTTTTTTTGGTGAGCTTAATTAAATATATGCTTTACCAAAAGATTTCAATCAAGCGAATATAGATATTTGAAAGGTATAGAAATGTGCTAATGGGCTTACATTTCAATCTTTTTTAAACGAATTTAGATATTTGAAAGGTATAGAAATGTTCTAATGGGTTTATTACATACATCTATTACCCGATTCACGTCCAGCGTTCTTTTTTGAGGACACTTTTAATACTGCAATTTAGGTTAGAGCTGAAATTTTTAAATATTAATTTTTCTGTATCAGGTAACTATCTTTCGTTTATTTATAATCTAGCCGAATATATCAAGAAATATCAGGAAATAGTTTGGGGATAAATTATAAACCTTCTCGCTCTCTCTCATGCAAAAGCTTAAGGACTGCCCATAAACCCCGCGCATTGACCTCCCACTAAAATACGTTCAACCAATGAGTGTTCTGCTTTCTGAAAGTGCGGGGAGGGGGGAAGCTTTTTCTTCATCATGCTCCATTCTAGGGGGCGCTCTCTCCCTGCTCCTATAAAAATGCGTAACAGAACCATATACAATCCATTTCCAGTTCAGGGAAGCTTTCAAGTAGTGCAATACAAATTTATAAGCAAAGAAAATGTCGTCGGACGAATTTCCGAATATTGTTATGTAAGTCATTTTACATTGTACTCTCTGCGAATAACTTTATTCGCTCTCAGTGAAGTATATGGAATCTATTTCTACTGTGTCGCTATTTATTTAGAAGTGTGCTTTTTTTGTGAGTGCGCAATTTTAATTATTTTTATTTGAAAGGTCGGACTCTTCCGTACACGGATGTCAAGACGAATTTACAACACTCGAATTGTTTCTATGTGGTGATACAGTGTGAGTAGCTAATTTTATCTATATATCCTTGCTATATATATATATATATATATATATATATATATATACGAGGGTGATCAAAAAGTTTTGATAATTCTAAGATTTAATATTTGACAAAAAAATTTGACAATTCTAAGATTTAATATTTGACAAAAAGTTTTGATAATTCTAAGATTTAATATTTGACATACGAGTATTACTGTGTTACACAAACACGCTTAATCTCCTTCAAAGTATTCTTCCTGGGCACAAACACACATATTCCAGCGTTTTTGCCATTGCTGAAAGCATTGCTTGAAGCCATCTTTTCCAAGGCTCTTCAGTAGGTCGGTCGAATTTGTTCTGATCGTCCCACATCATCATAACGCTTTCATTTCAATGTCACTTCATTTTCGGGATGAGGTACAAGTCATATAGTGATAGATCTAGAGAATAAGGTGGTTGGGGTAAGATAGCCAGGCCTTTCGAGGCCAAAAATTGCTGGACGGACGACGGCTTGTGAGCAGGTGCGTTGTCATGATGCAAAAGCCATCCATTTTGCGCCTTTTCTGGCTCCACCCTTCGCACTTTTGCTCGTAAACGTTCCAAAACTTGTAAATAATATTGCTGATTGACTGTTTGCTCACTTGGCAGGTATTCGTGATGAACCACACCCTCGTAATCAATAAACATAATGAGCACCACTTTCACTTTTGAACGACACTGCCGCACTTTTTTCACTTTTGGAGACATTCGTGATTTCCAATGAGAGGACTGTTGTTTGGTTTCAGGATCATATCCATAAACCCATGTCTCGTCTCCTATTATTATTTGCTTCAGAAAATTAGTATCAGCACATGTTCTTCTCAAACAGCTCAGAAAAAATGGCCAGCCGAAGCTCTTTTTGATCGTCCGACAAAAGTCGCGGCACAAACTTGGCCGAAACACGTTTCATGTTTAGGGTATCAGTTAAAATTGCTTGCACAGAACCGTACGGTATACCAACTTCTTCAGATAGTTCTCGAATCATCAGGCGTCGATTTGCTCGCACCAGAAATCGAATCTGTTGGACATTTTCATCTGTATGAGAAGTGGAAGGGCGGCCACTACGTTCCTTGTCTTCAAGCGATGATTCTCCATTTTTAAACTTTTTGTGCCATTTGTAGACGTTAGCGACACTGAGAGTATCATTTCCAAAAGCTGTTTTAATCATTTCGTTCGTCTCCGATCCAGATTTTTCAAGTTTGGCACAAAATATAATGCACGCGCGTTGCACCATTTCCAAGATTTAGACGTACTGCAAAAACACACCCTCCCTTTAAGCGCTCCAACCAACCACTGATTCATGGTAGCAGATTTTGCTTCAGACTGCAGACGCCAGAGGGCAGGAAGACTCGCATATGTAAACGGTCATTTCTTATTTGCATTCATTTTTCCGTAGCAATAAAATTATCGATACTTTTTGATCACTCCTCGTGTGTATATATATTGACATGTATATATATATATATATATATATATATATATATATATATATATATATATATATATATGTGTGTGTGTGTGTGTGTATAATACCCCTTCTCTACGTATACGTCATTATTTTACAGTGCTGAAGCGTGCGTACATTTCATAGGATTCGTAGACGATGGATGTACATTCTCGAGTCAGGCCTTAGAGCAAGCGGCGTTACAAGAATCGCGCTACGAGAGTAGCCCCGTCTCGAGCGGCGTCGATTACATCGTGTAAGTAATTCGAAAACAGTCCATTAAGGTGTGCCGCAATAACTAGTGGAAAATTTCTCTCACATAAAACCTCTTTTAAAATGAATAGAACATTTATAATAAACATCCTTTAAACTCTAACAATATTTCTAATTAAACCTATATATTTTTATTCTTAGGGATGCTCCGATTGTATAATATTTAGGGACAACCAGCCGGGGTTGCCCGAATGCGAAATTATCTGAGAAACGATGTAAGTTTTTATTCTTGTACGTGTGCTGAATAACAAATATTTTCAACATTTAATGATGCTAAGGTTTTTTGTATCTAAAAAGATATAGCTGATACAATTTACAAAGTGAGTGGTCCACAGTTATGAATTTCATTTGGCGTATACGTCACATTTTCACGTATATATATATATATATATATATATATATATATTACGTGATATTTATCACATTTTCATCATTTTAGCTCCGACGTAGACCTTCTTCGGTGTGTATTGGCGTACGAATCAAGGTTCGACCCTCAAACCATCGATCTTACGGCGTAAGAATTCGCTTTTATTTTTAAAATCTCTCTATTCTCTACATTTTTGCTGAAAGACGGAATAAAATGCGGTTGTAAATAAAGACACTCTACTAGGGAGGACTAAATAGCCTTAAACTCTAATAATAATATTTATGATTAAACGTATATATTTTTTATTCTTAGGGATGCTCCGACTGTACAATATTTTTTCCCTTTTAGGGACGATTAGGAGGCGTTACGTGAATGCGAGATTATCGGAGAAACGACGTAAGTTTTTTATTCTTTTTTCTTGTACGTGTGGGTCGGGGGTAAGAATAAACCAAATATTTTCAACAGTTTATTAACTATTAATTCCATTCAACATTTTATTAACTAATTGTAAAATTAACAATTATTGTAGCAACACATTTTTACATAATGTCGGCTTATTGCATCGGTACGTATTATATATATATATATATATATATATATATATATATATATATATATTCTCATACAATACGCGCGCCCGTTCCATTTACAAAGGGGAATCTGCGAACTACCTCACTAAATATGAGGTCATCATTACCCTCATAATCACACAAATCTAGCTTTTTTACGAAATCTGAATAGCTATTTCCGCGAGCCAGAAATGAAATAAAGCAGAGGCAATGGTGCCCACACATATTTGAGAAAAGCGCCTGATATTTTTGTGGTTCCATACAACCCTCTGTACACGTAGCTTAAATCCATAATTACGAGGTCGAGCCACAATTCCAGTGCTAAAGAGTTATAACAATAGACACATTCTCTATTTCTAACAAATATCGCGAACAAGTGGGTACCCGAGCTACCAATGGAGTCTGTGTTTACTAAAAATGCGGTATTTTTTTTCGTGATCGGTTATTTCAATTTTTTATTTTTCGCATAATTACTGATGAATATGTTTCGTGTGAAACAATCCTGCTTCATAACTGCGCGTACCGTCATTTCATCCATTATTTTTAAAAATCGCTAGATACCCTTCTGAAGCGGACAATCTCGATGACGCTCTGGCTTCCCAGGTAAAACAGTACACTTGTAGAGCCGGCTAATGTTTCACCAAATTCAAATCTTACACCGAGACTGCCATGCGTCTGGGGATTCAGATGTGTGCTCACGCTCCCACACTAATCAGCTGATAGATCAAATGCGTACAATGTGCTTCCATTTATAAACTCATTTATAATGACACCTGAGCCAAAAACATCACACCCGTTAATATCGCGGGACAGATTATGGTATGCACGTGAACATAAAGAAAAATCTGGTCCTGTAGAGTATCTCACTTCCAAAGCACCATGTACAGATGCACCATTAATATGTAAATTTATGCTCCTCAAGCCGAAATTTTGAAATTTGAAGCCGGATTTCTTATAGTCGCCAACCATGGACTTGTGGTCGAGCAAGCCGATAAGCACACGCTGTGGGAGAATACCCAAGGCTACATTTTCTGTCTGTTTGGTGGTTACACCCGCCGTGACGGTATGTGTTTTTAAAATCACGCGTCTCATCGGGTATTTAGCTGTATCTTTCAATAAGCTCTTTTCAATTTCCATCTGCTTCGTAGCAGATGTACCTAAAATGTGTACAACAACAGGTTTGGCCGATTGGTCGCTACCCTCAGCCAGATTTAAACATATCTCGAGGGCTGTACGTGTAATTTTAATCCTCATTTCAACACCGTTCGAAAGCAAATTACCTTGCAATAAAAAATCCGAAAGAAGTCTCGCGAAACAATCGTATATTTTTTTTTAGAATTTTTAAATTTATTTTTTAAACTGTCCATCAATTGAGGGGTATAATACCCCTGAGGCGCCAAATGTGTCTCTTTTGCATCTCTCGTAAAGTTTAAAACAGTTTATAAATAGGCTCTATATTGGTGATAGCTAGCTCCAGGTGAAACGTTAGTTTGATTTAGGTACACATCACATTGACTTATCGGCGTGTAGGGGAAGTTGTTTTCAGGGTATACTGCGTAACCCTCTTCGCAATCTGCACCAACCGAATGCGCAATTTTTAGTTTCGTAGAAAGAAATACGTTGGAAGGGTCGAAAAAAGTGACGAACTCTATAGGATCCATCGTTGATCCAATAGCGTTGAGAGGGTGAATTGGTCGAATTCGGTCTCCACAATACTTGTTTGCGTCGAAGGCACATCAAAGAGATTTAACTCGGATTTGCAGCATTCTGAACTGTGAGGGTGAATAAAATAAGTCATGGCACCCGTTAATGCACCCTTCCACTTCAGTTGTACAAACAGCTATGAGAGGCCCTTGTAACAGATTTACCTTATATTAGTTTTTAAAAATAAGTCCATGACCGGTTTCATGCGCTTAGAACATTTCTCTTTTTTTTTAAGTCTTTTCTCCGCTTTACATCACGTTTTTTTCTGCTTAGCTTTCCTTTTTTTTCTCGTTGTGCACGGCGCTTTCTTCCTCTTATAGCAACCTTTTGTTTTTTCTTTCTTCTAAAACCTCTGCCGCGCATTTTTCTCTTCTTTAGGTTTGCTGCCTGAAATTATATCTTCAAATGTGTTAAGTCCTGATTATAGGTCCTTCTTTACAAGATATTTGGCTCCACTTTTCAGTAAGGGCACAGCTGTGCGTAGTATAGCCGAAAAAATTGATCCGATCGCACTTCCACGTTGGTACCTCACCCCTCGGTAGACGGTAAATGGCCTCTGTCATTCTAACGCAACACTCTGGAAGTGAGCTTCACGGATAAGCTCCCGTAGCCGAATGGAAACGTTTTCCCCTCAATCGTTCTAATATATATATTGAGATACTGGTTAGTAGGTTAGGTGCAACTTTGACATAATGAGGATTATCATATGTGATGCTCAAACTCTTACCTCTATGATCGGGGGATGTGCACAATGCGTAACAAACGCGCCTGGGTCTCCCCAAGAAATTGGTGGCCTACAATATCACTGTAAACATAACACATGTTCGGGGAAGGGGATCGAGCAGCTAATTTTGGTAAATTTAGTTGGTACAATAAGCTGAACAAGTCATGCTGTGGCTCGTGAAAAGTGTCTCTTTGGAAGGCCCTGCCGTATTTTTCCTCAGGTATAATTTGGAACAGTTCATTGTCCTTAATATTTCTACTAGGCGTTGAATTTAGCATCAAAGTATGAGCCGGTGTGTCTATGTTTATGACTTCAAAATGTAAATCAGGGGTGAGGTATGACCTTTCAAGACTCTTATTTAAAGCCCTCACAACGTCCGAGGCTGTGTGATAATGACCAGATCCTAGTGTTACTTTTAACCTATAGTACAGTATCTCGCCGAACCAGACTGAACGTAGAGTACCATCTAAAGTTACGCCTAATTTTTCACACTCGTTGAATCTTCTAAGAACCAGAAAAATGGCCTGTTTCTTCTCAATACATACGTAAAAACTTCGTGGTCAACTGAAATTCGCACAGACCAACCTCGTATGATCCAACCCCAATTCGATAGGTCCATGCAATTCTGTTATAAAGCTGGACAGAGTGTTGTCAGGATGCACGTCCAAAGAGGCAGAAGAGGGCAGTGTGACGTAGAAGGGTTAGGCGTCATTTTGTATACTACTTAAGTTTCATTATTGCTTCAGCTTTTATATAGGAGTTGAAACTTTCAGGGTACCATAGCCACTTCACCAGATATATCTTTCTCTTCCATGTACCTTTACCTCCTAAAATTTTCTCAATTTTAAACGCTTTTTTACCTAAATTAAATACCATTTTCTGCACCTCCTCGTCATAAAGGCCGCCCCCAACTTCTTCGCTATTAAAATCTTCGACGGAATACATCATCACATCGTTTCTAGCCCTCATAGATCTAACTTAAAAACCGCTTGAGTCCACCCTTGCTCAAAACCTTTCGCGAACTTATTCCCCGCTCGTGACAATCTTGCATAATCATTAATTTTGAAACGACCAGAGCGTGGTGGTACTCTACAGTTATCTTTTCTATCCTCAGGCTCTATAAGAGGGTCTCTCTTTAAAATCTCATTAGGAGATGTTCCAATCATGCGATGCCGTGACCGATTGTAGGATGAAGCCAGAGGCTCCAGAATGTCTATATATCTGCATGTGTTTTTATGTGTTTATGTTTTTATGGTACACTTAACTCTTTCGGCTAAAGATGCCTTATGTATAGAATTGGACGTCCAATAACTGATGTTAAACTCCCTCAGCATGTTCTGGAAAGCTCGGCCTATAAACTCTTTCCCCAAATCTGTACAAAAATAGACAGGAATCCTGTTTTCTTTCAACATCAGTGCTTTGGTTGCTTTAGCCACTGATTCAGGCGAGTTATTCTTCAGTGGGACTAGCCACAAGTATCTAGAGAACACGTCTATTATAAACAAAATATATCTATACCAGTTATTATACACTGAATAATTCTACATGTCTGTTAAATCCGCCTGCCAAATAAAACCAACCGAGGTTGCTAAAGTCTTAGCAGTTTTAAACATTCTTCTCACTGGTTTATGTAGTGTATAAGCATCCTGTTCACGCAAAAACCTCTCAACATCTTTTTTCTCTACTCCCTCATTATATACGCCCTGTACGATCTATTAACACCACCGTAGGATGCTAGATTAGGAATGTCATAATAACTTTTTCTTAATATGTTAGCCATTTACGTATTTTAGAGGCGCGCGGGTAGGGTTGTTCGTTGGCGGATGGCCTCTTCCTCTTTAGAGATGCTACCGATGGAGGTGAAGATGTGTTCAGTTGTGGTACTTGCGCTGCTTCCCCCAATTCTTTTAACCTGTTATGGTTACCTATCAACGTTTTTGGGATGTTTATTTGCTGTAGTCTAGTTTTAATGTCCCCATCCTGTTGGTGAAGGTCTATCCCACTTTTTTACCAAATCATACACGATATCAATGATGTTCGAGCCCTGTACCTTTGACCCTCCAACAACAACCTCGCTTGTATCGGACGACTGTATAATGGGGTCCTCACTCAATAGATTGTAAACACAACCCTTTATTCCTAAATGTATGAGGTAGACTACTTTTTAATACATGCTCGATGTGTTGCGCTCAGTTGCTCTTTGACTGCTCGTCTCTAGCCTCGGCCCCAGGTCTTCTGCCGTCAACATCATCAGTCCTATGTCTGATAACCGAGGGGACCTCGGTCGGTTTCTTATAAGCTTCGAGCTCTTAAAGAAATTTATGTAGAGCTTCTTTATATAAAATTCTTTTCTCGTCAGGGCGCTTCTCGCTGTTTAATAGATTCACCAATTCATTCTCCATTCTTTTAAGCCTATTTTTAACCAGATCTAGTGCTGATTCCTGGTTCTTTATATTTTGCAACGAAGCATACACCTCGTGTGGAAGCACGACCACCTAGACAATAAAGGTGCCATAACTGAAAACAAGATGGGGAGGAACGAACCACCTCTCTGCACAATAATTCGTTTTTCATTCCCATACTTTGCTTTTTACAAGCGAATGCACGTATTATGCTCTTGTAACGACGCAAGCGTGACTTCTGAGTGGCGTTCATTGGTACATTGCATTTTATAACGTTAAGGCAGATTTCACAGATACATTTTAAAAAGTCTGGGTCAATATTTTTAAGAAACATACGTTGGAGAGTGCGTGGCAAATCCTTGGTAGATCTCTATTAATTCACGATATTTCTTTAATCTCTTTGTCATTCTGGGATGTACACCATTTCAGCCTCGTTTGGAAATATATTTGTTCTTAGAAGCACCCTAAACATGTTTCGCGGGTGAAGGTCACAAACCAGATAACCATAACGTTGACTTGTAACTTCTTTATAAACTTCCAAAAAGTACTTACGCTGATCCGGGAACATTTGACTGGCTAATACCCCAATTTGTGCCACATCTCTACGTTCTGCGAATAAGATTAGATATTGCGTATTTAGTGATATATTACGCATGTAGCTATTCTTGAAAAACAGGTTTTGATTGATGAAGAACACGCTTATGTTAAGATGATGAGAGAATACTGTAAATGGCTCGGCAAACGTTTTGTTAATTTCTAACATGATATCGTTAATTACAATAACCGTGTGTTCATCACCCTTTATAGAACTAACATCATAAACGCCTTTGTGCAACAAAATGTCATCTTGGTACTCGTTGAATACGGCTTGGCATGTCGAATAGCACCATATGACTTTGTGCACAAAATTTTAGAACAGCGTCCTTATCTTTAATGATTTTAAGCATAAACACGGTTTTGGCACAGCCTGTAGATCCGGAAATAATACATGTAGAAGGACTTGTGAGCGTGAGTTTTTCTACAGAATCCATCTCCAACACGACACACTCCTAAGTGAAGCCTTTACAAAATATAACAAAATTTTAAGTGTTGCTCCTTATATTCTTCAATCTTGTTTTTCTTATTCCCCAGAACCGTGAATGATGAGATACAGCACCAGCAACATGTCCCCACCATAGATATTGCAGATGATGACGATAGTGTAGTTGAGGTTACAGACTCCATCCCCGTCAGCGAGCCATCAGCAGTTACAAACCGAACGCCTTCCCTCATCAATTCGAGAAGAAAGCGGGTGAATGACAGTGAAACATCTTCCACGTCAACCCTGCACGTCTTACGACACGACTCATTCAGTAGTACCACTAGAAACCGGTACGTAGTCAGGGTCAACCGCCGAGTCATGTATGGTAACGGCTTTGGACACGGACTGTGACGCATGGTTGAACGTATTGTGGAGTTTGTCCTTCAGAACAGTAAGGGGCGTGAAGTCAGGACGCGTCTGGCGCTCGGGTTCGGGTCACCTGATACCTATAGAGACGATTTTGGGTAGCAATACCCTACAGGCGTCTGGCCGCCGTAGATGTAGAGTATAGTTTGGGGCGTATAATGCAGGCCGCTCAAAGTGGCACCGAGCTTAATTTTGAGAATTTTGCAATTGATATAGACCATGTCTACCGACCTGTAGATCACAACGCAACGCCTTATACCCTTAACTTTAACAGTTATGAGATATACAAAAGACACTGCTTTCGAGCGTGGTTGTGGTTTCATAGCATTAGTCTTGGCTCATATGTTTACTGTGATAAATACAGCTGCCCAAAAAATTTGGATGCCTACGGTAGTGGGCGTGCACATAAACTGGCTGCAGACTGTAGACTTGAATTTGCCTGTAATATGGGGCCTGAAGAGCTGCGAAGGGCAGAGCAGGTAATGGGTGTACGTATAGTTGTGTTTGGATTGGTTGATAACCGTAGGACTGTGTATGTTTTAAAAGCAGCGTGAGAGAACGTACAAAGCCCCTACTTATTTTAGGCTTGTCTGGGGCAACGTATCTGCCCATCCGTAATATAAGGGCTCTTTATGCTAGTTATGATAAAAGTTGAAAGTATGGAAGACATCACGATTTGTGTAAGGGTTGTCTCGAGTTACGAATGATCTGTTGGAGCATTGTAAGGAGTGCTACATGGTTTGCTACCAGTGTAAGAGCCCCAAGTGTGTAAGTCGGGTAGTTGAAACTGAGAAGCGCGACTGTAATGTATGTAAGCGCATGTTTTTCAATGATGTCTGTTTTGCTCACCATAAATCGAATGGCACGTGCAGGAAAATGATGATCTGCGAGTGTGGTATGTTTCATACAATGGACAGTTGGGGAAAGTTTGAGCACAAATGCGATGGAAGTCACTGTTCTACATGTCATGAAATATATAAGGCGGACGGTGTAAAGCGTGTATGTTATATGAAAGATGCCAAGCCTAAAAATAAACCCTGTATAACCCTATATAACATAGAAACTTACACAAACCCCGAAACAAAAGAGGTTATTCCGCATTTACTCGTAAGTCAGACTATCTGTGATGAGTGCATGAACATTGCTTGTGATGAATGCCTCAAATGTGGTAAGCGGACAAACATTTTTAATGTCTGCAGGAGATTCCGTGAAACTCTTTGTGAACTATATTGTCAAGCTGGCGGATCAGTTCAAAAAAATGACTGTGTATATTCTTGCCCATAACGCGGCAAAATTTTACACGCAGTTCCTTTATAAGGAGCTGCTTGAGCACGAGTCATCAGGGATATTCACGGGTGATCCCCTGAAAAGAGGGAACAAACTTATACAGATGCAGATAAGGGGAACTGTACAGTTTAAAGACACCCTGCTGTTCACACCTTGTAAATTAGCCAAACTACCCACGGTGATGGGCGTAGACGCCGAAGTCTCAAAAGAGTACTTGCCTTACACATTCCTCACTCAAGACACTTTAAATTATGTCGGTCCATCACCCAAAACATTATTTTAACTATGAATGTATGAGTGATAGTGAGCGTGAAGATTTTGACCACTACTACAACAGCTTTAACGTAGATAACCCTTACAATATAGCGTATGAATGTGAACGTTATTGTGTGAATGACGTACCTGTATTAGAGTATGCTTTGAAGCCTTCAGAAGGATGTACTTAACCCGTTTCAACTGTGATCCGCTACAAGCCGTAATCACGATCGCCTCATTATATTTTACCGTATTCAAGAATAACTTCATGCCTAAAGACACGTTAGCCGTCATTCCTCGAAACACCCCCCACGCAGTTATGGGTATAAGGTTATTTACTGGCTTACACACGTAAAACAGCAGACAGATGTATATGTAAAACATGCTCCAACACGGGGGAAGTTGCCATTAAGATCAATGGCCGTGTTTTTTGGGTGGGCGGCTTAAGTGAGGACCCAACCCAACCACTGGTGAGAAATGTGTATACTCCTTAACGGTTGCTGCTGGCATGGATGTCCACGTCTTGAGTGCGCTATCACAGGGGACCTCCATGGATGATCTCGCGCCTACAGCCTCGCATGGACCCGTACCCGCGACCAGCTTATAAGTTCCCAGTTCACTCACAAGGTTTTGTGAGAACATGAATATGATGCCTGGATGGAAGCCGGTGAGCAGTATCGCGAAGAAATAAGGGACATCAAGCGTACAATGGTGGTGGAGCCCCTCAAATGCGGTGACAGCTTGTTTGGAGGACGTATAAACCCCTTCAAACTTTACTTTCCGCTTCGGATGGGGGTGAAGCTTCACTACTACGATTTCTGCTCATTATACCCTTACGTGATGAAGAACACTCCGCACCCCGTAGGTGCGCCTGAAAAACTTGTGGGCCCCGCCCTGCCTACCATCGAAGGGTTCTCAGCTAACTTGAGTGAGAGCTACTTTGTGCTTTCTTTCGTAGATGTGCTCCCCCCTCGCGATTTATGGATGTCGATCTTGCCTGTTATAGACCACAAACTCATGTTCCCTCTGTGTGTGAAGTGTGCAGAGTTTTTTGAGAAATATGGGGACTGTAATCACACAATCAACCAGAGGAAGATCAGAGGCGTATATACAAGTCCTGAGCCTTCCCTAGCCTTCCACCACGGGTACAGAATACTGAAGATATATGAGGTGTGGAGGTTTCAGAAGCTCCCCTTTCACACCATATATAAATACTTTTTTGAAGGATAAAGTAGAAGCATCAGGATACCTACGAGAAGTTGAGACCGAAAATGAAAAATCGGCGTATATCCAGCGCTACCGTGATCGTGAAGGGATACAACTTGATCGTGCTCAAATTGTGAGGAACCCTGGCAAACCCTTTAGTGCAAGGTTGTGCCTAAATAGTCTTTGGGGAAAGTTTTCACAGAATACAAACCAGGGGACTGTACATTTAGCTCAGTTATAGAGAAGTCTGGGATTATTAAAACGCCAACGATAAAGAAGTCATGGAAATCGTGATTAGGTGGTCTGTCGTATTAGTATGTTATTGTAAATTTAAAATATTAAAAAGTGTCTCTCTCCGCGATTAAATATTAACGCTAATTCCGCCCTCGCGTTACCCCGTTTATCCAAATGTTTCGGTATAAATAAAAAGTCAGTAAATAGTAAATAAAATTGTGTAATTATCCCCGGTCCCCTTTCATTGTTCGAAAGTTTAATGGCGGCCACGTCTACCCGTATGCTCGTATAAAGACAGAAAAAACGAGTGATAATAGTAAGAAAAGGGAAATGATGAAAAGAAAGCGAAGAGTAGAAATAAAGAATGTTTTTTATATAAATCACGACAGTACAACCGGACCGAATTGGCTACAGATGCATCACGTGTCACAAATATACCTGTAGCCAGTTTCACAACAGGCTACGCAAGTATCAAGCTGTGGTATCTGCTGCATTCTCTTGGGTAGAGGGTTCTCTACGCTGATACAGATAGTGTGATATTCACGGAGAGGGAAGGTGAATATATGCCTCCTATTGGGGAATTCCTTGGAGAGTTGACTGACGAGATCAAGGATACGCTGATTCTTTTGTCTCAACATGCCCAAAAACTTACGGTGTATGCGTGAGGGGTGGGGAGGAGTACAAGTACACCGTGAAGGCTAAAGGCATCACGCTTAACCATGCCAACTGCCAGATCGTCAACTTTGAATCGCTCAAAGACCTAGTGAGCTTAGAAGACGATGGTAATGAGGGTGACCAGCCACCCCACCGGGTTGTGGGGACTCATAACTTTCGAGCACAGAAATTAGGGGGCGTGAAAGAACTTAGGGGCACGAAGGTTTGTCATAACACCTAGAGGAAACGATACCAGGTGCCTGGCAACTACGACATTGTACCCTTTGGGTACCGTGGTCCTTGAATGTCTCTCTCTCTCTCTCTACATATATATATATATATATATATAATATATATATATATTATATATTATACTTGGGCGGGTTACCCGGTGAGTTTAACCCTCAAGTACAATAGAGTACTCCTTTGCGGTCCTGAGGGGACCTACAGAGTGCGCTGACCCCTTTTTGGTCACTTGCGGAATCCGGGAGCTTCCTTAGCCCTTGTTCCACTCGTCGAGTTTAGATTAATTATGATGGGATTAACTTAGAGTCAGCTTTAATTTTAGGCTTTTTAAAGAAGTTAAAATAAGCGGATTACAGGCGAGAGTTTATAATAAGTGGTTAACTTTTGAGTTCACATGGTCATATTTAGATTAAGTTCACCGGGCTTTAATTAAGTGAGTTATTCTGAAGTTTAGACGTGACAATTAAGGTCACGTAGAAATAAACGAACTAAGTCTGCTGGCGTTTCCTTCAGTCAGATCATCAACACCGATATTCCGATACGAAGCTCGCTCCCTAATTGAGGTAGGTGAAATTTACTCTTCACCCAGGGGTAAGTTACGTTAATTCAAAGCCAGACGGCCCTCTTCTTGAAAACAACCTCTGTGCTTCGTTCTAGGTCCGCTGTAAAGCAAGTTAATGAAATACGGGCAACTCGCTCCTCGTCGCCCGCGATAAAGTGAAGAACGATTTCCTTCTAAGACTTACTACCCTTAAGCCCGTTCTAAAATCGTCTTAAAGCAAAACTAATGAATACGAGGCAACTTGCACACATTACCCGCGGAGACTCAAGGCGAGATGAGCTCTACCCAAAGTCTGGCTGAGAGCTACTCAGAATCTAGAATCTGTCCTTCAAATGCTGGACCCCCTCCTTATATAGGAAGGAATCCATTCTCACTTACGTCAGAGTGGTGAGTCACAGTGAGACCAAGAGAATTTGTGATTCTCAGAGTCAAAGGTTCCTATCTTGAAACTCGAACCGGATGTGAGATGTTAGCTCGGAAGGTACATGGGCAACCAGCAAACGCAAAATATCACGGGAATACATCTGAGCGCTTTTAATTGGAAAGACTGGCTGTTTTAACATTATATTTAATAGTTTTTCATATTTCGGGCATGTACTTAAGGGCGTAGAAAAGATTAGGCTACTTCTCGCGTCAATCATTGAGATATATGCGAGCGCCTGCTCTTGTAGGAGCTCCAAATGCCGGTCGGACATGCTAACCACTACACCAAGGGCATCGATCAGTCAGAAGTCGTAATTCTCCTACATACGAGCGAAATCGAATGCCCTGAAGGGGCACCTTCTCATGCCGTACATATATACATTTTAACTGCAAACAACACACAGTATAATTAATGTAAAGAACGACGCTTGTGTAGAAGAGCGTCCGCACAAGAAGAGGAGAAAGACCGGCAATTGGATGATCCCGGGTTCGATTCCTGGGAGGTGCCTCATTTTTCATTTGTTCGTTCTTTCACCTCTTCTTGTGCGGACGCTCTTCTACACAAGCGTCGTTTATGTTGAATATAGATATCCACATACTTTGAATAGTGAAATAATGTTAAATCGTATTTATTGTGTAGTACAAAGCAATGAGGATGTAACTGGATTCGATTACGTGAGTTTAGTATTTTATTTAAGCGCGATAGAACTTAAAGCGCGTATATATATATACTGTATATATACGCGCTTTAAGTATATATATATATATATATATATATATAGAGGGTGATCAAATTATTAGAGCCACTACATAAAAAATAGTTTTTCTTGTATAAGTTTATTTCTAATGCTAATAATAGTAAAATTTGGCTAATTTAAACACTTATTTTATTTCAGAATATATTTATATACCCTCTACAGTTATATTAAACACATTTAGTACTTAGTGGGTCCTCCTTTGGCCTTAATTAAGGCAGCGACCCGTCTAGGCATACTCTCTATACAGGCTTTGCAGCTGGCCTGTATCTCAGGATCACGGTTCTAAACGGCAATTATTCGTTCTATTAACTGTATTCGAGTTGTTATTTCCTCGCCTTTCATTCTACGCTTTACTATTTCCCATAGGTTTTCGATAGGGTTCATATCCGGAGAATTTCCTGGCCAATCCACGAGAGGGATATTCTTTGCAGCCAGAAAACTTTTAACTGACTTTGCAGTGTGGCATGGGGCCGAATCTTGCATAAAATGGAATGGCTTACCATTTGGAAACCAGTCGGCGATCTGTGGAATAAGTCTTGTTTCCAAAACCTTTCGGTATTGGTCCTGCCTCATAGTACCCTCAACAATGTAAATTCGTCCAGTACCTTTACCGCTTATCACTGCCCATATCATGACAGATGTTGGATGCTTAACCGTACTTACGACACAGTCTGGATGATATTCCTCACCAACACGTCGCCTAACGTACTGTGATTTATCA
Organism: Bathynomus jamesi; assembly: GCA_023014485.1. Taxonomy (NCBI): domain Eukaryota; kingdom Metazoa; phylum Arthropoda; class Malacostraca; order Isopoda; family Cirolanidae; genus Bathynomus; species Bathynomus jamesi. The sequence goes on along the minus strand of JAJOZX010003224.1, from coordinate 31,753 downwards.
GATATGACTTGGAATGTGGATTCGTCACTGAAACACACCTGTAAATGAAAAGAGAAAGAAATGATTGCAACCAAAATGAAATGTGCCTTGTCATACAAATATCAAAATAATACATTTTACTCAAAAAAGCATACAAGATCACTAAAATATTGTGACTTACCGATTTCCAGTCATCTACGATGAACTTTGAGTAGTATTTATCCCACTTTAAGCGTTTTTGTTCATTGTTGGAGTCAATTTTGGCGTTTTCCTTGGCCGGCAACTAATCAATCCAAATTCCCTGGCACGCCGTCTTAAGGTCATTGTCGAAATGTTGATGTTTTCCTTCTCCAGCTCCAATTTAAGTTTGTTAGTAGTGCTTCTCCTATTATTTACTAGTTTCTTTTCAATGCATCTGTCGGCTCTAGGAGTAGTTATCCTTTTCCGACCACATTTACCCTTTCTTTTTGGAGTCAGCTCGGATTATCCCTTCAACTTTAATTTTTGATGCGATCCTGTCAACACTCGCACGTGACACATTCAGTTATCGGGCTATTTTTCTGTGAGAATAATCAGTTGCAGTCAGCAGCGAGAGCATTCTACATTTCTTCTTTGGCGATAGATCACATTTCTTACCCATGTTGGGTAGCCTACAGTACATAAAAGTTATTCCTGTAAAGAAACACTAATTTAATAAAAAGAATCACAATACGTTGCTGAGAAACAATATCATGGGTGTATGAGTGCATATCCCACGTACAATGGTTTAAATATAATAACTTATCATTAACTTATCATACACTTAACGCACCTGACCACTTGACACAACCTTCCACGTTCACAGCTGAAACACTACTGAACCCACTTTTCACATACTCCCCTCCCCCTACTCCCCAAATTAACCCCTATCCCCAGTTTCTGTTATTCAGGTAGAGAACACTACATGTGTTAACAATTTGGAATACTGTCTGCATACTTAAAAGGTTATTATTTAAACTAAAAACACCATATTATAATGAAATGTGTTTTTCAAGGGGAGGCTCTAATAATTTGATCACCTTCTGTATGTATATATGTATATATATATATATATATATATGTGTGTGTATATATATATGTGTGTGTATATATGTGTGTGTGTGTATATATGTGTATATATATATAATATATATATATATATATATATATATATATATATACTGTATATTATCTATGTATTATATTTAGAATTCTTCTGCACTATTATTTTTGAAGTTTATATATAAGTGCGTATTTTTTAATGCGTGTACATATATTAAACCTGCATATAGATTTCTTCTGTATTATTATTTTTTATGCTTATATATAAGGGTGCATTTTTTATGCATGTGTATATATATTAAACGTGTATATAGATTTCTCCTGTACTATTATTATTATTTTTTATTGTACAGTATATTTATTTACTATATAGTTCCCGCTTAAAGTGTGTATTTTTTTATGTATATAGATTTCTGTACTATTATTATTTTTGATTGTATATTTATTTCCTATATATTTCCCGAGCTGAATAAATGTATGTCAAATAACTATTCCTGTTTTCAATGCAATTTCAAGCTATATATACTACATATATGTATGTGTGTGTGTGTATATATATATGTATATATATATATATATAGAGAGAGAGAGAGAGAGAGAGAGAGTATATGTTAAATAAATCGTTTGGCGAATAGTGTATAAATAAACAGAATGATGTAGTTGTGTTTTATTATTCAAAGTGTATATATAAACGATATTATTTTTGAGTGATTTAATGAAACAGTTGCGTTGATGGGGGTATATATATATATATATATATATATATATATATATATATATATATATAATATATATATAAACGATATTATTTTTGATGCATGTGTGCTTTAATTCGGATAAATAAATATATACATGTATACACTACGTCTTCTAAACAATCCAACTGGCTGGCTCTACATTCTTGCACTCTCTCCTCTCCATTAATTATATATATATATATATATATATATATATATATAAATATATATATTGCCAAGACGATTGGCTAATACGCTTTGTAAGCCAACTGATGCTAAAGGACGATGGCTGATCTTCATTATGCGATGAGCCATGGCTGAGAAAGCATCTTCTCTCCATTAATATATATATATATATATATATATATATATATATATACAAGGGACAAATTAAACAAAATAAACAGCGCAGTCTGGCAATTATTTTTGCACTCTCTCCTCTCCTTTATAATATATATATATATATATATATATATATATATATATATATATATATATATATATATATATATATAGTGGTGGACCGGATATCCGCATCATTTTTAACTTCCGTATCCGCACTTCTGACTGCGGATGTTATGCGGATATTACCTCTAATAAATTATGCAATTTACAATTAAATTAGCTTATAAAGTAGCTTATAAGGCTGTCATGCACATTTCATGTAAAGTATTAATTATTAATAAACAAACAAATATATAAACCTCAAAATATAAATACCTGGTAACAGAAAATTGAATGGAACTTGTTTCATTGAATTTTCTGTGGCTGAAACTCTTGAGAAAGTTATTACTTTTATCATAATGAAAACATAATATTAATTTTAATTCTTATGCATTGCCTGCCATAATAGTAATATCACGAAATTTGAAAAATTATGTCATTCATAATTCTATATTATATTGACAGATTAACTAAATATCTGCATCCGCATCCACGGATATTGAAATTAAAGATCCGCATCCGCAGATGTTGAAAACCTGACATCCGGTCCACCACTAATATATACATATATATTGTCTTTTAAGTCAACTGGCTGATTAAGCCTTCTACGCCAACTGGCTCTACATTCTTACTCTCTCCTGGTTGGGCTGACTCTTCATTATGTTATGAGGCATGATAGCGAAAATCTCTCTCTCTCTCTCTCTCTCTCTCTCTCTCTCTCTCTCTCTCTCTCTCTCTCTCTCTCTCTTTTAATATATATATATTATATATATATATATATATATATATATATATATACACTCCTTCTAAACGCCTTCTAAGCCAACTGAGGCTGTCAAGAACTTCATTATGCGACGAGACATGCCAGCAAGAACATCTCTTTCAACCTTCTGAACCTCGTTAACCTCATTGCTGTTCCGTGCGTTGGTCTCTCTTCACACGAAGGTCAAGCTGGTGGCCCCGCCTCTAGGTCTGGCTTCGTGGAGAAGCGAGTTGCTTTCTTGCGCTCTCCACAGTACATAGTCATGTACACCCGGCTCATCTGGTGCCGTCTTGAGCCAGGCATCTAGTCTTCTCTTGAAGACTTCAACTTTGACCCCTGTAACGTTTCTGAGGTCCTTTGGAAGCTGCTTAAAAAGTCTTGGCCCCCTGACAACCAAGCTATTTTCCTTCAGTGTTGAGGTCCCTTGTCGGGCCTTTAATTTGGGAATACTACACATTCTGCCTTTCCTATTTTCCAGTGTTGTTTGAATGGTAATTGGGTTTAGTTTTAGGTTTGGTACCAGTTTTTCGATCATTTTCCATATATAGATTATGGTGTACCTCTCTCTTCTCCTTTCCAGGAAGTACAGATTTAGTTTACGTAGTCCTTCCCAGTAGTTGAGTTCTTTGCAGCCATCAATCTTGGCGTGAAATGTGTCAGCGTTTCTTCTAGTTTATTAGTTTCTTCCTTTTTATACGGGGACGTCAAAACTGAGCAGTATTCAAGTTTTGGTATAATCAGTGTTTTTAGTAGGGGAATCATTACTGTCCTGTTCCTTCTTTTGAACGTTCTTAGTACCTGTCCCACGACTCTTTTCGCTTTATTTATTGCTATCTGATTTTGTGTTTCGAATTTCGTATCATCGGTCATTATTACCCCCAAATCGATCGCTTTCGTGCTTCTCTGAATTTCCTGGCTATCTGGAGCATAATATGCAGTCTGTTTAAGTTTCTCTTTTCTACCATATCTCAAGAGCTGAAATTCTCTGTTAAATGTCATGTTGTTGTCTTCTGACTATTTGTACATTTTGTTCGTGTCCCTCTGCAAGGCCTCCACTTCATTTACATCGCTGATTTTTCTGCTGATTTTTGTATCGTTTGCAAAGGATCTACAGAAGCTAAGGCTAACAAAGACCCTAAGATCCACTCTAAAGTTAGCCAGAGAGAAAGGAAAGCGTAGGGGGTTAAGAGAAGAGAATAAGGGGTTAAGTAAGTAGCAACACCTATCTATCATTCGTCGGTTAACATTCATTCAAAAAAAGAGAAAAAAGACTCATCATCATCATCACCCGCCGGCCATTGCCGACAAGTCGGACAAATAGTCAAAGAGAATAGGAAAAGGGTGAAAGATGAAAAGAAGTAAAACAAGAACGCTTACAATCCATGCAAACACAGTCTTAACTCACTGTCATACCATGCAAACTACAGACATGCAAGTAAAGAGAGTTACAGACATGCAAGTAAAGAGATAAGAAAAAAAAATAGGTAAAGTTAAACAAAAAGTGAGTTAGTTTACGCTACGAGCTACATCTACGTTCGTGTTAGTCTAATTTTTTTTTTAAATAATAATTTAATTGCTGGCATCACACGCTGGCATGTCACAAGCTGGCATTATCGTCAACAAACTCATCCTCGACCACCACCACCAGAGCTCCTGTTGCCAATTGTTTTTTTTTATTTTAAACAACGTTAATATTTTTAAAATGCATATCTAAACGGTTCTTAAACATATTAACACTGGTAGAGTTAACGACTGACGCGGGAAGATTATTCCATTTATCAATTACTTTAAACGTAAAGAAGTTTTTAGCAATATTAGTAATGAAACGTCTGCCACGCAACTTAAATCCGTTATTACGAGTATTGCTATTATCGAAAGTGAACAGTTTGTCAAAATTTACGTTATCGATGTTATTAACGATTTTGAAAACTTCAATAAGCTCCCCCCTTTATCTCCTAGTTTCGAGTGAATGCAAGTCTAACTCTTTTATCCTATCTTCATAAGGCTTGTTGCGCAATGACGGAATTAGTTTCGTGGCACGACGCTGAACCCTTTCTAACCTATCAATATCCTCACGCAAATACGGGCACCAAAACTGAACGGCATATTCTAAATGAGGCCTGACTAGGGACTTGTAAAGGGGCAATATAATATCCTTCGATTTAAATTCGAAATTACGCGCTTTGAAGCCTAACCAGTGATGAGGTGCCAAAATTTTAATAAAAGGTTCCCTATATAAAAAGTTCGGATTTAAAGGATGTGCCACAGTATGTAGTTTTTGTACCTTTCTCCATAAGAAGTGGCAATGCATTGTGTCATTGGGAGTTGTACTCGTACTTAACAATAAAAAAAAAAAATTTAGAATAAATTTGAAAAGAAGAAAATATGAAGAATATTTAAGTACATTAGTTATTACTAATTAGGTAATAATTACAAAATAGCTTCAAGATAACACAAAGAAATTATTATTTTGAAGAACATTTAAATACATACCTTATTTAGTACTAATTAGGTAATAATTTCCAAATGGCCAGAGAGTACTATTTTTCCTTTGCATTTGAAGTTTATTTCGTACGCCGTATTATTTTGTACACCATTTTATTTTGTACACCGTTTTATAAGATTATTCGGTTTTCAGATCATTTTATAACAATATTTGTTTGCGTAACAATTTTTAACAACCGGTTCTAAACTGCTTCAAAATTTTGACAACCGGTTCGCGCGAACTGGTGCGAACCGGCTCCAGCTCACCACTGAGCCTAACATCCTATTAGCTTTTCCGCAAGACTCCAGGCACTGGTTCCTAACTTTTAAATCCTTAGATACGCGCACGCCCAAATCTACTTCCTCGTCAACGCTCGCTAACTGTCTATTGTCCATCGTGTACGTGTAATTATTGTTACGAGAACCTATATGCAAAACTTTACATTCGTCTACGTTAAATTGCATCTGCCACTTATCCGTCCACTCCATAATCCTATTTACATCGTCTTGGAGCCTATTTCTATCGTCCTCGTTAACAACCTTACCGCCTATTTTAGTATCGTCCGCAAATTTTGACACGTTACTAGTCAATCCTACATCTATATCGTTAATGTAAATTACGAACAGCAATGGGCCTAACAGTGAACCCTGTGGGACACCGCTACCTACATCCAACCACCCCGATTCACCACCATTAACAACGACCCTCTGTCTCCTAGCACGAAGCCATTCCTTTAACCAGTTAGCTACCTGACCGCGTATTCCGTGCGCTTTAACCTTCGCAATTAATCTTCTATGCGGAACTGTATCGAACGCCTTTTTAAAATCTAAATAAATAACGTCATCCGCTCTATGCCTATCGTATTCGCGCACTGTTTCGTTATAAAATTCTAACAAATTAGTTAAACAAGATCTATGGCGTCGAAACCCATGCTGACTACTATTAATCAAATCTCGACTTTCTAAGTGATTGATGATACGATCCCTAACTACGGATTCCAAAAGTTTACCGACAATTGACGTTAAGCTAATGGGCCGATAATTGCTACCTACCGTGCGGTCGCCTTTTCTAAAAATAGGCGTGACGTTGGCTAATTTGAAGTCTTCAGGAATAATCCCCGTTTCGAGTGACTGATTAAAAATCTTCGTTAAGGGGCCTACGATAACGTCTTTCAAATCTTTCAAATGTCTGGGATAAAAAGCGTCAGGGCCTGGAGCCTTGCTAACTTTTAGCCTATCGATATAATGCGCAATCTCACCCTCGTAAACAGTTATTTCATCCAAAATAGTCTCGCTACTAAATGGAACGATATCGTCCACGTCGGGGACATTATTTACGTCTTCTACGGTATAAACTGCCGCAAAAAAGTTATTGAAAATACCCGCCATCGCCTGAGCGTCAGAAGCCAAAGCGCCGTAACATCCACAAGAGGGCCTATGTTATCTTTTATCGGCTTACGATTATTGACGTATTCAAAAACTTTTTTGGATTATGTTTACTATCCGCAGCTATAAGTATCTCTAAATTACGCTTAGCATTCCTAACTGATCTTTTAACCTGACGTCTAAGCTCGATATATTTATTAAAGATAGCTACCGTGCCATTGCGCTTATTAAGTCTATACGCTCTATTACGCTCGTTTATGAACTCGCCTATTTCCCTAGTCCACCACTTGGGCCTACCATGATTTCTAGCGCGCTTGGGCCTACGAGGAATAAACTCCCTTTCGATATTCATAAAACTTTCTTTAAACGCCTCCCAATGCAAATTTGTGTCATTACCCATAAATAAGTTATCCCAGTCCACTACTCTCATCCTATCCGCGAAACTATCAAACTTAGCCCTACGAAAATCAGGGACTTCTATTACGTTACTATCCTTAGTTTTTTCTATCAATAACTTAAACCTAAGAATTTGATGATCACTATATCCTAAACCCTCGCCTACTTCTAGACTATCGACTATATTTTCGCCGTTCGTCATCACCAAATCTAAAATATTGTCACCGCGCGTTGGTTTGGTAACTATCTGTCGTAAAAAATTATCCTCCATGAACTCAATCAATCTCAAACCCTCCTCATTACCAGTAAAAGTCTCGTAATTAACATTAGGGCAGTTAAAGTCTCCGACAATTATACTATTCCGATTGTCAATAAAGTTACCAAGAAGTGAGTAAAATCTACTATCGGTATCAAAGGGTTAGGGTTAGGGTTATTATTAGTTTAGGTTACCCCTTTGGGGGAAGTCTTTCTCCCGGGCCTCCCTTCAAACCCCCTCTCCCCCTTCATGCAGCTTGGGGTAAGTGACCCCCCCTACCTTACCCCACTCCCCCTACACCCATTTCATCATTGATCATCTTGCATGCAATTGATTTCCACTCTACATTTTTGCGGGCATGCTACTAGTACCATCCACATTCCATAATTGTGGAAATTTTTATTTAATGTGTATCTTCACCTCATATAATAAAATTATTACAGGATCATATTTTATGAAAAACTGCATACCTAAAACAGCGGTGATATCTTTAATGCTTTTTAAAACATATAACACTCATTAATAGAACCAAGACATTGAGAGGCACTAATGTACCTAAAAAATGCAGAGAAATAGACAAAATAAGGAGTTAAATATATGCTCGTGTCATTTTCATTCCACTACCAGATGGTCAATTTCCCAAACACATGAGAAAATCAAAGATCTTATTGTTATGATTTCACAACTGACAGATTTAAAAATTAGTTATATTACTGTTAGATTTAGCTACTTCTCAGTTTTCCTAACTAATCAATTTCCTAACAAACGGAATATACTGTAGTAATAGGGTGTGTCAATTTTGGGGGTGAAATGACTAAATTGAAAATCATGTGATTTGGTAGCAATTTAATGTAATCATTTGACATACAAAATAATATCCTTGCTTCAAAAACAATAAAAAATAACTCCTACCTACATCAATTTTAATTCAAAAATTCCATTTTTCCGTAAATTCGTAACAAAATAACAAATGTGCGCAAACATCCTATCAACATTTAAAGTGGCAATAAGATATCATTCAGAATCTTTATTTGAAAGTAACCAATGCAGTCATGTCCTTTTTGCTGCGGTTCCTTGACATCAGCTTTCGGTTTGCTACTTGCGCTTTGATGTAGCCTTCTCGCCTCTCGTGACTGTAAACTTGACTAGTTGCTTCTGTCACCATTTTCACACATCTCTCCACACTCTGAGTGAAAGAAGGCCACTTTGGCACTTGCATTGGGGCCTCTTTAAGTTGTGTTAAATCTTTGTTTGTTATACATGTTGTCAGTGGTGGCTCCAAAACTTCCGAACTCAAGTTAACTAATTCTGACAATTTCGTGGCATTGACGTTTATCGGAGGTACCTTCCTTGTCTGAACAGAGCAGTCTCCCAGCTGGTCATCATCTAGTGATGTTCCTCTAAGCTTTAGAATGATTTCCACAGCCTCAGTTCGCTCTTTGGTACATTGGCTGCAGAGTACTGCTTGCAAAACTGCCTCTGGCCTAGCATACCAAGCGGACCTTCTCACCACAGGTAACACGATGTCCACCACTACTTTCCTTTGGGTTCTCAGTAGCTGTAATTGAAACAAGATGTGGTTGGGCCCCTCCATCCACACTGGATTAAGTTTTACATTGAACCAGTGAGGAAGATAAAACCCAATAATAAATTCAACAATCAACATCAAATTCTGTAGCATTTTGCCCTTCAGTGCATGTTTGGAAACCCAAATCCTGCAGAAACGAATCGCTGTAGTTAACCAACGACTGTGACTTACGGGTCCAATCTCCAAGAGAGCCAGATTTTGAGGCAACTCTCCTGATCTGATTGCTTGAACAATACGATAAGCGTAAGATTGATCCGTGCTGAGGTCTTTGATAACTTCTTCAGACAACACTGGAAGGGGAGGGCCTACTTCGACCTTTGGAAATTTTGTATTTATTTCTAATTTCGTTGCTTCATCTAGCATGTTGCCAAGGGGGCCTGACCACTTGTTGTTGCTCTTTGTAGGACCATCAAGTTCCTGGATGAGACGACGAAGAGGTAGTTCCCCTGTGTGCAAATCACATACAATCCAAACAAGCCTTCTTCCAAGTTTTTCTCTAAACGTCATAACACTGCCCTGCCATCCAGTGTTCACCGCAGTTGAGTCTCCACCAACGGCCTGCAGTGAACTGTCACGTCTTCTTTCTTGAAGTCAACATATTATTTGATCAGCAATTGCCTCTGCATGTTTCTTGCCTTCTACTTCTGCTTCAGGAACAAAGTGAAACAAATAGCGGCCACCAGGTTCGGAACACACAGAGTAATGTTCTTCTTTGATGAGACCGGGAAACTTTCTGTCCATTCCCTCTACCTCTAGGAGAACTTTTGTGTCATCTCTTCTTCCATCAAACAAAAGGCAAGAGAGACCTTCCTCCTTCAAATCTTTTTCATGCTGATCAGAATTTCCTTCATTATTTTTTCTTGTACTCTTCTTATCTTATTATGATCTATCACTAAGGATGTATCCTCTCGGCTGATGAGGCCTGCATTTATCCAAGCGGCAGTGGCAATCTCTGCAGTCACTCGTAGCCCCGTATGGTGGCGAATACTGGCAAGGGCAATGTTTGAGATGTCTTTAGTGTTGTATTTCATTCTTTTCGGCGAAGGTTCAGATGGCATTTTGGGCTATCATCTGATGTTGCTTCTTTCTGTTCATCTGACGAGCTTTCAAAGAAGTGAGAAACCTCTTGATAGAACTCTTCATCTCTTTGGGTGGCTTCTTCACTCTTTTTTTTCTTCCCTCTCTCGGATTTTCTCTTTTTTCTTAGCAATAACAATCTGTTTTTTGGTTTCTGAATAATCTGCCGAACCAATCTGCATACTTCCTTGGCCTCCTGCCTTTGTTTTCTGCGCCTTTATGAAAGCCAGCTCCAAAACAGGGATCTTCTTCTCACGAGGACAGCGACAATCAATGTGAGGGTGAGGTTCTCTTCTGCATGAGGGAGAACAATTGGCTTCAGAACACAACTCTATGGGACATTGGCAGTTAAAAATGTCAAGAAGAGTATGAAGTGTGTGCAGAAATTTATTTTTCTTTGCTAGTTTTCCTTTACCAAGTGATGTCGCAACTGTTTTGTGCCACAGCTTTGTTAATTTTAGCTCAATAGTTCTATACTGATTGAGTACAGGTGGTTTGAATAACACATTAACTTTTTTCCACTGATGCAGAAGAGGGGGAATCATGTCCCTTATGAGCTCTTTCTCTGTGTAGTTCCTTCTATCCTTTGTATTTTGTTCACGAAGGAGTAACCCTAGTCTCAGCATGTCTCGCACTGTTGGTAGTTCTGATACGGGAAGCTCCTTGCCTGTACCGACTAACAGGCTCAAGTGGCATGACGACTAACCTCTTGTCTTCAATTTTGGCATCTTAGGAATATCTGAAAAGAAAGAAAAACATTTAAGTATTTTATATCAATTACGATGTTTCAAAGTTTAGTCATTCGATGTTCTAAAATTCAATAAAAAAATATTTCATGGGATTACAACATAATTAGACAGAAGAATATGATAATAATAAATAATTGTAATAATCAATAATCCATACTTACAGTTAAACTGTAGTATTCGTCTAGCTCTAGTAGAATAACTATGAAGTAGGTACAAGAGCAATAACAGCAAACCACCGTCTATGACATCTAAGAGGCAACTGAGGACTGAGAGTGAGGGACAGTTCTATTCATGTTGTGACTTGTACATTGTACAACAACTATATGACCTTGAAAACACTCCATATGCGATCAGTGGGATAATTCTGTGACAGATGAATAGTTAATCAATTTATGTCTTATTATTTAGTAAAAGAGTCAATTTCTGAAACTTTAAGGTAAAATTGATGTAGGTAAGGGTTATTTTATTTCATTTTGGTTAATTGGCCAACCAAAATGAAATAAAATAACCCTTGCCTACATCAATTTTACCTTAAAGTTTCAGAAATTGACTCTTTTACTAAATAATAAGACATGAAAAGACACTATATTTTCACTACCAAAATTGATTTGAAAAAAGTTGACAAAATTGACACACCCTACTGTAGTAAGGTATCCTAGAATAAGGTAATAAAATGAACCAAGCATTTTGCCCGAATCTGTGATGTCATTGCCCGAATACTCAAGCTACCCTGACTTTTTCGGGCGGCTGAAGACCCCCCCCCCATCCCGACACCCCGCCTCGTACGCCTATGATGCTGTGCATAAAAGAATACAATAGAAAAAAAAAACCATCTTATCAAAAACCTTTTCGTTATTGTACAACTGGATACATGCAAAGAATTGTCACTGGAAATCAGCGCACCTTGTCTTTCACGAAGATAAAATAAACGTATTGTCATTAGTGAGTATGGCTTGTCAGGTGAAACTTAGACTCTCCTCTCCCTCTCCTTTTCATATACTGTTTTTATTGCATTTACAGAGTACTCCAAAAGAAATGTATGAATTTTAGCCTTTATTGGTACGAAAACAACAAATCACAAATGAGAGAACCAAACAAAATATTATTTTTGTACTGCAGAGTTTGTATAATGACTTATTTACGGCATCAATGACCTATTCACGATAAACTATGGCAAGCACATATTTACTTCGAAACACTCCCGTTCTTCATTGATTTACATGAGACGGGGTTTATTTACAAACACCTATTCTTTAATGTAGCCCACCTTGAAATAGTGCCGTGCTCACAGTTTGGAGATTTTGAAGGGCAATTCGCATAACCGACATTTGATTTACATTTTTACTATGAAAAATCCATTACGTAAATTTTATATGTTAACGTATGATGTCATTTTATTTGGTTCTATATATCATGTTATTTCCATACCAGTAGGGTATATGTTAAAACTCTCGCTTTTTTCGGGGGGGAACAGCCTGCCTTTCTTATAAATCTTTGTACAAAACAGATATACAACTTCACCTTTATTAACACATTCACCAGTAACAGCCTTCAATCTCTAATACTCTTCTCATACAGACAAGCTTATGTAAGAACTTCTCTAAATACTCATGTAAAAAGTACCACATGTACCATCAGTAACCAAAGTGGGACGTAAGGCAGTTGTAGCCTAGCGTAATCCATGGCAAGTGGTGTGAATGAGCTGTATGGGACTTCATATACTAGAATAATTTGTTTCATTCACTAGAAACATTTTCTAGAATTTAATATTTGCTATGACTTTTATATGTCTACTTATTTCGAAATGAGCATATAACATATATATTAGAAATGATATACAACAAAAATATTTTCTGAAAGATAAGAAATTAACTGAACCTTCATTATTTGTGACATTTCTTTCCACTAGCGTTCTTCGACTAGTTCCTTCTTTCATGTTTTTAAATATAATGAAAATTTTTCCCATAAACTTACATATGAAAGGTTTAAGAGTGCAAAATATATCATCCTCATTCTATCTGGAAGCGAGTGTTCTACAAAATTATTTGTGAATGATAACTGTGATTAAACATGTAGCACCGTTAGAGGAAACTGAAAATCACCTCAAGAAATCGTCGGCACTTATTCTCAAACTATATACTGCGTAATGTACAAAGTTTAATTATCGATAGTACAAACAAAATAAATTTCATTCAAATTTATTGCATTTTAGCCGTTGAGCCAAACGCATATAAGTATTTTTCAAAATAAAAAATACTCACGTTGAAATACTTTAAAAGTATTACAAAATAAACACAATTAAATACATAACAAATACAACTGTTTTTAAATATATACACACAGTAGTCCTATACTGGGTATTCGATGACACTCATTTTTCACTAAATCTCTTATATGCGAGTTAGCTATGCAAGTGCGGAACGCATAATTTTGCAAAGAGAAATGATTAAACATTGTACTTATTGTATCATAGTCTGAATTGAAAATTCTAAATTATTTTAAGTCTTTTAATCTAATGATATGCCATAATGGCTTAAAAGTAAAGAGTTTTATCTCTGCAAACGCTGTCCAGCGGATTCTAGTATGTCCTATAGATCTCTATAGAATATATCTATGGAATCTACTAGAATCCACTCGACAGTGCTGTATAGTAAAGTGAATTCCTATTTACTCCATTTAATTTTACCAAGTTGAGAAACAGCAAGAGTTGCTTTTATTTTCGAAAGCAAGAATAACTTAAAAGTCTGAAATATATAATGCCACTTATGAAAAAAAATAAATTATATATATATATATACAGGGGCGTACGCAGGGGGGAGGGCTACGGGGGCTTCAGCCGTCCCTGAAATAAAATCATAAGCTTGATATTTCTATGCATTACTTATGAGTAAGTACGCCATGACAAGTACCTTCAGCACATGTTTAATTATTGTAATACATTTAGGAATGTGTTTTTACTCATTTAAACACTTTAATATATATATATTATATATATATATATATATATATATATATATTAGGGTGGTCGAAGATAATATGGTAAAACTTCAAATTTTAAAATGTCAATCTCCTCAAGGCTGCTCTTGTTATACTCTGCAATAGTAACACACAACACACAAAATTTTGAGCAAATTGGAGCAGATTTAGAGGTCGCTACAAATTGAACATTTTTCATACTAGAATTATTTGGTTTGGGTAATTCCTTGTGTATGTGTGTAAGTATGTGCATATGTGCAAGTATGTGTGTGTAATATATAATATACAGGAATACCTCGAAATTCGTCGTTAATTCGTTCCGAATAACACGACGAAATACGAAACTATGAAATTCGAGGTAGATTATAAATCTTTCAATGAGAAAACATTTTACTGTGTTATGTTATTAAACAAATTAATTAATCAAATTCTACTTGTTTTTCGGCAAAATATGTATATTGCGTTGGTAAACAGTTGAATTTCGTCAATTTCGATCGTTTTTTTTTTTCACATTTTTTCAAAAAACAACGAATCTGCGAATATGGACGACGGATTGCGAAACTATAGGTAGAAAAAGATTGACGACGAATCTGCGAAACGACGAAATTCGAAACGACGAATTTTGAGGTATTCCTGTATGTGTGTGTGTGTATATATATATATATATATATAATATATATATATATATATATATATATATATATATATATAAGTACGGAGACATTCTGTCCAGCAATAATTACAGGCCTATTGCTGTCGCTTCCTGCTTCTCGAAACTACTAGAAAAACTCTTGTTACTCCAATTAAATGATTTCCTATGGACATCTCCTAATCAGTTTGGTTTTAAAAGGTCCCACTCAACTGACCTGTGTATCTATGCACTTAAAGAAACAATATCTAAATACATTGACAGTAATTCAACTATTTATAGCTGTTCCCTAGATATAAGCAAGGCATATGATAGGGTGAACCACAATATTTTATTTGAAAAACTAAAAGACAGGAAGGTTCCCATATACATATTAAATGTATTGAAATTTTGGTATTCCCACCAATCTTTCACCGTTAGGTGGGGCAATGTACTATCCGAATGTTTTGGCTCCTCTTGCGGGGTGAGACAAGGCTCCTTGCTCTCCCCTGTGCTGTTTAATGTGTATATTGACGAATAATTGCTTCACTTAATGAGGCAACAGTGGGATGTTGTATAGATAACACAAAGATAAATAACTTAGTTTATGCCGATGATATGGTGTTAACCGTGTTAATAAATCCCTCTGTTAAAGGTCTGGATTGGCTACTGAAAGTCTGCGAAGTGTATTCGCAGAAACATGATATTCTTTTTAATGTTACAAAAACTAAGATTATGCAATTTTGTCCTAAAAGCTGTAATCAGCCAGCTGATATAAGGTTTAAAATGAATGGTGAAGTAATTGAGGAAGTACAAGAGTTTAAGTATTTGGGTCAAACTATTACCAGCTCCTTGAGTGATGACTCGGATATAAGAAAACAATCTCGAAACCTGTGTGTTTAAAGCGAATATGACCATAAGGAACTTTCGATTCTGTACAAGTGAAGCTAAAGACACTCTCTTTCGTACTTTCTGCAGTAATATATACGGACAACAACTCTGGGTGAATTATAAAAAGGTTCTGGCAGAACCCTAAATTTGATGTACAACTCTTACATAAATTACCCCGAGATGCTCAGCTTCGCAAATGGTTGCTACTTCAGAACAGCAGCTTCTCAAGAGATGACTACAGTGAATTCCTCCATCTTTCTCTAATTTTCATGGAAGGAAGTTTGCCTAAGAAGTACAACATCAGAGCTCCAGGAGCTCTTCATCAGGCTCGCTGGATAGCAAAAGTTACCTATGCTTTGAAGGTCTTTCTCTTTCAGGAGCAAATGAAACTTACTGCTCATGAAAAAAAGGGTCTGAAAGATTTTTGTCTCTTTGTGGCCCTTGTTTATAGTAAATATTGACATGAAACACCCTTGTCAGTGAGGGCCCCGCGAAACGACCTGGCTTTTCTAACAGTTATGGAGACTTATCCAAAGAGGGTTTTGGCTGAAATTGCACTCAAGGCATTTAAGAGACATCTCTGGTACTTCTCGGAAGAGCTGATTGGACTGTCACTTTTTGACGATGGGTTGGACAGCAAAGTAAAAGAAAATATGATTAAAAATTACCTCATCCTGCAAAAGCGAAAGGTCTGAAGCACCTCGATTCAAAGCTGTTCAAACAGCAAACCCATTGGAAACTATATCAGCGAGAAGACGGCTCAACTCTTCGATGTACTGAATAAAAACGGAAAGAAGATTGTTCAAGAGTTTCTTTCGAAACCACCAAGTGATTGGCCAAGTAACGACAACTACGAGTTGTTGAAAGAAAGAGCATTGAAGATGAAGGTTGTCAATGACTCTGCAGAGAGAGCGATTGCACTTATTCAACGCTTAACAAAGATAAGCAGCAAAAACAATTCCTTCTCCGCATTGTTGAGACCCATCGACGAACGTTTCCTACCCCATCTAAAGCGTCTTTACAGAATTAAAAGCCATTTCCATGTTCTTTTTTAATTTAAGAGAAAATTATTCATTTTGTCGCGACCTCTAAATATAGTCGGAATGAGTTCATTTTTTGTAGCAATTATCCTTTTATGATTTCAAACAAGGGCAGCCTTGAGGAAGTGCAAAATACAAATTTATTTCTTGGACCACCTTAAAAAAAAAATATATATATATATATATATATATATATATATACTGTAGGCCTATATATGGGATGAATTTCAAAATTAAACACGTGAAATAAATAAATGATACAAACCCACAAGGAAAAAAGAAAAATGATTCGAAGACCTTTCGTGTATTCAGACGTACATTCCCTGACGAGGTGTACTTCTGAATACACGAAAGACCTTGGAATCATTTTTCTTTTTCCTTGAGCGTTTGTATCATATATATATATTATATTATATTATATATATATATATATATATATATATATATATATATATATATATATATATAGGTGTGTGTGTGTGTGTGTGTGTGTGTGGTGTATATATATATATATATATATATTAGTGATGGGACGATGCATCGCAATCGCAATTGCAATCGCATTTAATGAGTGCGATTGTTGCGATTGTGAACAAAAGATTTAAATCTCTACAAAAGTTGCTATGAAAGCTGCTCTTTCATGCGTACTTAAAGGAAAGTTTAGCTAACAACAATACGGAATAATAAATAAATAATAAATAAGTCAAAAACAGAAATGAAAACGGGTTGCGAATTAGTTGAAAACAGAATAAAAAATTGGTTTAATAATAACAAAAGTACACCTCTTTATTTGCTCTATGTAAAATTGGAATGTTAAAAATCAAGCTAACCCTATGGGCCTATATTCTTTTTCAGAATACGCATATTTCTACCATGTATACAGTTCAAATATTAAAAAAATAATAAGAAAACAGTAAAATCACTTTCTAAAAGGGAGGAGGTTGGGGAAAGTGGTTGGTGGGGTGCATAACACGTTGGGTCCTCGTTCCCGCATCCTGGAAACGCACATTATGATCATGTGTGGCTGAAACGCGTTTAGGTATATTGTCTCTCATTTCTTAGTTGATAAAGTAATGAAGGATTCAGTACAGTATCAAAAAATCACGGATGGAGTTGGTGAAGCCATTGGTTGAAACTGGACTTTCCTCACAGACTGAAGCAGGAGCTACATCAATACCTAACTCTCTGACTGAGGTAGGTAACGCGTTTAGGTATATTTAAAGCATAAATAAGCGTTATGTGAGGCTAAAGCTAAAACATCGCAATCGCAATCGCGCGCTTTTCAAATTCTGACAATCGCAATCGCAATCGCAACAGCGATTGTATGAAATATGACAATCGTCCCATCACTAATATATATCTATATATATATAATATATATATATATATATATATATAATATACGAGGGTAATTCAATAAGTATCCGCACTTTTTATTTTCACAATTTTATTTTCACATCTGATAGATTCAGGTATGGACGTCTGCTCTCGTCTTTTGGCGCGGTATCATAATGAAGGTGAAAACTTTTTGGAGCACATTATCACTGAAGATGAAACCTGGATCCATCACTATGAACCAGAAAGCAAACGACAGAACATGCAACGGAAGCATCCAACATCTCCCGTCGCAAGGAAGTTCAAAGCGCAGCCGTCAGCAGATAAAGTTATGCTAACAGTATTTTGGGATAAACGAGGCCCTATCCTTGAACATTATCGAGAGCGTGGAACTAGAGTAACAAGTGCATCGTATTCTGACATGCTTCGGAATGAGTTAAAGCAAGCAATTCGCACAAAACGGAGAGGGAGATTGTCGGAAGGTGTTATTCTGTTACACGACAATGCGCGCCCTCATACTCCTGCACAGACTAGAAAATGCTTCAAGAACTTAAATTTGAAGTTCTCAACCATCCAGAAAACAGTCCAGACCTGGCACCTTCGGATTTTTACCTGTTTGGACCACTAAAATACGCTTTGAGAGGTCAGCGATTCCAAGGCGATGATGACCTGAAGGAGGCGGTGCATGACTGGCTACGCACACAGCCAAAAACATTCTTTTGTGATGGCATTGGGAAGCTTGTAGATCGCTGGACTAAGTGTATTGAGGAACAAGGAGACTATGTTGAGAAGTGATGGGTTTATAATCTATCAGCTGTGAAAATAAAATTATGAAAATAAAAAGTGCGGATACTTATTGAATTACCCTCGTGTGTGTGTGTGTGTGTGTGGGTATATATATATATATATATATATATATATATATATATATATACATATATATATATATTATAATATATTTTTATATATATTGTTGATGAATAAAACCACGAAGGAAGGGGAACACAGAATGGTGCTCAAGCGCTTTCGTCTAATGACATCCTTAGTGCTCCTGAGGATGTCATTAGACGAAAGCGCTTCAGCACCATTCTGTTTCCTTTCCTTCGTGGTTTTATTCATCATAAATATTTTTCACGTGTTACTTTCATGAAATAATTTTCATTATATATATATATATATATATATATATATATATCAGTGGCGATTTCTTAATGAATGCAACGCATGCAATGAATGCATGCGTTAAATATGTTCTCTTTTCAGATCTAAGTAAGGATTATAATTGACAAAAATAATTTTCAGAAACTAAAAATAGGCTAAGGCTTCAATCACGCATGTACTGGCTATTGGGCGGTGTAAACAAAATTATGTCTTATTTCATTAGACAATTAAGAACATTTTTCTGTACACAGATCGAAATACTTGTAGCTAAAGCATTCACTAATTCAGTCTGGGTACAGAAAAATGTTCTTAATTGTCTAGTGAAATAAGACATGATTTTGTTTACACCGCCTTGCCTTGGGCAATTTTTTAAGGAGACTTCTCACTATCCATAAGATATTTTTTTTGAGCCTCATAGCTAAATTCAAAAGGCAATATGTTTTAAAATATCCTTAGAAAATTTACTTAATATTTTTACTAAAAATAATTAAAAAGCTTTGTTCTGATTTTTTTTAATTAATGAAAATAATACGGCATGCATTCAGTTTTATAGGTGCATTCACCAAAAAGTAACATCTGGCAATTCTGACAAGGCTTCTTTCCAGTACCACAGCCGCAAGCTTCACTTGTGTTCGGTGTTCCATAAATTATAACATTGTAGTGCCCATAATGACTGACGATGTGTTTAATCAATTGAAGACTAGAAGATTTTACTCACTCTCTTTTGATGAGAAAAAGCGCATATTGAATAATGGCAGACCGATTCCACATTTGAATTTAAGCAAAGAAAATAAAGGCTTCACTAGGAAATTTAATCCTAAGCTGTATGATGATGTTCCCTGGTTATGTGGAAATATTTCAAATAACAAATTGTACTGTTGGTCGTGTTTCCTATTTTCAAGAGATAACTCTGTGTGGAATTCTGTTAGTCGTGGATACGACGATTTAAACAATTTACATACTGCAATTTCTCGCCATGAAAAATCTCTTGCTCACATAAATGCATTTGTTGATCTTAAAACATTTGGAAAGTCAGAAAGAATTGATTTAATACTCGACAAGCAGAAATCAGTTGCCATTTCCAGACATAACGAAGAAGTTAATAAGAATCGAGAAATTTTGAAACGTTTGATTAGGATAACATGTTTTTTAGGTATGCAAGAATTAGCATTTCGCGGTCACAATGAAGAAGAAAACGCTGACAATAGGGGTAACTATATTGAATTGGTATTTTGTATGGGAGAATTCGATGAAAAGCTTCAAAACCATTTAAAAACTGCGACTGTTTTTAAGGGAACATCATCTGCTATTCAGAATGACATAATTCAATCTATTAGTGCAGTTATGTTAGAACAAATAAAACGTGAGCTTATCGACTGCATGTATGTGGCGATTTTATTAGATGAAACATCTGATGTCAGCTGTTTTTCTCAACTCTCTACTGTTGTTCGTTATGTTAATAAACATGGAGAGATTTGTGAACGATTTATAAAATTCAATGACGTCAGCAATGACAGAAGTGCAGGAGCGATTTCTGATTTATCTATAAGGCAACTAGGTGAACTGGGCTGTTTGAAAAAAATTAGTTGCTCAAACCTACGACGGTGCTGCTGTTATGGGGAGCGATCTTAATGGAGTACAAACAAAGATTAGAGAAACTGTACCAGAGGCTATTTTTCTTCACTGCTACGCCCATAAACTTAACCTTGTTTTATCCCAAGCTGTCGCTGAAATTTCCGAATGTAATAATTTTTTTTCAGTATTAGGAAGTTTGTCATCATTTTTCAGCAGTTCAACTAAGCGAACTTCAATGCTTGACAAAGTTGTTGGAAAGCGTTTCCCTAAACTGGCTCCAACGCGGTGGAACTATTCATCTCGTCTAGTTGAAAGTTAAGGAAAATAAAGAAGATATAATAGATCTTTTAAAAAGCATTCTTGAAAACCCAAAGAAATTTGGTGAAAAAACAAAAAATAGTGCACGCGGATTGCTTGCTGGTATCGATACTTTCGATTTTAATTTTTTATTAGAAGTATTTTCTTCAATTTTTCCTTTTACTGAATATCTATTTAATGTGCTGCAAACAAAATCTATGGATATTGTGTATAGCTCAATCACCGTTGAAAGCACTATGAAAAAAATCAAACAAATAAGGGATACAAAATTTGCAGATATGTGGGACTTGATAACAGAAAGATGTGGTGAACCTGTATGGAGAATCGAGAGTACTTTTACAATTTGGTCATCGAAGAATTTTGCAGGAAAACTAGGAGAGCAGAATTTCAATTCAAATAATGCTTCACAATTATTTAAGGTAAATTTTAAATTTGTATCTTTTTCTTTAGATCAATTCGGTAACTACTATATATAAATATGTCTAATTTTTTGTTCGCATATTTAAGCCTAACATTAAATGAACTTTCCTTCAAAGAGGTCCCCAAAAGTTTGTAAAACACCTTTAACTTGCTAGTTCTATGTAAACAATATGCAAAGTTTGGGCAAGAGGGTTAGGCGGATGTTTTTCTTCCATTCCATAACATTGCATGCCTGAACAAAAATGTCACGAGTCGCCACTGATATATATATATATATATATATATATATATATATATATATATATATATATATATTATATATATATATATATATATATATATATATATATATATATATATATATATATATATATATACAAACAACCACAGGGAAAAGGAAACACAAAGTCCGAGCGCTTTCGTGATATATTCACATTATCAAGGAGGAACATAAAATAGACGGAGATTACAAAGTAAATGAGTTAAATAGACAAGCAAAAAATTCACAATCGGCACCTCAAATTAAAGGCCTTAAAGCCCTCTAAAGATTTTTTCAATTGATAACATAATCTGTAAGCTGCTAAATTACTAAATATAAAAAAGAAGTATACTGTATAGATGAAATTAGACAAAAAAAACAATACAGAGAACAAAAATTATTATAATGGTTATTAACACTAATATTTAATTAAAGCAGGCAATTAATTGGCAAGAATTTAATGAAAAACGAATAGATAACGTAGATAACAAATAGATAACATAATCTGTAGGCTGCTAAATTACTATATAGATGAAATTAGACAAAACACCAGTACAGAAAACAAAAATTATTATAATGGTTATTAACACTAATATTTAATTGAAGTAGGAAATTAAGTGGCCCGAAATTAATGAAAACAAAGGGAATGTTGCCATCGTCTTACAGATTATTACAAAATTTCTACAAACAGTCTGGATTTTCCCAAAAGCCACCCAGTTCAAAAGTCCAATAAACCCCCAGCAACCAAAGATTATACACGAAAGAAATATTACAATTAAAATAGACACATAAGTATGTTAGCAGTTCTTACAATAATATTTATTTATTTAACCAGGGCAAACCATTAAGGGGCAAGAATGCAGTTAAGAAAACAGTAGGCCCTTCGCCAGCTTTCTGACAATGCACGAATCTAATTTGTACAACCCAGGGCTAATATTAAGGACCAAATCCGCATTATTCTTGATCACACTTGATTCCAGTATATTTCTGCTAACAATAGATTTACTAAACCTTAATTTGGAAGCATTTTTCCAATCAATGGGATGATTAGTATCTCTTACGTGAATGAAAATGGCGTTAGATTCCTGGCCACTTCTTATACTGTATTGATGCTGTTTAATACGTAACTCAAGGGTCTTACCAGTTTGGCCAATGTAAAATTTATTACATATTGTGCAAGGGATTTTATATACACAACCATGTTCACTTAAAGGGGAGTTCTTAATCAATGAATTCTTAATTACATCTAAATTTTTGAACGCAATATTTACGTTAAAAGTCCTCAACAGATTCGGCAGATCAAGGAAATTTTCTCTGAATGGTAACACTAAAACATTTTTTGTGTTATAAGGAATCTTATCCTTTACTTCGTAGAAGGTTTTCTTTGCCATTTTTAAGGACTTATCTATACAGTTCTTTGGGTATTTTAAATCAAAAGCAATTTTGTATATTTTACTAATTTCGTCGTCAATGAACTCAGGGCCCTGAGTTCATTGAGTTCATTGCCGTAACATTATATACATTCAACTGCAAAGAACACGCAGTATAAATAACGTAAAGAACGACGCTT
Organism: Bathynomus jamesi; assembly: GCA_023014485.1. NCBI lineage: Eukaryota > Metazoa > Arthropoda > Malacostraca > Isopoda > Cirolanidae > Bathynomus > Bathynomus jamesi. Next base: position 8,641 of record JAJOZX010003224.1, on the reverse strand, counting down.
GTATAGGAGATATTCCGCGTGTTCTTTGCAGTTGAATGTATATAATGTTACGGCATGCGGGAGGTGCCCCCTTGGGGCATTGGTTTCTGCGAGTATGTAGAGGAATTACGGCATTTGGAAGAATGAGGCCCATGGTGTAATGGTATCGCATCTGACCGGCAATCGGAAGATCCCGGGTTCGATTCCCGGGTGGTTACCTCATTTTTTCATTTGTTTCGTTCTCTCTCTCTCGTCTTGCGCGGAATATCTCCTATACAAGCGTCGTTCTTTACGTTATTTATACTGCGTGTTCATTGCAGTTGAATGTATATAATGTTACGGCATGCGGGTTTCTGCGAGTATGTAGAGGAATTACGGCATTTGGAAGAATGAGGCCCATGGTGTAATGGTATCGCATCTGACCGGCAATCGGAAGATCCCGGGTTCGATTCCCGGGTGGTTACCTCATTTTTTAATTTGTTTCGTTCTCTCTCTCTCGTCTTGCGCGGAATATCTCCTATACAAGCGTCGTTCTTTACGTTATTTATACTGCGTGTTCTTTGCAGTTGAATGTATATAATGTTACGGCATGCGGGAGGTGCCCCTTGGGGCATTGGTTTCTGCGAGTATGTAGAGGAATTACGGCATTTGGAAGAATGAGGCCCATGGTGTAATGGTATCGCATCTGACCGGCAATCGGAAGATCCCGGGTTCGATTCCCGGGTGGTTACCTCATTTTTCATTTGTTTCGTTCTCTCTCTCTTGTCTTGAGCGGAATATCTCCTATACAAGCGTCGTTCTTTACGATATACATTATATATATTTTATATATATGTGTGTATATATATATATATATTGTATATATATATATTATTATATATATATATTATTATATATAATTATATATAATATATATATATATATATATATATAAATTATTTATATATATATATATATTATTTTATTTATATATATACAGTATGTCCCACAAAAAGTACACCCAACTTTAGATTGTACTAACTCCTCCAAAAGTTGAGATATTTTGGATCTGTTTGTTTGATTTAATATAGCAAATTATTCTTTGTTAACGTTCAAATTTATTCATGTTTAAACGAATTAGTGTTTAAGCATCTGCTTTTAACTGAAGGGTACAAAAAATGGATTGCGCAAAATTGGTCAATAAAAAAATAATGTGTGTGCTATCGATGTAATGAAAAGACAAATACATAATAATAGATACTTTAACATAATTTTAATAAGATACAAAGCAGATTTTTCTTTATTCCTTATAACAAAAGTTATGCTTAGTTTCATTTTCTTTCAACATGACCGCCATTCCTATCGATACAAATCTGGAGTCGAGCTCTCATCTTCCCCATCACTCTTTTGATAAGATCTGGATTGTCTTTTAACAAGTTGATTTGAGCTGTGATGCGAGTCCTCAAATCATCTAAATTGATAGGTTGTGATGCAAATCTATTTTTCAATGACCCCATAAAAAGTAATCACAAGGAATCAAGTCAGGGCTTCTGGGAGGCCATTCAATGTCATGGCCTGTAGCAATTACTCTTGGGTGGAAGACTTCCTGCAAGCGTTCCTTCACAATAACCCTCCTGTGAGCAGAGCTCCGTCTTGCACCACCAAATACGATTAAATCGGTTTCCATAAGCCTTATGGAAACCGATTTAATCTATTTGGTGGGTGCAAGACGGAGCTCCTGCTCACAGGAGAGTTATTGTGAAGGAACGTTTGCAGGAAGTCTTCCACCAAGAGTAATTTGCTACAGGCCATGACATTGAATAGCCTCCCAGAAGCCCTGACTTGATCCCTGTGATTACTTTTTATGGGGTCATTTGAAAAATAGAGTATTTGCATCACAACCTATCAATTTAGATGATTTGAGGACTCGCATCACAGCTCAAATCAACTTGTTAAAAGACAATCCGGATCTTATCAAAAGAGTGATGGGGAAGATGAGAGCTCGACTCCAGATTTGTATCGATAGGATGGCGGTCATGTTGAAAGAAACGAAACTAGCATAACTTTTGTAATAAGTAGGGCGGTCAAAAGTCAATAAGTCAAATTGTTTCCTATGGGGCACTTTTCGCTGAAACGACTGAAAATGAAATAAAAACACCTGTAGGGGTATATACCAAAGTTAATAGGTCAACCAAAAGTCAACTTTTACCTGTTAGGTCAAAAATAGCATGAGGTAAATAAAGTCAATTTTTTTAATAAATAATTAAAATAACTAAAAATTGGCATCTTTTTGGTTAACTGGCAACTTCGCTGCTCGTATTTGTCTTATTCAGTTATGTCCGTTCTGGACATTGTTCAGAAGGCTAAAGAGAGTGTTGCTAATGAAAAACTGCCAAAGCAACTAATGTCAATCAAAATGAATTATAGTTTGATTGCTAGCTTAGTGACTAGGATGGAAGCATCTGATTGCACCATTAGAGAGGCATATGAAACCATTTCTTCTATCAACCTTGGCGAAGATATGTGTTCAGTTAAATACATTGAAACAAGACTCAAGACAAATGGTATTTGTGAAATAATTAACCTCAGTAGACCTGAAATCTCACCAACAGTTTATGGGCAGCTTTTGCAATGTCAACCAACAACTGCCGCTGTAGAGAGATCTTTCTCCATGCTTAATAAATTATTAAGTAAGGATCGCAATTTTTTGCCAGAAAATGTCGGCAAATACTTCATAATTTACCACAATCGGTCAACTGATGTAGAAGAGCAAGAATAAGTAATTAAAGTATCGTTTTTATTATTGAAAGTAAAAGCAACTTTATAAGTCAATTTTTTCAATTCGTAAGGTCAACTTTCTTAATTTTTTCGGTCAACTTTTGACTGCCCTAGTAATAAGGAATAAAGAAAAATCTGCTTTGTATCTTATTAAAATTATTTACAGTATCTATTATTATGTATTTGTCTTTTCATTACATCGATAGCACACACATTATTTTTTCATTGACCAATTTTGCGCAATCCATTTTTTTGTACCCTTCAGTTAAAAGCAGATTCTTAAACACTAATTTGTTTAAACATGAATAAATTTGAACGTTAACAAAGAATAATTTGCTATATTAAATCAAACAGATCCAAAATATCTCAATTTTTGGAGGAGTTCGTACAATCTAAAGTTGGGTGTACATTTTTGTGGGACATACTGTGTATATATATATATATATATATATATATTATATATTATAATATATATATATATATATATTATATATATTTTTTTTTTATATATATATAATATAATATATATATATATATATATATCATGCGGGTTGCTTCTACAGAGCTTCAATTTAATATTTAGGAGAAATCCAATGACAAGGAGAAATGTAAATGCCATGAAAAGTCTTCTTTAATGCGCAACGTTTCGAGCAAATTCTCATCTTCAGGCTGTATGATAACAATGTGAAATTAAAATCAATAATTGAATGAAAAACCAGACAAAGAAAATTTCTATAACCTATTCATAAAGGCAAACTTTAAAAGACTGAAAAAAGAGGGTTAAATTCTAAGTTATACAGATTTACATTTCATGGCATTTACATTTCTCCTTGTCATTAGATTTCTCCTAAATATTATATATATATATATATATGTTATAATAATGTTATAATGTTATAATGTTTCAGACCAACAAAGACCCTAGGATCCACTCATGGCTGGTCTACCTAACTGTGTTCGTAATTGTGTATTGTGTATGTCCTCCGTGGTGGCGGAGGGGACCTACAATTTTACGTAGGTTCCGAACCACAAGAACATAAGAAATTTATGTAACAACTGCCTGAACATTCGCAACGTCCAATTTTTGAAAAACTAAATAATTATCAATTAAAAACTAATTAATTATCGATTTAAAACTAAAGATAGAATCTCTCGATCCAGAGGATCAAGTCATAATAGACTACTCTCCACAATATGTTACACTCTATATCTATTTAAACCGACATGCAAATAATCAGATCCAAAGAATCCAGTCAATTTCATTACGGTATCCATCAATACTAGTACCTTGCCAACGAAAATAAGTCACGGTCCATATCGATTGCGGACCAAGTCAAAATTTACAACCAATACATTACAATATATATACTTAGGAGGAAAAGTGTAAGGTGGCTGTAAAGACTGTACAGTAATGTAGAAATGTGTGTGCACCCATTTTGGGTCTCCCATTTAAAGGTGTTTGTGGGGCAAGTGAAGATCATGAGTTTTTCAATACCTCACAGTACTATGGGGGGCACCGCTCGCAGAGGAATCTCTTTAAATGGGTGTGTAAGGACAGAGAGTATCCTAACCCAAGATGCTGCCTCCCTATATCCCACAACACTTGTGTTGAGCTGTGGGATCTATCACCACAAAGCCTCAATTTTACTACCTTAAACTATACCCAATCTATCAACATATGCGTCTAATCGATTTTTAAACATGTTTATAGACGTGCTACTAATTACTTCTACCGGCAAACTATTCCAGCTATTTACTATTCTATGCGTAAAAAAGTTTTCGCAACTGCTGTCTCGAACCTTCTACTTGTCAACTTACACCCGTTATTTCTAGTCCTATTATATTGAGATATTTCGAAAAAGCTATCTCTATCTACGTTATCGAACCCATTCATAATTTTGAAAACCTGGATTAGATCACCCCTTAGCCTCCTAGTCTCGAGTGTTGTCAATTTTAACTCCTTAAGCCTATCCTCGTACGACTTTGACCTAAGCGATGGAATCATCATAGTTGCTCGTCTTTGAACTCTTTCGATTTTGTCTATATCTTTGCGCATATGCGGATTCCAAAATTGGACCGCGTACTCCAAATGGGGTCTAACTAATGATTTATAAAGAGGAACTATAATATCGCGCGATTTGTACTCAAAATTTCGAGCTATAAACCTAACACTTTGTTCGCCTTATTGACCGCTGCTGTACTTTGTTTCGCTACTTTTAAATCACCGGACTATAACTCCTAAATCTTTTTCCTGCTCTACGCTTTTAAATCTTTCCCTGACATACTATACGCAAAATTACCGTTACGCGAACCTATATGCAAAATTTTGCACTTTCAACGTTAATCTCATTTGCCATGTGACTGACCAATCAACGATTTTATTCAGATCTTTCTGGATTTTACCTCTATCTTCGTCATTAATCGCCCTACCACCCAGCTTCGTGTCATCTGCAAACTTTGAAACTGTACTGACTAGGCCGACATCTAAATCGTTAATATATATAAGAAAAAGCAAGGGCCCAATACAGAACCCTGAGGAACGCCACTCGCTACATTAGCCCAACACGACTCCGCTCCATCAACGACCACCCTCTGTTTCCTACCTCGCAACCACTCTTCTAGCCAATTTATTACTACACCCCTGATTCCATGAGCCTTAGTTTTTTCAATGAGTCTTTTGTGCGGCACGGTGTCAAACGCTTTTTGAAAATCTAAATACACTACATCAACCGCCCGATATCTATCGTAAACGTCAACCACGCTTTGAAAAAATTCTAAAAGATTAGTTTAGCAAGATTTGTTTCGCCTAAAACCGTGCTGCGTATTTCTAACTAGTTTATGCAATTCTAAGTGTTCGACTATACGATCCCTAACTATTGATTCCAGTAGCTTACCTACAACAGACGTTAAACTGATTGGCCTATAATTTCCCGCCGCACCTTTATCAGCTCTCTTAAAGATAGGTGTTACGTTTGCTAACTTGAAATTATCTGGTACGGACCCCTCAGAAATAGACGCATTAAAAATCTTTGTCAGTGGCACAACAATGCTATCTTTTAATTCATTTAGTTGTATGGGATATATGAAATCCGGACCCGGTGATTTAAGCGTTTTCATTTTATCAATATAGCGCATTACCTCCCTTCACTAACCACGATATTATCCAAAATATTACCATTATCAAAAGGTATTATGTCTATGACCGTAGGGATATTCGTTACATCTTCTATAGTAAAAACTGACGTAAAAAATTTGTTTAGCAAGGTAGCCATTTCCTTGTTTTCAAAAACTAGATCTCTGTTTACATTTTTCAAAGGCCCCAAGACACTTTTTACTGGATTTCTATTATTGACGTATTGAAAGAATTTGGGGTTTTTCTTTACCCGTCACGAGCTATGGAGATTTCAAATTCGCGCTTGGACTTTTTTATTACACTTTTCGCTTCACGCCTTAGAGATATGTAGTTGTTTCGTAACCACAAATTGTCTTTATCGCATTATGTAGCCTATAAGCCCTATCTCTACTCTTTTAATGTCTCCTACTCTAGAAGTAAACCACAAGGGCTTGTTGTTTACTTTCGCACGCTTAATTTTGTACGGTACAGATTCCTCATTTATAGTCCTAAATACTGTTTCGAACGATTCCCACATTAGTTTTGCGTTGGAGTTCCCCATTACGTTTTCCCAATTGACGTGTGACAATTATTTCGAAATTTACTAAAGTCTGCGTGCTGGAAGTTAGGAATTTAGTCGAGTTAGTTGGTTTCGAGTGACTTACTGAGAGGACAAACTCTACCATATTTGATTGCTATTGCTTAACGGTTCTATTACTTGAAGATCAGTAATTAGCCTATCATCCGTAGTTATTACTAAATCTAAAATACTGTCCAACCTCGTAGGTTCCCCAACCTTTGAATAAGAAAGCTATCCTCGAGAAAATTAACTAAACGATTACCTTCCGCGTCCCCCTGCATTGTATCGTAATTCACGTTGGCGCAATTAAAGTCACCCATAACTAAAGCCTGCTCACTACCGATTATTCTCTTTAGTTCACGATAAACGCTTTCGTCCGTATCAGCTGTTTGATTAGGGGGCCTATATAACCAACAAGAAGTTTGAAATCGTTCATTTAAGTTCTTCTATAGTCGAATCTATCGGTTCTGGAATTGAGTGCTTTACTTCTATAACGTTCGCAATATTATCTTTGATATACAACATAACACCGCCTCCTCGCCTACCTATTCTGTTTTTAACAAAAAGTCTATAACCTTTAATTTGATACTCCCCTACAAAGTCACGTGTTTCAGTGCTAAGCCACGATTCATTTATCGCAATTAAATCATACAATTAAAGAAAAAAATTCATTTGTTTTATTTCGTAGGCTACGAGCATTTAAGGATAGAACCTTCAAATTGTTTGCAATTGCGACACCTTCATGAGCGCAGGGGAAATTTGTGGAATTTACGCTGGGACCGTTCGAGTTACGGCAGCCTGAAAAGAAGAGACAGTATTATGAAATAGTCTTCCTAAACGCGTAGCTCCAACGTCATTAAGATGAAGTACATCTTCGAGGAACAAGTCCCTCTTGCCGTAGAAACTGTTCCAAAAATTCGCAAAATGCACTCCTTCCTGTTGGCAAAGAGACTTTAGGTTATTGTTAATATAGGTCGCCTTGCTGTAGAAATCGTTACGTTGGATAATTCGAGGAAGTATACCTGTTAAAACAATCTTATTAGTTTTCTCCTTTAGTCGCTCTAATAAGTCCCTGTACCTAGCCAGCAGTTCTTCCGATCTAGAATTTAAAACGTTATTAGTACCGACATGAATAACATACGTTGTGTCCCCGGCGGTACCGTCTGTAAAATGATCAACACTATTAGTTATACCCTCCACCCTTGCACCAGGGTAGCAGTAACGGCGCCTACGACGAGGGTTTCTCCCACAGAATTCTTCGAACTGCCCTCGAACAATGGAATCACCAACGAGTCGTATTTTCGGTTCATCAGCATCTTCGAAACCTAAAACAGAAAACTTATTGCTTGTTATTACTGGTAGACAAGTCTTTGCTTTTCTCAATGGGGGCTCCATTTCGCACTCGAACGAAGGGTTGGGAACTAGGGAAGAGAGAGGGCTATTAGTACTATTTATTTATTATAGAAACTGAGGCAGGAGGGGTCGTAACTGGAGTCTCAAGGGATTCTAATTTTGCCGTCAGAGCATCACGCTTTCTTGAAGCCTCACCCTGGCCTCCCTCACGTTCTACTCGTTCCTCAGGCACTTCCATGTTGAGCACCCACCTGCAAACTAACTGTTCATTATTATTAGCCATTGTAAACGCGTAAGCGGCAAATTTCCCTTCACAGCGACTGCAAGTACTTGACGGGGGCCATGCTTTTAATTAGTTAAAAAACAAAAAACAAAAAACGAGCGTTTGGAAATTAATAATTACAACGTAGTATACCGCGTGCTTATTGTGCCGTCACCTGCGAAAACCGGCAAAAGTTTTCTTGAAACGCTGAAACAGGTTCTTGTAACACAATTTTATGCTAAATTAATATATAATTAAGCTACCGACGAAAGATCTGTTAAAGAAAAAGTATTAAATGGCACTTATCTGTCCGTTCTTCAGCGACTTAATTCCTTTTTTCTCCCACGTGATTGACCCTTCGGGAGGTCAGGTAGTGTGTTAAGGGAAAATGAACCTTAAGAAACCTCGTTTCTGATAGATTTGAAAAACAAAAAGGCAAACCAAGGGAATTCAACTTATGAAACCTCGTGTAGTAATAGATTCGGAAAAACAAACAAGCAATAGCCTTGGTTTAGTCAAGTAATATAGTAATGAATAAGTCAATAAATGAAATATTTCGTTAATGAATGATTAGTAACACGAAGTAATTTAGTTAAGA